>OY744481.1:10828025-11342505 GCA_963556165.1 Tipula helvola | reverse complement strand
TCTGAATGTATACAAGTAGGTGAAAGTGGGGGGTCCCAGCTCAATCCCATTTGGGATGAATTTTTATATGTAAATTACAACAATACAAACGATTACATATGTTTTTTTATATGAAGATTACAGTAGAACCACGATAATTAAATCTCTATATAAAATGTAAACGTAAGTATATAATTTTATTAAAAATCCGTTGTTCAACTGTACATTAACTGTACAATATTTTTTTAAGACATTTTGTTAGATGGCAGCACAGTCATAAACTTTAAGCTTTGAACTTTTTAATATTAATAACCTTTTCGATAGATGGTGCACATTTCTTACAGTTTTATTATCAACCACGATAACTAAAACTCTATATGAATTTAGCCAAAATCAGGTATTCAACTGTATATTGTTACTTTTTAAAACTTTACCTATAGATGTCACATTTCAAAGTTTATGTATATTATGTAAACATGGTTTGTAACTTAGACGAATACTATTTATTTTTAAATTGAAATCGGATGCTATAAAGTTATAATAATATTTTATAATTTAACCTTGGCATTGAAAAAACTAGTTCAACGTACAATAAATAAAAACTGTAAAATGTAATCAGCATAAAGTAAGAAAAGAAGATAAGAAACAAAATTGTATAATTGAAATTGGATAGTACGTTATGTGTATTAATATTTTATAATTTAACCTTGGCATTGGAATCTTGATCATAATTTTTTTATTTTACCAGCTTTATCTGTATATCATCTTTTTAAACTACATTTGACGAAAATAAAATTATTTTCTATTAAGAAGTTATAAAAGGGTACGCATTTATTGTATATTACATTAGAATAATGTATATTGTTAGACCGTTTACAATGATGGTTGCCGGACCATCAGGGTGTGGAAAAACTACTTTCGTTATAAATTTATTAAAACATTTGAATGATGGTAGAAAAGTAAATAAAATTGTATGGTGTAATGGAAACTCAAAAGCGATACCACAAGATATCTATGAAACAAATCAGATAGAAATTATAAAAAATATCCCAGACACTTTTGAAAATTGTGAAGACGGAAGTATCATAATATTAGATGATCTAATGACAGAAGCTTATAATAAAAATATTTGCGAACTTTTTACCAAAGGTTCACATCATAATAATTTGTCAGTTATTTTAGTAACTCAGAATGTGTTTCACCAAGCAAAATATTGTCGAGATATTTCTTTAAATTGTAAATATCTGGTAGTTTTTAAAAATCCCAGAGATAGATCTCAGATTTGTTCTCTAGCAAGACAAATATACCCTGAAAACACAGCAGAACTTATGAGGGTATATAACGAGGCTACTTCGAGAGCTCACGGTTATTTACTATTTGATTTAACACAGTCAGCCAATGATTTATTTCGTTTCCGTACAGATATCTTAAAAAAAGATTATTTTACATGTTATTGTCCAACTATTTTATTTGAAAATAAAAACGTGTGTATAAAAAATGAAACGATTGAAGGCAAACAAACATATTCTACATGTGCTAAAAAAGTGTAACCCACAAACGAGAAAAGCGCTACTTAAGGTCTGTCCCCCGGAAGTTATAAAAACTTTATGTGAAATATCACTGAACACATTAAATGGAAACAATAGAATTTCTAAACAGTGTAAAACAAAATTAAAAAAGTATAAAAGAGAACTTCGCAGCTTGGCTTGTCCAAAACTGGGTCTCTCTTCAAAGCGTAAAATTCTTGTACAAAAAGGTGGATTCTTACCCGTTTTAATCGGTACTATTTTATCAGGATTGATAGGCCAAATAATTAATCAGTCATCATGAGTAATTTACAACGGATGATTGTTATACAACCAGAAATTTTCGAAAAAATTAAAAAATATTTAATTGATGATAGTAAACTATCGGAATTAGATAAAAATATGAAATCAATTCTACATAACAACAAACTAACTGATTTGAATAAGTGGCATCTATATAGGCAGAACTTATTAACATATTCATCAATGAAAAGAAAAAATGCTTATAAGAATAAATTTAATTGGCATCAACCAGCAATACGTCATGTTCAAGGAGTGGGAGTTCAAACTAAAAGAATTTTTTATACAGACCAAGAAGCAAATACAGATTCATCATCAGAAGGCTTTGATATTGGTACACAAACTGATATACCTAAAGTTGAAGAGGTGTACACAAATGTTGATGAAAAAACTAAACCAGATTTTACACAATTAGACACAGAAGAAATATTTGAAAATAATGACGGTGTATTTGATGGTGATGATGATGATGATGGTGATGATGATGATGATGGTGATGATGATGATAGGATTGTTTCTGAGGAGTATATTGATCCAAAAGAAATTTTGCGGGAAAGAGCTTCTTCAGACTCTAACATGTACAGAACATTTGAAATGAAAGACGGTGCAACAATCTCTGTTCCAACAAAAAAATATATTTTTAAAAACCGCAAAGATCTTCAGCCTCCAAAACCAGGATCAATGCAACCATCTCAGGACCCCCCTAAGAGGAAAAGTGAACGTACGTTAACAGTTCAAACAATAAAACGTAGTGAACAAGAACGCTTACGAAAACATCCTTGGACAAGAATGAAATAAAAATTATAAAAATAAAAAGTTATATAAAGGATAAAATCGGTGTTTTTATTTATTAATTTATTAGTTATTAATGAGAACAGTGATGGATAATTTCACACACGTAACTCTTTTAAGTAACAGTTCTTTGAAATATTACCCAAACAATTCATTATCGAGGTTCACGGTTAAACTTCCTAACACTATAAATTTGGATCCTAATGAGAAATGGTATGTTGGTCTAACTAACGTTGCTCATACTTCCATAAGTGAACAAACAAAAATTACAATTAAAACGCCATCAAAATACATACTTCCTTTAAACGTTGAATTAATAATATTTTTATATGCAACTACCCCTAAATTTTATCAACCAATCGAAGAAGCTAATTTCTTTGATCGGTATAACTCATCAACTGAATTAGTTAGAATCAATTATAACAAAGAAGAACCATATATTCAGCTACCAGCGTTGAAAGGTGTTAACCCTTTAATAAAATGTCATCAAGAGTACACACTTGTGGAATTTTTTGATGTAATATTTTCTCAGATTAAAATAACGAGATGGCCAGAGTTTATAGAATCTTTACAAATGGAAATTAAAAATTTCAAAGCAACCAAAGAGAATGAAGCTAAAATAAAAAATATTAAAGATAATTATATTGATGTGAAGACTAAGATCAATCCATTTCCATTTTACATGTGTTTTTATTGTAATATAATCAAACCGAGAACTATTGGGGATGCATCTGTATCATGCTTGTATATGCATCCCCTAGGAACAGACGTTGATAGAGGCATATCTCGATCATATCAAATAGATAATGTTCAATATTGCCCCATTGAAAAGTATAATATATCAGAGATCAGTATTTTAATAACTGATGAAACTGGTGAACAAATTAATTTTAAAGATGGACTTTTTATGACCTACCTAGTACTTCACTTTCGCAAAGGTATATAAAGAGGTATCTTACGGATTTCATTAATTACAAATGGATAACTATTACGCAAAGTACTACGCTAACCAATCCGGCGGTGGTGGCTATAACAATGAAGATTTTGGTCCACTATTACGATCTCAAAGAGTATATCAAAAGGGAAGAGGATTAGGAGGATTTTTCGGCGGAATATTCCGTTACTTAAAACCAATATTAACATCAGCCCTTCATGGCTTAACAAGTGAAGCACTTCAAGTTGGTTCAGACATTCTTCAGACACAAAAGCCGATTAATGAAATACTTCGTGATAGATCAATACAAGTGGTTGATAAATTACGAGATAAAGCAGCAGACAAAATTAAACAAATGTCTGGTACAGGAGCTAAAAAATCAATAAAAGGCTGCTTGAAAAGCCGTTGTAAACAGTTGAGAGTTGTTCGTGACAGCGTGAAAAAGAGAAAAAATATATTAAAAAATAAAACAAACAAGAAACGGATTATTGATATTTTTACATAATGGCGTTTACAGAATGCATGAAATCGGAGCTAGATTTATTTCAACCACCTTCAATTCAAACAAGTATTTTAAAAAATGAAGAAGTAGCATACAAACCTATAACCAGTTTAGAAAATCAGTCGGTTATTGAATTTGCTTGTTACAGTCATGGTGATTCATATTTAGATTTATCATCAATAAATTTATGTCTGAAATTTCAAGTAACTAAAAATGATGGCAAATTATATGTAGAGGCCGACAAAGATCAGCCTAGTTTAGTTAACAATATGCTGCATTCCCTGTTTCATCAAGTCAATATTTCTTTAAACGGAAAGAATATAAATTCAACAGATGGGAATTACAGTTATCGAGCATATTTAGAACAACTATTAAATTATGGTGATGATGCATACAAAACACATTTGCAATTATCAGGATGGAGTTTAGAGACAAAAAATCTTGATAATCTTGCTGAAAACGATGGATTAAAATTAAGAACAGCATTAACTAAAAACAGTGGAATTGTAGAAGTATATGGAAAATTGCATGCTGACATGCTCAATCAACCTTTGCTATTATTAAACAATGTAGATTTACGAATTTCGTTAACATTGAATAAACCGGAATTTTATTTACTCGGTGCTGATACAGATACTTCGATTGTCAAAATTACAGAAGCTACACTTTACTTGAGACATGCTCATGTAAATCCAAATATTTTAATTGCACACCATAAAATGCTTGAAAATACAACAGCAAAATATCACTATAAGCGTAACGAAATTAAATCATTTACAATTCCAGCCGGAGGAAACTCAATTTCACTAGATAATATTGTTCTAGGACAGCTCCCAACAAATCTAATATTTACAATGGTAGATAATGATGCATATTCTGGGAAAAGATCTAAGAATCCATATAATTTTAAAAATAATAAAATAACATCGTTCGCAATTTATATAAATGGGGTTCAAGTTCCTAGTGCACCGATTGAAATGAATTTTGCAGATGGGTCCAGTTACGCTAGAGCGTATTCAACAATATTTACATCTAGTGGAATTTTACACACACCTCAAGGAAATTTGATTACCAAAGAAATGTTCAAGAATGGTTATTTCCTGTTAGCTTTTGATCTAACTTCGGATATGTCAAGTACTTTATCATGCAACTCTCTAATGAATCAAGGAAGTTTAAGACTCGAGGCACGATTTGGGGAAGCTCTTAAGACAACTAAAACATGTTTAGTGTACTTGGAATATGATACAACTCTAGAAATAGATAAAAATCGTAATATTGTAACGAATTATTAATAATATAAATACCTCTTATATCCTAAATAAAAAGTTAGTTTATACTAGTACTGTACACAATGATTGCCAATACAACAACTACTTTAGATATTCAACAAGCATTGAAAACACATAAATTTACTAAGAAGTATTTTCAAGGTGTTTTTGCAATAAACACAATCCCAAAGAGGGTTAAATCAAAACCTGCTTTATATGTTATTAATACGGACAAATCAAATCAACCAGGGCAACATTGGCTAGCTGTTTATTTTCCATCAAATGGATGTGGAGAATTTTTTGATTCTTACGGAAGATCACCAGCGAAATATCCTGAGATTAATAGATTTCTAAAATATAACAGTAAATGCATTACATACAATAATAAACAATTACAAAGTTTATTCACCGGAGTTTGTGGGCAATATTGTTGTGTATATTTGTTAAATAGATGTAAACGTAACTCAATGAAAAAATTTATAAAATTATTTAATGTTAAAAACCATATTGAAAATGATGTAAAAATAAAGAAACTTTTTAAAAAAGAATTTCCTAAGATTTTAACTACAAGAACAAAAACAAACATGATTCATCACGTTTTAGGAATTTTGTAGAAAGGTTATTTAAGTTCATCGATAAGAAGAATAAAATATGATTTTATTAACATGTATGAAAGAGATAGTACCACTCTTGAAGAGTATAAATACGGAAGTTATTTTTATGAAAAACTAGTTTACATTTACCTTGAAACACAAACAATATGCTTAAAGTAAAAAGCGTTAATAATTTAATTAAAAAAAAGATGGCAACCATACCTAATTTATTGTTGTCTCATACATATTTTTTAAATGATCAACATACAAGTTATCTAAATGTTGGTTATGATATTAACACTTTTGAAACTACTATAATCTTGTTCAAAAATACAATATTTCATACACTAAGTGCTGAAATGTGGACGACTACAATTTTCAATAATTTACCAACAATAAACAACCACTTCAATGGTAGCATTTCCTTTGCTGAATTACCAAAAACGAATGGAAATTGTGATGTAAAGCTAACCAGCAGAAATAATGAGAGACGTATTATATTTACGAGTGGAGGGAAGAAAATCGTTTTAAATTCCAAAGAATGGGAACGCTGCTCATCTTTATCATCATTTTTGCAATCAATCATTATCTGGAGCGAAACAGTATGGGCTGATGTTGCTAATTATTTCTATTTATACAAAGAAAAATGTTTCGATCAGCTAACATATTCTCTACAAATACAGGATTTTTTTATACCGCCAGTAACAGGATACAACTATTTTAATTATTCAAGATTGTTTAATGAAATACCAGTTTTATGTAAGGAAAAATTAATAAATGAACTTTGTACTCGTACACTAAGAAATTAATGAATAAAAACAATTTATACTTTTTTCAAATCAATTTTTTATTTCTTAAATATTATTTTTACAATGAATTACACCGTCTTGAATCCATTTGGTTTGAATATTATCGATAAACTCTTCACCTCTAATGTTTTTAACGTGTCGGCATGCGGGAAACCAAAATGCATGTTCCGTCCATATTTCATTGGTGATATTCCAATCCTCGAGAACTCCTTTGCAGCTGAAACACTTGATGCAGTCGTCCACGCCTGTGTAGTAAAATCCAGCTCGAGATAGTTCTAATGGATCGATGAACCATTTGTTCCATAACTTCTCGAATGATTTTAGCCGATTCTGCACCTTATTCATTCCACCTTCTAACCCGTATAAACCGCATGTATCTCCTTGTTCCTCTCGATGTACTGGTGAATCCATTTAAATGAGGTTTTTTACTTTTCGTGTGTGACTCGAACAATGTACAAATCTATACTAGATCTAGATAAACTCTCGTATATTTGAAAATGATGTTTTCAGAGGGGCCACGTGATGTACATATACATGTTGACTTGTTTGATTAACCATGATTAAACATGTTTATTGACCTTATTTTACGAATATGGATGTTGAAATCATTGAACGTAACTTGATATGATGACAAAGGTTTGTATTTAATCGATACTTCGTAATATTTATGCTGATGTGGTAAGATTGGAAAAAACTGCGCGTGTTTAAAAGTCAACTTAAACCATAATAAGTATAAATTATAGTGAGCTTCTTTGAAAATTATCAGTTTGATAGTAAGCATAAGATTGTTAACAACCAACCAACCATGGATATTCGTCAACAACTTTTAGAAAAACTCAACAATGTGCCAAGGTTTGCTGAGAAAAAAATAACCAAATTTGAAGATCTGGATGTGGGTAGAAACTACGTGGTACAAGAAGTCAAATCAGTCAACACGAGATATGGCGTGAAAATCCTAATAGAGACTGATGAGAGCATCATATTTATGCCGGAGCGATTCAACGTTTTTAATGATCGAGAAATACAAAATTTAAACCATTTGTGTAAAGAACACTTAACTATGGTAAAAACTGATAGATATAATGTTCATTTTATATAAATAAATAAATAAATAAATAAAACAATATTATATATAAAATTATTTAGAAAAAGTATTTAATTTCAAAACAATCTTATTATGGTTTTCGACTCCGCTACTTCTCTGTTTTCAACACTATGGGCAAATTAGCTAACATTTATTATGTTAAAGATCATTCATTTTGATGAATGTTATAGTGATCATAATCCAAAATATCTCTCGTTTTAAATAAATCCTAAACATTATGAGGAAACAATATTTTATATATACCAATCCAAAATTCATATGCTTTCATTATTAATTCATCCACTTACATAAAATGAGTCGGATTCAAATAGTGAATGAATTGCATAAGCCAGCACGTAAAAATTTTATACGCAGACATGTTAAAATTAAGGGTATTGATGACTTATGGCAAGCAGATCTCGTGGAAATGATTCCATATTCAAGAGAAAATGCTGGTTTTAAATATCTTCTAACTGTAATCGATGCTTTTTCTAAATTTGCTTGGGTTGAGCCTATAAAGAAAAAAACATCACAGATGATTGTTGGTGCTTTAAAAAAAATTTTCAATGAGAGTAAAAGAGTACCAAAGAATCTACAAACGGATATGGGAACTGAATTCTATAATAAAGATTTCAAACAGCTTGTGAAACAGAAAAATATTAACCACTATTCAACATTTAGTCCAATAAAAGCATGTATAGTAGAAAGATTTAATCGAACTCTTAAGGAAAATATGTGGAGGAAATTTAGTCTTCAAGGATCTTACAAGTGGCTGAATATTTTAAAAAAATTAGTGAAAGATTACAACAATAAAAAACATAGGACAATTAAATTAGCACCTGTAGAAGTTACTATGGCAAATGAAAAACAAATTTTAAAACAAGTGTATACATATCCTAAGTTAATGCAAAAAAATAAATTTAAAGTTGGGGATTTCGTTCGAGTTAGCAAATTTAAAACCGTTTTCGAAAAAGGTTATACTCCAAATTGGACTACTGAAATATTTAAAGTTGTTAGTATTAACAACAAATTTCCTGTAACGTATTTACTTGAGGATTATAAGGGACAGCTAATATCAGGCCGGTTTTATGAAAAAGAGCTGCAAAAGACACATCATCCTGACACTTACCTCGTAGAGAAAGTTTTGAAGAAGAAAGGTAATCAAGTTTATGTTAAGTGGCTAGGTTTTGAATCATCACATAACTCGTGGATAAATAAAACAGATTTAATTTAAACTTTATATTTTTTTTTTTTATTACCGATTAAAATTTTCTTAATTATTAAAACTACTTAATATATAATTTTGGTTTAATATTTTAATTTAAAACTAAAAGACATTAAATGTATTATATATATTATATTTAAGAAATATAAAATGTATTATTAAACTAATTAAAATAAAAATTATCAATTTCTTTATTACCCCATGCCAAAGTTTTGTATGAATTTGGAATTACAAATCTTTTATCATCAAAATTTGATAACGCTACTTTGTTTAACAATTGAGTATATAGGTTGTGTCTAATACTTCTAAAATTTAATTGTGATCTAATTATATTATCATTTTTATTTAAACAATTTTTAAAATCATTTAATGATATCGAATCTGAAACTACATTTTTTTTTACACCTTTTATTTTCTTAATTATTTCATTATCATCTTCTAAGCTTATACAGTATGATTTTGCTCTAATCCCAATAAATTCTGTCAAAATTTTACCACAACATTCATCTTTAAACATTCCTAAAACTTTTTTATTAACTAATGGAAGATTATATATGTTATTGGATGGATAATCAGAAGTATCAAACTTCTCATTTAAATCAGGCTTGATATCTTCATAAAAATCCATAGTTTGAATATCATATATTAATGAATCCGTATCAGTATATAAAAGTGAAGCATTATCATCATACTTCGTCTTAATATAATCATAATGAAAATCATACATTAGAGTTTTCGATAATTCTAAAACACAGAAACCCACATAAATGGGTTTATTATACGTAACCGATAATCTATTCATTTGAATAGCTACCAAATTTTCATCAAATATTGCTGAAGAATGAAAATTAGGTTTGCTGATCAAAGTATTTGCTCCAAATCTGTTTTCAATATTTTCCCAATGTGATACTAATCTTACATCTGTTCTCTTGTCAACATTTTCAATTGTTTTACCAAAAACACTATTATTTTTTAATTTATACAAATCTTTATCAAACGCATTTAGAGCTTTAGTCCTAAGATCGGTATTCAAATCTATATATGATTTGAGCCATGGTTTTTGACTAAACTTTAAAACTCTATGTATTTTAGATAATATTAGTCCATTTTTAATACATTTCTTTAAATTTGTTTGATGAATGACGTATGCTTTTTTAGGTTCTAGGTTAGCAATTAATTTATTTTGTTTTGAACTTTCGTATGGTGGCTGTATATTTTCCATACAAAATGGTAAATCATTATGCTTTTGGTGTAATTGATCAGGATATTCTAAATCAACTTCTAGAATATAACCTGATTCTGATTCATTATCTGTTAAATGATCGAAATTAAATTTATCAAGTTCTGCTGAATCAAGAAATCTGAAATCAGCATACGGGAGTGATTGGCTCATAGCCCAGCCATATAGATTATTAGCATCCAAATAAACAAGAAAATTAGAATCTATATCATTATTATAATTTTTCATGTATTTGTTATTTGCTTTAGCATATCGTTTGGAGCACTGTGTTAATCCGCCACGAATACCTTTTTTAATAAAATTTATCATATCAATGTCTTTTAATAATTCTAATTTGATTTTGGTGAATTTAAGCATGGCATCCCAACTTAAACCTGGGGCTGTGAAATAATGGGCCGGGTCTAGATCGTATGTTTGCATACAAACTTTCCGGAAATTTTCAAATATGTCGGCTAAAATAAGTACATCTGATTTTAAATATAAGTCGGAATAATCACCTAAATTTTTACATTTAAATGTTTTCCATACATTTAGAGCATGATTATGTTGCTCATCAGATATATCAGTATTTTGTAATTTGTTAAAAAAATGATTTCTGGATGGTAATTCAGTTTCATCATATTTTTTAAAACTATCTACATAATCGTATGGGAAAACACCTTTTTTCTTTATAAGATTAAATTCATTTTGATTAGAAAAACTCTTTCTAACTTCATTGAATTGAGAATCGTTAAGATTGTTAGCTAGTTTATCAAGACTAGCTGCCATAAATTTAAATGAATCTACAAACCTCAATTTAATTTTTTTAATCTCATTAATTTTGAACATTTTTGTAAATGAAATATATCGCTCCTTATTCTGAGCAATTAAATCTATTTGTTCCGTATCAAAACCTAATTCTTTTATGATAAAGTGCGAATCATAGCCACTTAAATTGTGAAAAAATATTGGTACGAAATCTGCTATCTTATAATTTAAATTGCATTTAGTATGCGCAGCACCTCTAAATTTTCCTGTTAAATGGCAATGGTCCATAACTTTATAGTTTTCATCATCATTAAAATCACCGTTACAAATATGACATTGATTTGATAAATTGTAATTTAATTGCTCCGTGCAGGAAAGTTTTTTCATTTTTCGATTTATGTGTAGGTCATTGTATATAATTTCTAAATCCTCTTTTATTTTATCAATGAAAATTTTTCCACAATCGCTACCTCTGTATGTAACAAATTTAGATTTACTATCATTATATGAACATTTAATGTAATATCCAAAACTACTGGGTTCATGTTTTAAAATATTTTCAGTAAATGATGTTATAGGATTTAGAGTACACGAATCAATTGGTTTTAATATTGCTTCGAAGTCGCAATATATCACATATGGGACTTGTAATTTATGTTTATAGTTTCTAAATTCTAAAATATCATTTTCTTTAGTAGGGAGAATACATTTGATTTTATTGCACCCATACTGTAAATGATGATTTAAATTTGTTTCACTAGAATAAAATGTTAAGCAGCCATCACAAACCCATTTTTTACATTTTTTTTTTGAAATTTGACTTCCAATTAACTTACTAAAATTTTTAATCCAACAGTAATGTGTTTTAACACCATCTTCTAAAAATAATAAATTAACATGGTGTTCTTTTTTACATCTTGTATAATGTAATGGACCTACAATTTGATTACTTTCTAATCCATATACATTTATACTAATATTATTTAACTCTTCAAATCGTTGGATATCTTTTAACGGCATTGGGAAATTAATATTATTTAAAACTAGTTCTGAACTATAATGAGGATATGAACTACATCTACATGAATTATTTACAAAGGGGTATTTAGAAGCCATGATTGACCATGCAAAGCATGCTTCATCAGAATTTTGAACATTAATTATTGCATTTTTATTTCTAATACATGCTGGAAGAGTCATATATGATGATCCTCTCAAAGGATTATATTTATTAAAATTTATTTCAATATATAACATCTTCTGTAGTGCCCATCCAGATTCTTTTTCTTGAAACTCTTCACACTGAGTATTCAATACATCAAGAGTTTCAGAATATACTTCCTCCAAATCGCAACTTTTTGTTAATATCCGATTTTTAGTGTTAAAAGATTTTAAAGAAGTGATAATTTCATCTTCTTTTAGATCTGGTTTAGTATATATTCCAAACAATTCGAAATTAACCTTAACAGCATTAAGTACTTCTATTTGAAGCTTTATTAATGTAATAATTTTCTGTTTTACTGCAATCAGAAAATCATTACAACTAATATGCTCGTTAGGTATATCTAAAACTCTGTAGCTGATTACTCTCGATTTAAAGGCAGATGTCATAATATAAATATTTTCATCGTCCTCATTATATTTCTTTAAATTATTTTCCTTATGAATATTAGACCTTAAATGATTATTTAAATACTTTCTATTTACACTTACTTTACACACACTACATAAAGTATGATCATCCAGACTAACTAGGCTGCTGACATCCTGATGTATCTTACTTCTTTTTGATGGTCCTGGCTGTTGCGAATTATGAATATAGAGACGATTACATCTCTTTTGGTGATAATCCAGCTTTCGTTTATTGATATATGTACATCCACATATATCGCATAACGTCTTTTCTGCTGGATGCTGGTTTTCCTGGTGACGTTTTAGATTTTCTTTTGATGAAAAAGTGGACAAACATAATTCGCAGTTGTTCATTTTAGTATTAATTATCTGTAATATGTATAGTAAATAATAATTATTATTTCTAATAATATAATAAAAACTTTTTATATATTTAAACTTACTTTTTCTTTAATGCTGAAATTATTTTTATTTATTTAAATTTAATATATGTATTTAAACTGATACACAATAAAACAGTATTTGATCAAAGTTTTCTTAATTTATCACAACACGTATAAATCAGCTTCTCAAATCTATATCAATGCTGATATTATTTTTATTTATTTAAATTTATTATAATTCACAAAATAATTATCACAACGTTTCTATATTTACGCAATAAGACTAATAATAGAACTTTTCAAATTTTTTATAAATTTTTATGACCTTATTCACTTTAATTTTTTATACAGCTGATTATACTTCATAACATATGAATATGATATGCTACCAACAAAATATTAAGTCATGTATAATAATTAGTGTGTTAGATTTTAATGACCTTCGCAGTTTATTCACTATGATTTTTGTTATATGCACGTATATGTAAATGATTTTATTTTTTATGAAACATGATATATCAGGTTAATACACTTCAATACAAATATTTTTCTCTTACATGGGCAGAAATTAATCATAATCAATATTTTTTATTTTATTACAGTTGAGTACCTGATTTTTGAATAAATTTATATTATAAAGTTTTAGTTGTCATGGTTGATGATACAACTGTATACAATGCAGGTAGGTACTACCATTCTATTTGTATCAAAGTTAAATTATGCAATATATGATGAACCAAGTTACAAACCATGTACATAAAATAAACTTTAAAAGGTGACATCTACAGATAAACTTGGAAAAATAATAATTTACAGTTGAGTACCTGATTTTGAATATTTTTATATGGAGTTTTAGTTATCGTGCTTGATAATAAAACTGTATATTGAACCAAGTTACAAACCATGTACATAAAATAAGCTTTTAAAAGTGACATCTACAGATAAAGTTGGAAAATAACAATAATTTACAGTTGAATACCTGATTTTAGATACATTTATATAGAGTTTTAGTTATCGTGGTTGATAATAAAACTGTAAGAAATGTGCACCATCTATCGAAAAGTTAATTAATATTAAAAAGTTCAAAGCTTAAAGTTTATGACTGTGCTGCCATCTAACAAAATGTCTTAAAAAAATATTGTACAGTTAATGTACAGTTGAACAACGGATTTTTAATAAAATTATATACTTACGTTTACATTTTATATAGAGATTTAATTATCGTGGTTCTACTGTAATCTTCATATAAAAAAACATATGTAATCGTTTGTATTGTTGTAATTTACATATAAAAATTCATCCCAAATGGGATTGAGCTGGGACCCCCCACTTTCACCTACTTTGTTAAGTAATATTTTTACCTTTATTCCCAATATTGTATTATAGTTAATTGTTAAGTTATTATATGTACATAATATGTAAATATATACAATCGACTCTGGATTTGTATGTTCCACAGATTGTTCTGTTAAATTAATAAAATAAATAAAATAAAATATACATTTACTGTTGTGAAATTTCTATTTTTAAATAAAAAATATCTTGTGGTGGAGGAGTGTTGTGTGACACGACCCTAATTAGAGTCTAATACCTTAGACAGACTGCGATTTAATAAATCCGATTTATCTAAACTCGTTCAAGTACTCAACAACCGCAGTCTGTCAGAGCTATTACTGTCGAATCGCACAACACCGTAGTACAATAGATTAATTTTATGCTTCTTCAATAAATATTGTACTTTGGGAAAATGAAGAAGAATTGTTGGGGAGAATAGCAATTAGGAAGTCAGTGTTAAATTAGCGATTAACCATTAACCATTAAACATTAAATGATTGATTAAAATATAAATTATAATAAGTCATTAAAAATATTTATGAAAATTAATAAAATACATAAAAATAATAAATATAATGAAAACAGTTTGGTTGTTTTTAAATTCGCCGATAAAGATAAACCACTCACAACAATATCTTATCTTACACCACAATGTAAACAATGTCCAGCCAGTGGATAAATATCATATTAGAAATTGTGTCAAATCCTAAAATATTCAGACAAAAGACCTCTACTGTTTAGAAAAAATCCAACATCTATATAGGGAATATAAGTGATGCTATTTTGAGACAAATCGTCATAATCGTCAATCATAATTTTTACAAGTGCTGGCTGGGTACAAATCCATTAATCAAAATGTATACTAATAATAATTGCGGGTAATGATTCTTCCACTTTAATGAAATAATTTGAAGTCGAAATCACACAAACTTAAAGAAAAATTAATTTAATTTTCGTTTTAATCTGGTGCGCGAGATCTTTGTTAGTTAACATCGCAAGCTTCTCCCATCACAAACCGATTCAAATTATAATTTACGATAAAATTTTTTACAAAATGTGTAGCATAGTGAATCGATTTCTTGTAGGTACTACAATTTATGACACAATTATTATGTTGCAAGTTGGAAAATTATTACTGCGGTGCGCATATATTCTTCCTAGTTATATGTATAAATCGAATTATATATGTCGGTGGAATAAATAATTTATAAATTCATAATTTAATAATAATAATAATAGGATATAAATATTACATTTTCTATATTTTATAGTACAATACAAAAGAAAAAAAGAAACGATCGCGTAATTTCGTATTGGCATAAATATCTGGGCTCTTAGTATAAGAAACTACACCCGTTCAATAATTTCGTTATTCCCTAGAATTTTATTAACATTTTTTGCTTTATTATTTTGTATATCTATTGCGATCAGTTAATTTAAATTACAATGTATTTTATATTAAAAGCTTCCAGCAATCCACCTCTTGTCTATATAGGTATATATTCATATAATAAATACATTAAAATTATTTGCGCTATTTTAGCAACAAAAAACAATAAAGGTATTTTTATAAATATTATACAAAAAAAAAATTTTTTTTTTTGTAGTTTTTCACATAAATTAGAAGTTATTGAAGTCAGTTCACCTTAATCACATCATTTCTCATAGTAAAAAATTTATTTTTATCTATAATTAAAATAAAGAGCGGGGGGAATGGAAATGCTCATCTCAATTTAATTATAATGTATACTTACACTGTGTGTACATTATAAAGATCTAAGAAATTTAAGTAGCCTAGCAAGCAAGATTCTGTATACATGTGTTCGATTTATTTATGTATAAGATGCAACGGCAGTAAAAAAAGTGTATGTAGATCAAAATCATAATTAAAATGTAACGAGACTCATGATAAAAAAAAAGTTACAAACAGAACTATAAAACACAGATACAAAATGGTTAAGTTTTTTTTTTTTCTTTAATATGATTAATAAAATGTAATTAATAAACACAGTTATTATTAAAAAATTATAAATAAAATATGGGAATAAAATAAATCGATTGAACGGCACGAAAAGAAATATTATCATTATAATTGTATGGTAATTATTGTGTGCACGGTTCGAATTTCTATAATAGTAGCCGATAAGTATATGGTGTTTGTGTCACAGTTGGAAATTTAATTGAGATATGAAAATTTTTCACTTGAATTCACCCCGGGGTATATAAATTATGTGTGGTGACAAAATCTATATAAACAGATGTAATCTTTTATTTATCCATATCGGTGCCAAGAGTGTATAAGTATAAAAATAAATTAATTTAATTAGCACTGTATAAATGCTACATACATTGTAATATTTGTTAAAAAAATCCCAAATTTTATTTATTAACGATATTATGGTTCCATTCAACTATGTGATGGTATGAAATGTTTCTCAGTGACTGACACCAAATAGCAAGGTTGTCAATCACTCAACACAAATTGGAATTAGAATTAAAAACAAAACTTATTAGATACCTTGAGTTTATAAATTAACTTGTTCAAATTGTCCAGCTTGGGTGTCGCAAGTTGTGCAGTCAATTGTTGGCAACCCCGAAAAAAAAACAATTTAATAGCTGTTAGTTTAGGGTTAGTAAAAATGTAGCGTTATACGATACAACAACGTGTTTTCATAATTGAACAATATCTCAAAAATTTTTGGAACAAAATCATCCTAAGCGCTGAAGCACATTTTCACCTTGATGGCTTCGTTAATCACCAAAATTGCCGTGTTTGGAGTTCGGAGAACCCACATGTGATTATCGAAAAATAAATGCATCCACAACGTGGCACTGTTTGGTGCAACATACTTTTTTAAAAATGAGGCTAGTCAAGCAGTGACTGTTACTGCTGCTCGATATCGCGACATTATAACACATTTCTTTCTGCTGAAATTGGATGATATTGATTTGGCCATTATGTGGTTTCAACAAGACGGTGCTACATAAAATACAGTCGGTGAAACACTTTAATTACTGCATGAGACATTTCCTGGTCGTGTATACTCTCTCGTTTCGATGATCAGATTTGGCCCCCTAGATCGTGTGATTTAACACCATTAGATTTCTTTTTATGGGGTTATTTGAAGTCAAAAGTCTATTTTAACAAGCCCACAACCACCCGTGTATTACAGGAGGAAACTAAACGATGCATCAACGAAATTTAGTCACATTTATGCAGAATGGTCAAACCGGCAACTTGGAAGATGCTTCGATAATCGATTACTGTATAAGTGGCATAACCGATTTTGAACATAATAAGGCGATTTTATATGGATAAACCTCTACGAATGATTTCAAAAATAAGTTCGCAATTTATGAAGAAATCAAACAAAAAATTATGATAAAAGCACCACTCGAGTCGATAACATGACAACAAGTTAATTGAGAGCAAACAGTGTAATAAATTCCGCGGAAGATGTTACAACTGTTGTGGAACCGGGCATCTAGGGAAAGATTGCACGCAAAAGCTGATGGCTCGATATGTTTCAAATGCCAAGCATTTGGTCACCTTTGTAAAGCTTAAAGTTCTAAATCTTGTGCAGCCATAGATAATCAGGATGATTGTTCTCTAAAGCTGTCAAAAATGTAATGATGAATGGAAAGGAACTTTGTGCACTAGTTGATACCGGAAGCGATATTAGCTTAGTTGCCATAAATAATTCGTTGGAACGGACATTTGTGAGTGAGGAGTGCACAATATTTTATGGTGCGAGTTGATACATCTCTGGACGCCGATGGAATACTGCCAGTTGACTTTTTATTGGGTAGAGATTTAATAAATCAAACGGTGACTGTGTTAACGCTGACTGGAGTTACTATGAGAAAATTTATTCCAGAAAACGTTTCAATGGTGATTGAGCATGGAGAACTTTCGCTGAACATATACCATATTAATAATCGTGAAGTGGCGGATAGAATTCGATTATTGGTATTAAACTACAATCCAGTGAAGAAGGTGCCAAGTCCAAATATAAAAATGCATATTGAGCTGACTGATGAGAAACCGATTGCTTGTAAACCTGATCGTTAAACATCAGATAGATGAATAGCTGAATGAAGGGGTGAAAAGGTACAGCCAATCTGAATATGCCGGTCCGATAGTTTTAGATGTAGATTTCTATTGCCGCTTATCGAGGTTCAAATAGACAGGTTAGGTGACGCTAAGAATTCTTCCACGTGCCCATGGCCGATGAATCGGTAAAATATACATCGTTTATAACACCATTCGGGCAGTATGGGTTCCTGTGAGCATCCTTCGGTGTGTGCAACAGTCCATCGGCATTAATGCAAACAGGGTGTTTCATGAATTATGTCGGAAATGAATAATATGTATCACCAACCCCATAGATGACTTGGTGATACCATCCTAAACTATAATAGAAGCCACAAAAAGATTGGAGATTGTACTGAACGATGCCGAATTGCATGGATTGCAAATGAAGTGGAGTAAATGTCAATTCTTATGCAAGAAAATCGAGTATCTTGGATATGAAGTAGGAGCCAAATACGGTGAAGTAAATTCAGCAAGTTCTAAATGTTTTAGGCTATTTTAGAAAATTTGTGGAGAATTACGCAACTATAGCTAGACCATTGACGGATATGCTAAGAAAATACGTCGAATGTTAATTTGGAATAGAGCAAAATATGGCATTTTAAAAGTTAAAATCTATTTTGGCAAGTCATCCATTGTTGAACATTTATCCACCAAAAGCCGAGACTGAGCTGCATACTGATGCTATCAAATTTTGGCGCCATATTGCTACAAAGGTCTGACGAAGATGGCAACATGCACCCAATATTTTTCTACAGCAAGAAAACTTTAAAGAGTCGGGAAAACTACAGCAGTTATGAGCTGGAGGTACTAACAATTGTATGTAGCTGCATTGAAAAAACTGCGCGTGTACTCATTGGGCTTGGACTTCAAAATTATTACTGATTGCGCAGCGTTCAAGGGAATAATGGAGCGGAAGGAACTTAGTTCCAGAATATCAGGATAGGCCCTTTTAATGCAAGAGTTTAGCTTTAAGTTAGAGCATCGAACAGGCACCAGAATCCGTCATGGTCGTCAATTGATTTAACCATTGTCGATGCCGTAACAAGTCGAATTAAAGCATCACAAAAAGGAACTCGAACTTAAACCGATTTTTGAGCTTCTTAAATTAGGTACATATGAATGATATTTTATTTAAATTGAAGAATGGAGAGTCGCTAATGGTTGTACCAAGCAGAATGCATGGTGAAATAATTAAGATGTATCACGAGCAAGGGCACCTTGCGGTGAAGAAGACAGAGGAGCTAATCGAGCGACGATTTTTCATCCCGAATTTAAAACTAAAAATCCGTATCATTGCGGAGTACAAAATGTGCAAGCAAGAGGGTTTACTGAACCCAATTCCAAAAAGAGACAGCCCGCTAGAAACGTATCATTTAGATCACTTGGGTGGTTTATCGGCAACAAAGAAGCGGTATCGCTAGATTCTTTTGCTTTTTGGCTATACCCAATGAAAACCTGAAGAGGGAAAAAGAAAAACAATAAGAGACAAATGGCTAGAAAAGATATAGATTTTTGGACGAAAGCACATTTTCGAAAAATTTTCTTAAATCTTCACAAAATAGCTTTGCGAAAATGGCGACAACGGCGAGAAAATCTGGAATTGAGGAAACAACTCACCACGTTCTCTACATCTACGACTAATGCTAATAATAGAACCTTTAATGTTGAACTAGAGATGCTATTATTATAGAAAACGAGCAGCTCAAAAGAAATTCAATTAGTAGTCGTTAAACATCATCATTTGTTGATCTTAAAATCTCTTTATCTGAATTCGATATTTAAAACTATTATTTGCGAAAAGATTATTAACGAGATCTGCCAAAATAGCATTACTCACTAGAACTAATCTATCAAATTACGATACATTAAAAGACTTCGTTTTATCCGAGTTTAGGATAAAAACCAGTAGCGCCGATGAGATTAGCCAATCGGAAGAAGAAATTTGATGAGTCATTTAGAGTTTATTATTTTGCAACAAATAAAACATTCAAATTATTTGCCATAGGTGAAATACAGATTAAGGCTCTTGGCTGTTTTCAAACATTAGTGGAATTCGATATCTGCGTTGAAACAACTGTTCATGTAACGATGCACTTCACGAGACAAAAGTAATTATGAACGAGAACAGTGTTACAATCGAGAAGCTATATGACGAAAACTTATTAGCTTGCTACTCAATTCAAGAGGTGCAAAAAGAAATAGATTTTCCGGAGGTCGAAAATGTAACTAGGAATTTCCAATTAAATTGAAAATTTTGCTGAAAAATGAATATATAATATGGTAACCACCAAAAAGACTATCGTCCTGTGAAAAGGCTGAAGTCGATCGCCAGATTTCAAAATGGCTAATGAATCATGAATAAATCGTCCATATACGTCAGAATTTGCAAGCCCCATTGTGCTAGTAAACAAAAAAGATAACACAAAACGGGTTTGCCTATATATTACCGCTGACCGAACAGGCAAATAGTTATGGATCGCTTTCCACTACCGTTAATTGAAGATTTAATCGATAAATTAGACGGAGCTAAAATATGTACTATCAACCTTAGATTTGGAAGATTGTTTGTTACATGTCCCTGTAGAGAACATTAAGTTTACGGCATTTGTCACACCTACAGGTTTTTCCAGCGATAGTTATTGACAAATCACTTCAATACAATCCATCTACAAACACAACACCATAAAGACAGATTTCATATAATACTAATTTTAAATATTTTTTGGAATCCATCGATTTTCCACAATTTTACACGAGAAAGTGGAATATCAACAATTTAGTGTCACATACGGCGTGTTTAACTTTATATTTGCTGGATAGGCCAGAGAATTTTTTAAATTGCCTTGTCATCATTCAAAACCTCAAGCTTTAGGTGAGAAAGGCATCTTTGGATATATTTGTGGATAAGGTTAAGAATTTTTTTAATCTCCAATCAGCCACCAACAAATCATTAAAGGCAGAGCTGATCAATTTTTTGATATATAAATGTTGATCATTTACAACTCTATTACATTTCACTACACTACACAAGAGAACATGATTAGCTAATAAATGTCTTTCATAGTTGTATTTATCAACGAAATAATAAATCAAATAAAATAAAGACTTAACCTCTTTTAATTATAAACGAACCTTCTATTATGATTCCTGTTCATATTTTTATTATTTAATTACGAAAGTTTAGTTCAAAAGGATATCATAAATGCCCCCACGCTAGTAAGTAATAAATGGAATAGAAACCAAATAAACTTTAAATTTTATCACTAATGTAAGTCATAAAGTCTTAACGATCTACATAATTTTAACTGTAGCAACCTAACAACTTCATTAAAGCAATATTCGAAAATCAATTGATTGCGCATAGGTATAAATCATAATACAAAAAAAAAATCTACAACTATTATCTGTCATTAAATGCTAGTTGATCGTTAAACGAAAATAACATATTACAGATGTCGGCTTCTGAATATCTCGATAAATTATACCTAAGATAAAAAAATATTACCATAAATTGGCTTATGAACGATATATGTACGAGCAAAAACTATGGATATGCAAATTTCAAATTTTAAAGCGGCGTGCTATATAACTAATGACCTAACTGATTAATGACGCATTAAACGCACTAAAATATTTACGAGCTTAAATGGTGATAAAATGTCGCGTTCTAAATGCCATCATAACATACCACCCGTTGCAAAAAATATACATAATATAATTTTTTATTATGCGCGCAAATATTGTTTGTTAACTAAATTTGACAACAATACAGTTATAATTTATATATTTGACTTATAAGCATTCCAATTCGAAATTTCCGTCACATTTTACAATTATTTATGAATAAATAAAAGTTTACAATTTTCAATTATTTCCTTCATCTTCGTTGTCTTTATACACATATGTATGTATGTATGTAAACATACAGTTTGATTCCAAGATTGTAACAAACAAACAAATATAACAAACAACAAAACATTTGTTTAATAAAATATTTGCGTTAACAATCCAAATAAATAACAAAAAAAAAAAAAAAATTAACATTAGTTTGTGTTGTAGGTGATGAAAATTTATAAGGTTTAACGGGGTTTCTGCCAGATGATTTGTTAGTTTTTCCTTTTTTGTCCGCGTTTTCAACATTTTCATGTAATTGTATTTTTTATTTTCAACAACTGTGCTCTCAAACTAAATTACCAATTGTTATATAAAAATGTTTAAATTGAAGACACATTCAAGAATAATGATGGCACAACGATAAACTGTGAATAATCCATAATGTGGGCGCCGCCGTCCACAAGGCATACTGTTTTGTTCCTTCTATATACATAATTTTCTAATTTATACAGGTGACATTTTCACTTAAGCGCAAATTTAAATTTATAATGAAATAATTTATTGCTGAAAATTTAACAACAGAGACACATACATACCGTGTCTGTTACACAATATTGTCTTGTCGTGTGATTTTCTTAAACTTGAAGAACAAAAAAAAAAAAATTAAATCAACACTCCGTCGCGTCTATATACATAAGTTGATATCTAAGATATGTTGATAGATAAAAGAAAAACACGAAAAACTATATCACCAAACATGATGCCACCACCATCTGAATAACCCAAATTAATTAGTTTTTGTTCGCCGTGTCTGCGAGTTGAAAGATTGGATTGCATTTCATTATATCTTACCAAGTAATCAGTGTTCCAGAGTAAAACAAAAAAAAAAATGTTTGTTACGATTATTTAATGTCAGTCAATATATGTATATGTGCAGACAAAACAACAACGACAAGCAATAATGTTATTTAATTAGGTTAGGTTTACATGTGTGGTTTTGCATCATCACATTTAGAACAAGGATTGTGAAACAATTCTGTCTAGAAACCTTTGTCGGAGTTTCGGATTATTTTAGGTTGATCACCTCCCAACCGCCAAAGAATGCGATTAAATATTTGACTATTGCAACTAAAACTATACAAAATTAGAATGTTAACAGCAGTTTTGTGCTCGTACTAAATATAAATTGATTAACACTTAAAGGACGACAAATGTTAACGATATACAAATGTGAAAATGATCGATTAACGTTTTTAACTCCATAATAAAATCATCCAATTAAAATATTTTCTTAATTATTAGTTACGTTTGACGAACCACTTCTACCTGTGTAAAGGTTCGCAAATATTTTTATATTTTTGTACCTATATATAGGCGCATGATAGCCGATGGCCAAATCGCCCATTAAGTGTTAATTAAAAATAAGTAAAACAAAAAAAAAAAAATTAAAACAATTTCATCGAACATTAACATATTCAATTGGTATTAAGAAATAAAATACGAAATTAAAAGAACAACAACAGCAACAAACAATTTGAAAGACATCCACCCACAATTTTACTCTGCAATTTTTATTTTGTTGTTAGCTATTTGTGTAACTTTAATTTTTATTTATTTATTTTATATTTGAAGCAATTGAATTTGATACAAGAACTACAAAAGTTATATATAAATAACACACAAAACATGTAACGACGACGATTTGAAATAAGAAGAAAAAAAAAAAATTAAGAATTTGAAATATTTTTTTATTTGTTAAGTGATTAATGTTAGGACGTTTTCCTGGTTTTGAAGTTTTTCTTTTCTCCGCGCACATATTTTGTTGTTGTTGCGCGCTTATTTCGAAATAATACTTTATGTATCCAGTTATCCACTGTTTTTTTTTGTGTACACACACAATATTGTAGAGCATACGGTTCGATATATTTATTGCTTGAAAATTTATGTAGATTTGAATGGTTGGTAACTATGGATGACCTTTTAGTCGGCTGCACGGTTATGATATATTTACAGTAGACGAGTAGCCAATTTATCCATGTTTTATATAAAATCTTTGATTTTATTGCCCCCAAGGATTTTAATTTATAATTACTCAATTTGTACATGGTATTTATAATTTTTATATTAATTTACGATTCTCAAATAATAATTTTTCAACGGGATAAGAGTAAAAGTTTTTATTACAGAAGGCAATCACGATTTAATTTTTATAATTTTGTCCCTCAGCAATTTGGACACATGCCTATACCATAAAAACGTGCATACCATGTATAAAATAAGCAGAAATGTATATACACAAAACATATGGTTCGCGGCATTAATTTTATATAGTCGCGAAGACTGACTATCTCGCTACAAATTTGATTCGAATAAGATTGCCGCAAATTACCATAGGCGACGGCTATAGTGTTAATTTTATTTCATGCTTATTTGTTTTACAATTTTATTCATTTCATGTAAAACTAGCGCTGGAGAAAACTAAAATTTGTTATATCTACCTTCAGCAAAAACAATCGATAAAATCAATACAAACATAGTGCAAATTAAAAATAAAAATAAAAGTAGGAAATAATTTAATTTAAAATAATCTAATAAAACGGACTTATACGAATTTCTGACTTCCATATCAGTATACTAATGGTGAACATTGCTCCCAATGTTTCAATTTTTGCCACATTGTTATGGTTAACTCCGAAGTTAGCCATGATAATGTGATCATTGAATCTGACCGTAATACATTTCACGAATGTGATGTTTGAGATGTTTAAGGTTGCAATAACCTTTCTTACCAGCTCTGCAAACTTTATAGATCCGCACAAAGTTCGAGACGTGAATTGGTCTTTTTTCTGAGAGGTTCCACATGAGACTGTGCGGAGATAAATTGAAGATTAACGGAACTTCCTCTTTGATTTCTTAGGTATATAGCTATTCCAAATGCCTTTTCGCTCCCGTAAACAATTCCGCTTAATGTTAATGTGATTTGCCGACTAACTTGTAGATCGTAGAAAAACGTCCAAAAAGTATACATGGTAGGTTTTGTGGGCACGATTGATCTAAATTATGCTTCAGCAACCATATTATTTGTAAAAAATTTTTGCTCGTGTAATGATTGTTCGATGATGACTAAAACTAAAACTAAAACTAAAACTAAAACTAAAACTAAAACTAAAACTAAAACTAAAACTAAAACTAAAACTAAAACTAAAACTAAAACTAAAACTAAAACTAAAACTAAAACTAAAACTAAAACTAAAACTAAAACTAAAACTAAAACTAAAACTAAAACTAAAACTAAAACTAAAACTAAAACTAAAACTAAAACTAAAACTAAAACTAAAACTAAAACTAAAACTAAAACTAAAACTAAAACTAAAACTAAAACTAAAACTAAAACTAAAACTAAAACTAAAACTAAAACTAAAACTAAAACTAAAACTAAAACTAAAACTAAAACTAAAACTAAAACTAAAACTAAAACTAAAACTAAAACTAAAACTAAAACTAAAACTAAAACTAAAACTAAAACTAAAACTAAAACTAAAACTAAAACTAAAACTAAAACTAAAACTAAAACTAAAACTAAAACTAAAACTAAAACTAAAACTAAAACTAAAACTAAAACTAAAACTAAAACTAAAACTAAAACTAAAACTAAAACTAAAACTAAAACTAAAACTAAAACTAAAACTAAAACTAAAACTAAAACTAAAACTAAAACTAAAACTTAAACTTAAACTTAAACTAAAACTTAACTTAAACTTAAATTTAAACTAAAATTTAAACTTAAATTTAAACTATACTTAAACTTAAACTTATACTTAAACTGATACTTAAACTTATAATTAAACTTAAACTTATACTTATACTTATACTTATACTTATACTTATACTTATACTTATACTTATACTTATACTTATACTTATACTTATACTTATACTTATACTTATACTTATACTTATACTTATACTTATACTTATACTTATACTTATACTTATACTTATACTTATACTTATACTTATACTTATACTTATACTTATACTTATACTTATACTTATACTTATACTTGTACTTATACTTATACTTATACTTATACTTATACTTATACTTGTACTTATACTTATACTTATACTTATACTTATACTTATACTTATACTTATACTTATACTTATACTTATACTTATACTTATACTTATACTTATACTTATACTTATACTTATACTTATACTTATACTTATACTTATACTTATACTTATACTTATACTTATACTTATACTTATACTTATACTTATACTTATACTTATACTTATACTTATACTTATACTTATACTTATACTTATACTTATACTTATACTTATACTTATACTTATACTTATACTTATACTTATACTTATACTTATACTTATACTTATACTTATACTTATACTTATACTTATACTTATACTTATACTTATACTTATACTTATACTTATACTTATACTTATACTTATACTTATACTTATACTTATACTTATACTTATACTTATACTTATACTTATACTTATACTTATACTTATACTTATACTTATACTTATACTTATACTTATACTTATACTTATACTTATACTTATACTTATACTTATACTTATACTTATACTTATACTTATACTTATACTTATACTTATACTTATACTTATACTTATACTTATACTTATACTTATACTTATACTTATACTTATACTTATACTTATACTTATACTTATACTTATACTTATACTTATACTTATACTTATACTTATACTTATACTTATACTTATACTTATACTTATACTTATACTTATACTTATACTTATACTTATACTTATACTTATACTTATACTTATACTTATACTTATACTTATACTTATACTTATACTTATACTTATACTTATACTTATACTTATACTTATACTTATACTTATACTTATACTTATACTTATACTTATACTTATACTTATACTTATACTTATACTTATACTTATACTTATACTTATACTTATACTTATACTTATACTTATACTTATACTTATACTTATACTTATACTTATACTTATACTTATACTTATACTTATACTTATACTTATACTTATACTTATACTTATACTTATACTTATTAAACTTAAAACTTAAAACTTAAAACTTAAAACTTAAAACTTAAAACTTAAAACTTAAAACTTAAAACTTAAAACTTAAAACTTAAAACTTAAAACTTAAAACTTAAAACTTAAAACTTAAAACTTAAAACTTAAAACTTAAAACTTAAAACTTAAAACTTAAAACTTAAAACTTAAAACTTAAAACTTAAAACTTAAAACTTAAAACTTAAAACTTAAAACTTAAAACTTAAAACTTAAAACTTAAAACTTAAAACTTAAAACTTAAAACTTAAAACTTAAAACTTAAAACTTAAAACTTAAAACTTAAAACTTAAAACTTAAAACTTAAAACTTAAAACTTAAAACTTAAAACTTAAAACTTAAAACTTAAAACTTAAAACTTAAAACTTAAAACTTAAAACTTAAAACTTAAAACTTAAAACTTAAAACTTAAAACTTAAAACTTAAAACTTAAAACTTAAAACTTAAAACTTAAAACTTAAAACTTAAAACTTAAAACTTAAAACTTAAAACTTAAAACTTAAAACTTAAAACTTAAAACTTAAAACTTAAAACTTAAAACTTAAAACTTAAAACTTAAAACTTAAAACTTAAAACTTAAAACTTAAAACTTAAAACTTAAAACTTAAAACTTAAAACTTAAAACTTAAAACTTAAAACTTAAAACTTAAAACTTAAAACTTAAAACTTAAAACTTAAAACTTAAAACTTAAAACTTAAAACTTAAAACTTAAAACTTAAAACTTAAAACTTAAAACTTAAAACTTAAAACTTAAAACTTAAAACTTAAAACTTAAAACTTAAAACTTAAAACTTAAAACTTAAAACTTAAAACTTAAAACTTAAAACTTAAAACTTAAAACTTAAAACTTAAAACATAAAACTTAAAACTTAAAACTTAAAACTTAAAACTTAAAACTTAAAACTTAAAACTTAAAACTTAAAACTTAAAACTTAAAACTTAAAACTTAAAACTTAAAACTTAAAACTTAAAACTTAAAACTTAAAACTTAAAACATAAAACATAAAACTTAAAACTTAAAACTTAAAACTTAAAACTTAAAATTTAAAACTTAAAACTTAAAACTTAAAACTTAAAACTTAAAACTTAAAACTTAAAACTTAAAACTTAAAACTTAAAACTTAAAACTTAAAACTTAAAACTTAAAACTTAAAACTTAAAACTTAAAACTTAAAACTTAAAACTTAAAACTTAAAACTTAAAACTTAAAACTTAAAACTTAAAACTTAAAACTTAAAACTTAAAACTTAAAACTTAAAACTTAAAACTTAAAACTTAAAACTTAAAACTTAAAACTTAAAACTTAAAACTTAAAACTTAAAACTTAAAACTTAAAACTTAAAACTTAAAACTTAAAACTTAAAACTTAAACTGAAACTTAAACTGAAACTTAAACTTAAACTAAAATTTAAACTATACTTAAACTTATACTTATACTTATACTTATTCTCGTTAGTTAGGGATTAAGCATCCTATTCCCAATATCCGATGATAATAATCAAAGTAGTATAAAGGTGGGCTTTATATTCGAGTAAAGCTTACTTACAAAGAATTTAAAAAGTATGTCCTAGTTCGGAGTAGGAATATGTAGCTTTCAAAGCTTGTGGAATGGATTTTAAAGGTGTGCGCTTTCTGTAATGAGTCGAGCGACACTTGCCACAATAATTATGGCAAACAATTTAAATGCTCAGAGAACATTGGCCAGTTTTGACCATTTGGCCATGTGCTCGAGAGAAGATTGACCAGTAGCTAAAGTTTTTTGGAACTGCTCTTCATTAAATGGCAAACCACATTAAGATGGTAACAGATAATAAATTTCTACCCGTAATCCAAAGTTAGATATAATAATGAAGACATTATACTATACAATCAAATCAAATTACATTAAATTTTAAATCAATCAAATCAATTGATGATTATCACGATCTCTAATCAGTGTCAAGATAAAATGTGTCTGCATGTATGTATACAGAAGCATATACAAAATAATAATGAATTCATTTTTGGTATAGAGAATTTTGAATTGAACGTTCCATCTGCGCGCATCTAACCAAATTAATTCAACAAAAGATTACCAATTATGGTAGATTTAATATAGAAATCTCCAAGGAATTCTGTTTGTGATAAGATAAAAATCTGTTCGTTTTTTTTATCGCTTAAAATGGAATATCAATACCATATACTCAATCCGTAATATAATTTTCTTAATAATTTTTTTTTTTGCGTTTTTCGTTCTTTTCTAAATTTGCATTTTATTTCATTTTGAGTTTGATACGAATTTTTTCCGTTTTGTTCATTCGCAAAGTTTATTGCACGGGAGGTCTTAAAGATCTTTAATAGAAACGGAATTTTATATATAAATATTATGGTATATTAAAATACGCGACTATAAAAGTCATATAGTTACGTGTGTTTCGTGTAAGCAAAATAATTTTCAATCTTGGATCTAAAGTTATGCATGAAATTTTATAAAGTATGTATGGACTCGTACAGTTGACCATTTAGAAGATTTTAATTTTTTTTTTTTTCGTTTTAACTTCATATGAGTATATTCTCAATGATGATGTGAAATTTGATATAAAATACTGTTCTTGTTGCGCCATGTAATCTGATACATAGGAAATTGCTGTTATTTCCATCTTCATCATTCATATGTATATGCGCGTTGTGTGAAAAACTACAAGTATAAAATTTACAATAACAAACAGAAAATGTACAACTCGGAAAGTCATAAATACAGCGAGAAATTTAACAATGTTTTCTTGTGGCTTGTATAACACACGGTGCGCATAACACAACACAAAAATTCTTATTGTGTACATATCTCTCTGTATAGATAAAAATCTAGATTTTAATTTTATCTTTCTTGTTTAGAGATTTTTTTTTTTTTTTTTTGGTTATCTTTGCGTATTGCTAAATCTGTCAACATTTTATATTTATTCTGGTCGGTGCACATAACCAGCACATAAATGGAAATAATTTCCTTATAATTATGAATTTATTATTATGTACTAAAACAAAAACAAAGTGATATAAATATCACCAATTGTTATATTCATATATGTGTAATACATATTTCTAGATTTATGATTTATGATAAAAATTCCATATTAGCATTGCAACCAACATCAACCGAAGAAATAAATAAAAAAAATTTCAATTAAATTTTGGAATTTTGATTGATGATATTGATTTATGAAGACAAAAATGTGAAAATAATTCGCTTTAAGAATAATATAAATCATATACATTTCCAAAATAAGATAAATTTATATTCTTTGGGAAAATTATGATTGATAATCGTCAAATCTCATTTATGTATATACGATTCGATTCTGCCTGCATATAAACATACCCATAGTACAAGAATATACATATATACGGTTAATTACAAGAAATCTATAAAACACACTTATTTATGGGATAACATAACACCCACCAACATCTCGTATATATTGATGGAAACTCAATTTATGTGGTTGCAATGAAATATTTATATCATAACGGGTGACCTCCGATTAATAACGTTATAAATCGCGAACATATTACCAAATAGAAAATTGATCACCCATTCAGCATATTGCAAGTCGAGTAATAAATTTTCATTTCCATTAGAATTTTTGTGATTCCATCACGCACTCTAAGATAAAAAAAAATGTTATGTTGTGTGTTATGTGTTTGCAGCAAAATATGATATAAAGCACATAAATTAATCGCGATTATATTTCTTTCAACAAAAATGTCTTATTAATTCATTATATGAATGAAATACAAGTTGGACAAGTATAAATACACCAAGAACAATAACAACAACAAAATGAGTTTGCTATTATTTATTTATTAACATTTTTCTATTATATTAACAAATATAAATTACATTAGGTTTGTCGAACTAAGTGCCTTGTGCGGCTGACTATATACACAAAAATTAATCAACTCTGGTGCAATTTTTTATTTTATTTTTTTCGGGACCTAAGATCAACCTTTTACTTATGTCTGTACCTACTTTCATAAAATTTATTGTTATTAGTTGTGAAATTTAAAATATATGAATTATTATTGCAGCAACAGAATTACACATTTATCATGAAACGTAATATTAACATGTTTGTTTTGTATAGTACATTTGCGGAGACCCCAATCCAATTCTATGGTAACTTACATTTTTTTGCTTATTGACGTATTTAAAATTAAAACAAAATTTGTCGAGTTAGGAATACTTCTGCTAGGTCAAAGATTTTTTGTTCAATTTACCTTTTCGCACTTTTCGAACTGATAAGATAAATTCACTTTGTTTTAATAAAATATATAACATGGCGCAGTTGATAGGATAGCTTCTAAAAAATTATAAATGTTTAAAATAACTATGCTGTAGGATAACTAAGAATTGAAAATTAAGTCTATTAAGTGTAAATTAATTTTCAATCGTAAAATTTAGAATCTAAAATTTAAATTATAACATGGCGAGATCTTTCAAGCCACCAAATGCTTTTAACGTAAAAGGAAATTTAAGTGAGAATTGGAGAAAATTTTAACAACTGTTCAAGTGTTCAATATTTATATGGAACCATCAGGTTATGATAAATTATCGGCTGATAGAAAGATCGCTCTTTTTTTAAATATTATCGGTGAGGATGCCATTGATATTTACAACACCATGAATTTAACTGAGGTAGAGAAAAAAGATCTCACAGCAATAATGAAATCGTTTAAAATATACTGCAACCCGAGGAAAAATATTTTGTATCAAAGATATATATTTTATACGACAGATCAGAAGGATAGATGTAGAGTTGGACCATTTCTTAACAGAAATTAAGAAATTAGTTAAAGATGGTGAATTCGGCGAATAACAGAACTCAATTTTGCAAGATAGGATCGTGTTGGGATAACGCAACAAAAATTTGCAAGAAAAAATTTTGAAATGGATTGATGATAAAGTGGAGCTCCAAAAAATCATCGAATATTATAGAATAACTGAGACAACTGAATCACAAGTAAAGGTATTAGGGAAGGGAACGATGGGTAATAAAATTGCAAACAAGGACAGTAATCAAATTAATAAATCTTTTGACTCATCATCACGTGCTGGATTAAATCATAATTCTCAACCGTATCGTAGTTTGGAAAACACCAGAAGTGAAAATGCCTCAACTGCCACAGAACCAGATGTCCAAGTGAGCCTAACAAAAAATTAAGAAATAATTTGGTTCCAAACTTTTTTCAGATTCCAACTTTCCGTGACATTAAGTCGAAACTATTCGGTCAAAAATATTTCACGGTGTGAGATCTAAAAAACGGTTTGTGGCAGATCGAACTTGACGATGATACAAGTAAGATTTGTACCTTCTCTACTCCATTTGGATGTTATAAATCTTTACGTCCTCCATTTGGAATCACTGTTGCTACAGAGGTTTTTCAAAGGTTCAATGAAAATTTTTTTGGAAATTTACCTTGTATATATTGGCGATGTTTTAGTGTACGGAAGAACAAAGGATGAACATGACGTTAATTTATCAAGAGTTATATTTTTTAATAGAAGGGGGTTCTCCTCATCCAAGTAGAATTAGTGCTATCACCAATTATCAAATGCCTATTGACAAAAAGTCTTTACAACGATATTTAGGAATGGTAAATTATATAAGAGATTTTATACTACATTTGGCTGGCAAAATTGTAGATTTTTATGGTTACTCCTGCATGCAGACTGTAATTTTAATTAACAAAATGTTAGTTGCAGTACCTGTACTGGAAAATTATGATCCCAATAAGGAGATAATAATTCAGTGTGATGCTTTAAACAACGGATTGGGATGCTGCCTTATGCAATGTGGAAAACCGGTTTGCTATATGCATCAAAATCATTAAGTGATACAGAAAAGAATTATGCACCTATAGAAGAGGAATAGTTATTTGGCCATATTTTTTGCATGTAAAAGTTCCACCATTTTGTTTACGGCAGACGAGTTGCAATTGCAATACATTCAGATCATTTATCATTGGTGTCAATAAACAAAAAAAAAATGAGTAAAATTTGATCACCCAGACTATAGATGTGAAGCATATACATGGTCGTTTGATGCATGTATCTACCCGGTTATTGACAACAAGGATAACCTAGATAGCTCATTAAATGACGTGATTCATTCAATTATAGTTCACCGCGGAAATTAATCGGATTTAACTTTTAAAGCACGAAGCGGGGTAATTTGGAACCGAAAAAGGGAAAAAAGGTTTGGAAAAAGGTTTTTCCCTAATGACATCGCCAATATTTTTTTAAAGGTTCAGTGCTTTAAAGGTTAAAGAAAAAACTAGTGATGATTTTATATTAGCGAAGCTTAAATATTATTGTTCAAATGGATGGCCTAATACTAAAAGAAAAGTTCGAGATTATCTAAGGTTGTTTCTTAACAAAAGACACGAACTATGTTGAATTGGTATTCTACCAAGATAGGGTGATGGTACCTTTAAGCTTACGGGAAAATAGGGTGATGGTACCTCTAAGCTTACGGGAAAATATTTTGAATTTGCTTCATGAGGCACATCTAGGTATGACCAAAATCAAAAGTCAAGCACGGTCTCTGTTTTATTAGTCGTCTATTTGGACAAAGATATTGAAATCATAGTAGCAAGTTGCAGGGTTTGTGAAAAGTTTCAATCCAATAATATTAAGATACCGCTAATTCCTCATGAAATTCCTCACCTACTTTTCGAAACAATTGGTTGTTGTTATTGACCCACGGCATTCCGTCGAAAATTATAGCTTACAATATGCCATTTTCTTCGTACGAGTTACAAATGTTTAGTGATAGTTACAATTTTATCATAGTTACATCAAATCCAAATTACCCACGGTCAAACGGCTAAGCTAAGCTAGCAGTTCACATAAATAAGATCATGTAATAATGTATCTTCTAATCTAGATTTGATGTTATTGGATTATCGCAATACAACTGTTGCAGGATTAAAATATTCACCTGCTCAAATACTAATGAGTCGTAGGTTGCGGACCAAACTCGCTGTACCTACTGATAGCTTACTCCAACCAAAGGTCCAACCAAAGGTTATTACGACCGCACTCCAAAGGAAGGAAATATTACTTTTAAAGAAGGTGATAATGTAATGTACCGAAATGGTTCAAAAGGAACATGGCTTAAAGGAAGAATAATCACAGGAAAATTAGAACCAAGGTTATTTGATATTTTAAATGAAAATAATAATACAATTCGACGCAACACTTTTCATATGAGAAAGTCATTCAACCATGCAACTATTTTCCCCCCGGAGCCACATATTGATTACTATATGTTTCAAATATACCAAAGCAAACATCTCATCAACCTTCGTCACAACACAGGTTAAGAGTAGATATGGTAGAGTTGTAAAAAGGCCTGATTATTTTAAATGCTAATTGAGTTAAACAATTATTTCAAATTCAGGATTATCTTAAAACGGGGATGTTATATGTATTCAATTAAATATTGTGAATTGCCGATGTTGTTATTTATAGCAAATTAGCGGCATTGATTTATAACGTATCTCTTTGATACGGGTTCATGTGAAACGATCATATAAACAACGCTTTAAAATTCACCATTACTCATACACTTCAATTATTGAAGATTTAATATTTAGACTTTTGAGAATGGTCACGGCAAACCAGGTGAACAAAGCAAACTGGCATCGCTGATTTGATTGATTTGAATTAAATGGAATTGGGCGATATTATTAGACAAAGATGCTATTTTGACTGTAAAATCATAGCAGCTGGAAAGACGGTAGCGTCTCCCTACCGCTTCTTCCTTGCGTGTATCTTTAGAAAATGGCATCTCGTTTTTTCCTCTTCTTTCTCAAATTGTTGTGTTTTTTTTTCATAATTGGTTAAAAATTACACCAGTTACATTCCAGTTGGCCATATTGTAAATAACTTTACCATAAAAAATAATTTTAGAATCCCACTGTAATTCTAAAGATTTTGCTACTCATCAGTGTTACAGAATATTATTTCCTTCCAATAGATAAAACAGATTGATTGAACGACATGTCATCCGCAAAGTTTTGCTATACCAAATCGGATACCGATTGTTACCTGAATCGTCGATGAACGAAATTGCGTGGAATGCTGCCAATTTATATTGATTATTTCATTTTATTTTGACACCGATGACTCATAAACAGTTGTCCGTATAGTTAAGCTTAGTCTGCTCCAAACTGTGTATATGATGGAGGAGTTTTTGGCTGAACAACATCCGCCAACATTTTATTGCGTGATCTAGGTGAAGCACCACTTTAATCTATGAATTTATACGTAACTAGATTACGTTTTGCAGGGTGGATGGCGGAAACGTGCTACTTTTATTGAAGTGAACAGTAGTTCTTGTGCGAATTCGAGTTGGTTTGACGTGGTTTTGGTTTCAATAAAGGTTCGACAAAGGTTTCGACAAGGCACCTGCATTTGCTCGAAAAATAAAATATCGCTTAAGAAGTTTTAAGGGCTCCGGGAACTCTATTAAAAAATATTTCGGTTAAAATAGCTTAATACTGAAAGGCCTTTTCAGAAGGTTTCAATCAAAAAGTAAAATCGCGTTCAAGTGAAAAGTTTTTTGACTGGGATGCTTTTTGGATTTTGGACTGAAATACTTTTTGAAAAGGGGTTTTAGTCAAACTACTAAAAATTAATTCTAGGCAAAACTGTTAATTCAGTCATATAGATTTTAGTCAAATCTTTTATATTTTTTGAAATCTTTTGTATTTAATTCTTTTTCTGAAACCCTGATACTTTTTGAGATATTTGCAAAATAATTTATTTCGCCGATTTTCCCTAAAGTTCATAGGAACCTCCCAATTTAACAAACTCTTAAATAACAGCTCGATTGGTTAAACCATCTGGACTGTAGAGAGGACATAGGCTGAGAGACAGGTACCACATCGGAATCCAATATTTTGGACTTTTGGGGACCAAAACAGATAAATCTCCAAAAATCCGAAGGTCGAAAAATTTCATGAATTTTATTAACGTAAAAGAAAGCAAAAGACAATCGCCCCATTGGCATTATCATTTCATTGTGAATGCTCTGTAAGTTAGCAATACTCTCAGAATCATTGACAGTTACATCATTGAATGCTTTTACTGACGAAAATTCAAAAGTTTTTCTTTAGGAATCAATTCCAGAATGCTGGATTTGTCTCTTATGGTATTTCGATAAATCAGCTAACCTGTCAGCAATTCTGAAGAACTTTCACTTTCGAATAAACTTTTATTAGGATTTCAACATTTTATTAATCTTTATCAAACCACAAAGGATTGTTAAAGTTACTCTTTTTAACAGGCTTATCTTTAGCCTATCGAAGCGCCCGTCGACGAAAAACATGAACTCCAATCAATCGATTTCAATTAAGAAAGCACGCCTAAAATCATAAAATTTAGACAGCAAAATCGTTGATGGTGTAGAATTGGTGTCAAATTTATAAGCAAAATTTCCGAAAAATTAATGTAGAAATGTTTCATTATTAGTTGGGAATATTATTTATTCTAATAAGACCATACGACAAAATAGAACCTAAATACTCAATCTATCACATTATGTGCGTATGTCGCAGTTTACATTACCATCTGCCAGCCATTTAATCTTTGGTTTATTGAAATCACCAAGTACCACCACTTTTATGCGAAGATTGTTTAGTTGAGAAATTATAATTTACAAGCAATTTTTATAAGTCGTACCTATAAACATTTAGTAGAACCATACCTAATGTAAATCAATTTCTTCAATATCATGTTTCGATATTTAGGGTGACAACTCCTGGATTTAAGATATAAATGAAGAGCGACCAGAACTCATCTCTTCCCTTCTGGCCTTGACAATATTAGTTAGTGTTGTAGTTAAATTAGTTTCCACAATTACGTAAGCGGTATAACTCCATCAGACCAACATTTTTACGTCTTGTACCCGTTGAGTATGTACCAGCATTCATAATAGCTTCAAGGATTCAAGAGGCACATTTATTTTATGCGAGAAATAAAGGTCGCTTCTACTTAATTTTGTAAATTTTTATTGATACGCTTATTATTAGTATCCGAAATTTACTGTCATTAATGGCCTAGGTTTAAGTCTAGGCACAATTATCAATTTACATGGTTGATGGTTTAATATGTGTTTTACTACTACTGGTACCAAATATAATATCATATTTTGTTTTGGAAAAACAAATGATCGTCAGTAGTTATTAACGTCGATAATATATTTGTATAAACGGTTCAAATTTACCTGGAGTTACGATAGGTCTATTATTAATTTTATTGTTGTCATTGTTATAACTACCATTTAACCATCGCTTTGAATCAATACCGATTTAGAAGCAGCCACACTCACATTTGTGTTGTCGTTAGTTTTTATTGATATAATCCATAGATGTACATATACAAAAACTGAGAAATACGTCTGCTGGCATACGAGACGCCTGAACTCGAAAAATTCACAAGATCAAAGTTTACCAATATTATGTAGGTTGTACCAGTTTTTTTTAAAACATATTACGATATTCTGCCAATTTTAGTGAATTACACTATTTTTTGTGGTCGTACCACACTCAACTTGTATTTTTAAATTAGCGACATTTTCGCCGCGAAATTAAATCATTTTAATTATTAATTTCGCAAAGATGAAGAATGTAAAAGCTCTTATTTGTTAAATTCATCTTAATCATTTATAATTCAATCAGAATTTTCTTACTTTTTCGTGTAAGTGTAATTAATGTGTATTTGACATTTCAAGACGGTTACGTTCATTTCCTTTTCGACGGAGATATTTGTATTTCAATCTTAAATAATTTTTGTGGCGGAATAAATTTATATTTTTTGGCGGAGTTAAATGCATTGAAAACTGAAATAATTTCGCCGAGTTTGAAATAATTTTTGAAAACTGCATTGAATATTTAATTTATTTCGTCACACAGAAATTTTCAACGGACTTCATTCGGTGTATAAAATTACGTTAAGAAAATAAAAATTTCAGAATACAAGAATTTTGATAATTTGAAAGAGGTATGGAAATTTATTCGAACTTTAATTCAGTGGAAGTTTAAAGATGCTTTTTGAATTCCTCGTAATTTTGTGGCAATTTGGTGCTTTTATACATTGGTTGATTCTTTAGTATGGTGTTTGTAATTTGAAAAAAATTATTGGTTCATGTTCTGTTTATCAGTCAGCTGAAGTGGATTACAATATCCAACCTAAGGCTAATTTTGGTGCGCTCCTTTCGTTAATTGGAGAATCGTTTATTTTACTTCAAAGGGTCAACAAAAAATTAACCACCAAACTTATCGGAATTATAGAAGATTTAACACACCGAAATTTGAATTGTTTAGTATTTATATAAAAACAGTAAATCACATTCATATTGCAGCTATCTCGAGTAATATAAACTAAAAGGGGGAAACTAAATTTGACGGAATGTTTGCCACATACACTTAGTGAACTTCAAATATAAATTGATTTTACAAATATTTCATTCTTCTTATTTCAGATGTTGAAATATTTTATTTTTGTATTACAATTTGTATATGGATTATGTATGTGAATAAATTTGTTGCGTATTTTCTACTAGCATACATTTTAAGGAAATTTTGGCTTAACATTTTAGAAACTGCAAAATATAAAAATATATAATTTAAGAACAATATTTCACCAACAACTTCAGACGACCACCAACCATGTATGTATCGTTTAACGCACTACTGCATCCTATAAAGTCATATATCAATCTTGGAATAACGAAGCAGTTCGAGCAGTTAGATTCGGAACATTTATGGGAGTCACCCAACAATTTTTCAACATCCTGTTTGCAGCTATTATTACAACTTTCCGTAAAAAAAATGTCAAGATATGAATCGACCCTCAATCGGCATGAACGCAGACATGACATAATATGGCCTTTTCTCCGACAATGGTCACAAACCGCGGCGACCTTGCTAAGAATTAATCATATTGAGAATCATTTCCAAATGTTACGTATTAAATTTCGTACTAGTTATTAAATTCCTCACAAGATAAGAAAAATTTGTTGAAACCATAAGCTTCTCTAATTCCAATAATTTTTTTTCACATATTGACGTATTTCTTGGTCACAAAACTGTGCCAACATAATATGATATAAATATAAAACCTCTATACACACTAACAATTGGACGAATGAAATAATCAATTTGAATTCATTGCACAATTCTTCTCCTGTTTGCATTCCAAACAATTAAAATTCAATTACAATCAAGATTTAAACCGCAAAGATATGAAATGAAAAAAAAAAATTATTTCTCAGTATAAATAAGCAAATGAGAAACTCAATAGTCCTTATCAATTTATCCCAATCAAAATATTTCCAATTGTTAAGTAACGCAACTCTAAAAATTCACCAAGCCAAAGTCATTAAAATATTAAATTTGTTGATTGCATAACAACACTGGAAAACTAATACAAATTTTCCTTATCTATACTATATTCACAACAATTTTCATTTCAACAACTGTTTGGATTATTTTCGATGTTAAGCATATTTGATAGTTGCACTGCATTACGTAACAAATACCTGCACACCATTTATATACCAACTGCTGTTATAGAAAATCACGGAACTTTGCCATTTTTATAGGTATGAATAAAGTAATTTATCTGCAGGCTGTAATTTAATCTGGAACTGTATAGAGAATTCAATTTTTTTTAATTTTTTTTTTTAATTCAATTACAAACAATTTCTTATCACTTCACGATTATCGTTTTTGGTACACAAACCAAGTATAATAAAATATTAAAATTTTTAACTCCAATTATGGAAGAGTTTAAGAAACATTAATTTTTATTTTTTTTATTATTTTTATTCATGAAACAATTTAAAACCAATTAGATAAATTGTTTTTGTTGTATTCTATTGTTGTTGTTTTATTTAAATTTTCGCAATAATAATAATAATAAAAAAATAAAAATCTTATGTTTTAATCTTTTATAGGTTAGGTTTTATGCTGCAAAAAATATACGCTGGACAAATGAATTAACATATTTGGAAACACTTTTATCTTATTACCAAATGGCGAATTCTTTGAATGCATATTTACATTTAAGAGAGATAGTTTGAATTGTGTATGGTACTTAATTTATTTAAATTAGGTGTGGATAATTATATTTGATTACATTTTTTTCAGTACTCTTAATTGGAATTCTACCTCAATACTTTAATATAAATGAATTTTATTTTTTAGCTCAGATTAAATTTTGATTGGCTAAATTAGATTTGATAGTAGATGTGAAAACAAGGCGACTACATTATCAACGCCATCGCTAGAATATACGAATGGAATATTCGAATATATCATGTTACCAGGAATTAAAAGACTCTTCTTGCTTCGAGTGAATTTAGTTTTATTTGTTGTGAATATCTAACTTTTAATAGTGCGGCGAAATCGAAAAAAGCTAGCCAAAAGCCCAAAAAAAAAAAAAAAAGTTCCTAGATGGGGTTTTTGTCTATTGGGTTGGCTAAAGTACATGCCTAATATTCAAGAATCACTCAGAGAAAATTACATTTCCTTCTACCTGCTCTGGAATATTCGTCACAATGCTACCTTTGATCAAGTAGTATCAACATTGTTACGAAAATGGTAAACAACGCGCGTGGTTAAAGTAATATAGAAAATCGAAAGCACAACCAATTCTTATCGGACAAAATGGAATCAACTTCTAAAATTAAGTAAAGCATGAATTTTAATTGTAATATAATTTTTAAAGTATGAAATATCAAAAAATCAGTTATCGTTTTCGATTTTTGTCTCTTGTCAATCTTTAATATACGATATGTTATTATCAAAAAGTTGTGTTGTTCTGTCGTATTCGATTGTAAAAGTTATCAGAGGTCGTATAGGTGAAAATATTATCTTCCAAATAAAAAAAAAAAAATTGGCTGCTTTAAGCTACTTATTTGGATTTTATTGAAGTTTTTGAAAAACAGGTTAGGGAAAAAGTATTGAGAGATTTTTTGTCAGTTTTTGATTAAATTTTTCTTGTGCTGCCACTTCCACGAACAAAATATGTAGCAGATAGAACGAGAAATATGTAGTAAATAGATATCTTTTGAAGTAAGTCAATATTAATAGTAAAACAAGTTTTTTTTTCAACAGAAGTTGACTTTCAAATTTCAATCAGTCAATACCAATGCTGTCGTTCTGAAAACTTTAAACGGAGTATATTTCAACTTTACAGTGGAGTATTTCTAGTCAGAAGAGTATACAATACGAAATACATGAGTTAGACCTTAGACAAATAATTTTTGGTATTTCTATAAAAAACACGATTCAGCATATTACAAGAAAATTGTTTTTAGTTTCTAAACCAAATTTAATTATTAAAAGAAAGCTGTTTTGTTTTCTGGTTTATGGCTCTTAATCTATTTTACTGTTAAAGCTTTAAGCTCTTTACGCTGCCCGAGCTAAATACATTTTTAGCGAGCATTTTCACTCTGGATGAAATACGGATTATTTTACGGATCACCGAAATTGTAAGCGGTATTTTTAATTTTTGGATATTGTATCTCAAATTTGAATAAAAAAATTATTTTAGGCAAACTTTAGCTTCGATCTTTGAACCTCTTTCATTTTCAAAAGCGTAAATATGGAATCGAAAGCTAGAGCTTCAATATTAGATTAGTAAAATGGATAACTCTGGACTTGAAAACAAAATTGTTTTTTAACACAAATTAAAGTAAACTCTTATAGGCAATTAATTTAGAAAGCAGGTACATGCTGAAAATTCATAACATAACTAATGATAACACGGTTTGATTTTTAGTTACTTTTACGGATTTTTTATTCTATTTTTATATAGAAATTCAGGCTGTTTGCGCTTCCGTCAGGGCACACCATCCGATTGTCTATCTGATAATGTCTTTTTGACGAAGGAAAGGTGCTAGTGCCTCTTTGTGTGGGGGTAGCATAGGCAGTTTGTGGGGTGGGTTGGGTTGAAATGTGTTATCATTAAACTCTTATAGTCTAGAAGATGGCTAGCTTTACGTTGTTTCTCAAAGTTATAGTTTTTCTCTTTATTTTATAGCATAACAATATAAAATTAATTTCTTGCTGGCAGTGACTTTGGAAGGGATTTCAGTTCAAATATGTCAAATTAGGGGTCTAAATGCACAAAGATTATATCGGTTTTTCATTAGTACCCTTCAAATAAGCGATCATTTACGTCATTTTCACAAATCTAACTTTTGAGAGTTGGACGATGGTTTGGTGTAATTAAGGAAAATGTCAGAACAAGGCGACCTAGATTCCGCCTAGGCGCCAAGTATGCTAAAAAATGACAGAAATTGGAGCGAAGGCATTACGTCATTCTCATTTTATATTCAGAACTAATGAATATCAAAATGATTCTGGAAGATGGTTTCTACAGTCACCTTGGCAGGCGGAAGGAAAGTATGCTACCCTGGATTTTATGCAATTTCGCCTTAGAATCATTATTCTTAAATTGTTTCTTTGGATATAACATAATTGGAGCGTAGTTTTTATATTCCGGAGGTTTTAATCTAAACTTTTAGCCGGACCAGGGTTTTGAGAGTATTGATTTCGGAACGTGTTACACGACTGGAATTTGCTATATTTGCGTGAGTGCCATTATGTTTTAAACTTCAGCGACAAATCTTCCGATTCTTAAAGAAATATCTTTTAATGCTGTTAAAGTAATTTAGTTCGCGAATTTGATATGTTTGAATGAACATTAGCTGCAAAAATGATCATTCCTGCAAAAAGTTCATCTTAATGTTTTTCGCCGAATAATGAACGGAAACTATTATAAATTATCTTTGAGAAGATGCGTTATGATAAAGCCTGCTATCTTCAAAAATAATATAATTATTGCAAGCAAAAGCCGATAAATCAAAATATTGCGATAAAGTATTATTAATAGAGCAGCAATTAGAACAGATGAGGACGAAATGAAATTGCGGAGTACAGGAGTACGGACTAGGCTAATTAGTTGGTATAAATACTCCGATCGTACTGACTGCGACAGCACTGCTCAAGACCGTTACACTCAGTTAATACAATCCTATTCAGGCTCTATTTTTTTTATTTACATTGGACGTCTAATTTTCTTGTTTCTTACAATAGTAATAAAATAAATCCAAAAAAGCTTATATTTATTGTTGTATGACTGGTACGTACATGAAATTCAGATCATGACTACAGAGTCTCATTTTGCGCGACCAAAATTCCTTGAGTACTCAGCACTGCACTATAAAATTAAATCTCTGAGAATTTTCTAAGGTCTGGTTCTATAAATTTAATTTTCGTCCTGCACAAACTGTATTACGAGGCAAATAAATAACCTCTAACAACCCTTCTACTATTGGTAGAATATACATTTGTCTGAAATGCTATTAAAAATGTAGCAGATTCAGTTTAGTGTGTATTGAAGTTTTAAAATGATTAAATGGTAGCATGTCTGCTACATTTGTAGTAAAGTGGCAGCACTCGGAATAGAATACAGAAACCCAAATGAAAATATTATCTGTGTGTGAGTGGGTTCAAGTTCAAGCAACCTCAATATTAATACATACATAAAATTCATAGAGAGAACAACATTTTATTGCTAGTTTGAACAATAAGTAATGAATGATTTAATCTTAACAGATATTTTACCCTTTTTCGGGAAGTTTCATACTTTTATCGATGTAAAACTTCTGGGGTTTATCGGCGAAAAAAATGCCTAAGTGATTTTCACAGTCGTTTTTGAAGCAAACTTTAGACCATCAAGGGAGGTATGTAGATATCGAAACAAATGGTAGTCAGAGGGTACAAGGTCCAGGCTATACGGTGGATGTATCAAAACTTCCCAGCCGAGCTCTCTCAATTTTTGCCGGATCATCAAAAATGGGGGTGTGGTTTGGAGCTGTCATGATCGAAGACAACAAGCTTCCTATTGATCAATTCTGACCGTTATTTATTTGCTTGCTGCAGCCTGATTAATTGCTGACTGTAGAGATTAGAGTCAATAATTTGACCAGATTCTAGAACCTCATAATGTACGATTCCCTTCTAATCCCACCATACACACAGCATACATTTATGGGGCGTCAATTCTGGCTTTGAAGTCGTTTGTGGTGGTTCACCTTTCTTTACCCATATGATCTTTTCAAATGACGTTCTCGTATTGTACCCATTTTTCATCGCCAGTAATGATTTGCTTCAAAAATGGGATGATTTTGTTGCGATTCAGTAGCAACTCGCTGATGGAAATTTGGTCAATCAAATTTTTCATCGAAAATTCTTGCGGCACCCAAACATCGAGCTTTTTTGCGTATCCAGCCTTACTTTGTGATCGATATTTAATTCCTTAGCAAGGTCATGGCTGCTTATGTGTCGGTCTTCTTCGATTTTTTGTAAAATTTCATCGACTTTTTCAGTACTTGGAAATCTGGTGCTTTTGGGATAGAATTTTTAAATTCTTGCACCAGATTCGTGATCTGCTGTCCCGAAAACACCCTAGATCATATTTTTATCGGTTTTGGAAAAACAGTAAAAATTGACCTTTACGGGGGCCGTCTTGGATCCGACGTCTTGAATTTTTAAATTCTAACCCGAAAATTATGATCACCGCCCCGAAAACCCCCTAGATGAAGTTTTTATTGATTTCTCTGAACGTCGAAAAATTGGTCTTCTTTCGGCCATATTCGAGCCACCAAATTAATGATCGGCGACCCCAAAAACCTTCAAGGACATGTTTCTAACTATCTTTATAAACTTAGAAAAATTTTCCACCGCCATCTTGGAATTTTAAAAATTAATAAAAAATTTGTAATCAATGATTCCAAAAACACTTTTGAGTAAATTAAAAGAGTTAAAATTACGTTTTTATAAAAATTTTATTAAAAATAAGAGACTTGTTTAGCAGATATGGTCCTCCATTATGAAAATCCACCGACGCCATAAAAAGGACGCAATATAAATCATTTTATTGAGCGAGGTTTGGATTAATCAGAGTGAGTGGGATAGTTATACCATTCCAGTGGAGTTACTGTATTTATAAGCGAGGTGATTAAGATTGATATTGTTTCGTTTATTAGTTTAAATAGCGCTGACATTGCAAATTAACACTCTATTTAACAAAGAGATATTTTCAATTGTTTGTCGAAGAATTTAATAATGTATTGACATTGAATAAATTTAAAAATTTATTAATTTTTGGTGATATGAATATCAATATTCTTAAGAAACCGTCTGCTGCTGATGAATATATTCTTATGATGGCACCTCATGGTTTGAAGTCTTTGATTAATAGACTAACTCGCATTTTAACTAATTCCTCCTCATGCTTAGTCATCACTTATTTTTTAGGCACTGTTCTATATTTAATTCCATATATGAACCTTACTATCTTAATATTACTGATCAGAGATTACTGTATGACATCCATTGTTATCTCACCTATTTTTAATGACTTATATTCTAAACCTACTACCAAACCAAAAATTAATAAGGCAAATTTTCCAAATCAACTTGGATAATGAATGTTGGCTATGCCGGACCTGATTTCACAAGCTTATAATTGTTTCATTGAATTAGTTAAATTTCATATTGACAAAAAATCAACTCTCATTGAAATTAAAACCAAAGACAGAATTATCAAGCCGTGGATTACTAAAAAGTTATGCCGTAAGATTAAATTTAAAAATAAATTATCGAAAAAATTAATTCTAAGTCTTAGTTCTAAGTAAATTTGTAAAAACAGAAGTTAATGTTGCAAAAACTGAATAACGCAGATAATGATGTTAGAAAAAGTTGGAGATTGGTTGATGAGCTTTTAGGAAATGATTGCTTTTTTAGGAATTGATACAATAATTGTGGTTGATGAGCAGCATGAAATTTCTAATGATCTTGAATTATTTAATTAATTATTTTGTAGGAGAGAACTATAGCGGATGCGAATAACAAGGTAGTTCCAATTAGAAATTTTAGATGTTATTGCTTCGCTTAAATCTGCAAATTCGACTGGAAATGATAGTGATAGTTCTTTCATGGGTAAGAAAATTGGAATTTATATTGTTGATGTTTTGTCCTACATCATAAATTGTAGTTTTAGTTCTGGAATTTTTCCATCTAAACTCAAGCAAGCAAATGTATGGAGACATAAAGTATGGAGACAAAAAAGGACTGTTTAATTATCGGCTAATTACCTTATTTTCAGTTTTCGCTAAAAAATAATAGAGAAATTAGTTCATTCAAGGATCATGAGTTTGTTAAATTTTTATACAAAGGTATCGATAAAAAAAGTTCTGTTGCATCTATTGTTGTGGATTTAAAAAAGACTATTACTATGGTTAACCAGGGTAGTTTGTTTGCCAAGGTTTACTTCTTATTTGTTAGATAGATTCCAAGTTGTTAAGATCGAGGATTGTGAAAGTGAGAGAAAAACTATCAATCACAAAACAGGATAACTGACTTTTTGCTTATATCATTTTAATAAAATTATTTTTTTAAGTATAGGAAGATATTTTGGTGAAACTTAATAAAATGTCAATGCAAGATGACTCCAGAAATAAAAATGTCAGAAATTGGAATGTTATTTCGGCTTAAAACTCTTCTGACGATTCAGACATATTGCAAGAAAATTTCTACAATACTTTAAATTTGCCGGACAAGTACGATGTTTGGAAGCCCGGATTTCATTCGGTTTTGTTTAGAAATAAAACCATTTAACTTTATTTATAATATATTGTTCAGTATTTAAGTCCCAAATTAATTACTGCCATTGACTGCAGTCTGCAGCGCCATTGTAAAGAAGATAATAAATTCTGGAAAATGAAAAATTTAAAATATTCTAGAAAAGGGAGAATAATTTTACAATTGGACTTGAAAAGTTCAATGTTAAACATCCGTTTAGGGTGTTAAATCGAGCCAATGTTCACTTACTGGATACTTCGCCAAAATTTTGTAAGGTGCACAGTTTATGAACAATTTTGAATGTAGGAATGCGTATTTATAGTTTTTACCAGGTGCAACCCAAATTTCCTCGGATAACTATACTATTTTCCGGGAAAATTTTTACTGTTTTCCAAAAATGTTGGAAAAGTTAATAAAAATAAAAGTAGGAAACCTCTGGGATTTAATTTCACCCATCTATCGCTCCATTATTTGGTTGATATCATCGATTGGCTGCATTAATTCAAAACTTCCAAATGGTATATAATGTGCTGTTGACCCAGCACTTAGCCTCCTATTCGATAAAATTGTTATTTCTTTGCAACTGGGGTTTCAAAGTGTTTCACATTTCCAACAAAACACTACTAATAGCTTTAGTTTTCTTTTTATAGTTTTCATTCTGCACAACCTCATTTACACAAAACACAACTACTGTCGTGTAATAATCATACAAACGAGCCATTATTAAAAATATCTAAGATAAGACCATATGGTTTGTCATCATCGTGTGTCATCACACATCCATCCACAACCTACTGATATCATCATTACATATCAGAATTCAGCCTCGTTAAAATCACAAAGAAATTCAAAATTATATCTGTTGTTTGTGTCTTGTGCAAATCCAATCTATAAACACACCAAAAATAGTATGATAAAATAATAGTCGGATAATAATCGCATTTACAAAACATTTTACACATGCCTTTAACAAAATTCTCATTATCTCATAGCGCGCACACTACAACAACAACAACAACAAAAAACTGTTCACGATCCATTTCAATCCCAATTAGGATAAGTTATGATTGTCAAGTTGTCAATAATTTTTTTTTCTCCAACCAAACATTTTAAAATTCTCGAGATTGACTTACACATCTGATAACAACATGTATGTGCGTGAAATTTCAAAAGATTTTAATTAAATAAAAAAATTTTATTTATTTAATATACGTCGAAAATAGACGAGTCTAGAGACCAATTTTTATGATTTATTCATTCGTTATTTAGTTACATGTATCATGTTTTTATCGTTATACGTTTATGATGATAACTGATGAATTAAATATATTAAATACGCGATTGATGAGATCATATTATGTGTCGAATATAATTTTTGATGTATTGCCCGATTTAACAATATCTGTCAAATTTAATAAGTTCGTATAATTACAGCGGGCTCCATTTTATATCACTAACAATTGTATAAAATTCTCAGGATAACAAGTGGAAATTTTAAAAATTCATAAAGTCGGAATTCGATTACAGTATACAATGAAAAATTGCAATTTATATTCGATTCATATTCTTGTAACAATTTTTTTTTTCATGTTATTATTGATTTATGCTAAAGTTTTCATTTCTCCATTTTTCTTGAGATGATTGATTGGCAAAGTTTAAAATTTGATCTCTTGTTGTTGCAATATTTATACTATTTATAACTTTGCATAATTATGCAATCTGTTAACACGCGGATATACGATTGTTGTTTTTAGTAAATATATTAATGACGTGTCAAAATTGTGATAGCTGTGATGTGTTTTGCTTATCGCGCAGCAGGATGTAATCGATCATATAAAGTGTATGCAGCTTCCTTAAAATTATTTTTAGAATTTCAATTTAAATGGTTTTGTATTAAAGAGTTGCATCATTAAATTACATATTGTTCTGAATAGTAAGGCTGCGATTCGAATTCTCAAAACAAATAACACAATAATTTATTTATTTATTAATTTAACAAATTCCGCGTACACTTATAAGCGAATAATTATTCGCGATCATATTTTTTTTTAAATACAAAAGTATTAAAATATTATCGATCGAATTTCTTAAGATTGCTTGTGTGGATGTGTTATGACCCCAGATATCCAAAAATCAGGGTCACATATTGGTTACGAGGGGTCCGTCCGTACGATACCTGTTATAATTCGGCTGCATACAAAATAATATCATAATTATTACAGCAGAAATATTTATTACAGAAATCGGATTCGTCCTTAGTAAATTATTCAACCAAACTGAATTTTTCTTGGATTTTATTAAATTTTAAGCTATTTTATTTTTGTTTTATTTGTGATAAAAATATAAAATATAAATAATTTGTGAAATTAAATGTTTAAATTAACACAATATAGTGTCCGGCACCTATTTGAAAATCGGCAAAAACATAATATAGGTATCAGGATGCCCACGGGTTAGAACCTAGTAATCCAAAAATTATTTTATGAGCATAAAAATCAAATGGATACCTAGATATAGGGTTAAAGAAACGCGTCCTTTTCATATTCGCATAGTATAAAAGGAGTCCCATATAGCAGGTTAGAATGGCATCAGGTATTGTGATAATTTAACCCAACGGCCTTACGCATAAAACAATTTAAATTTTATGTTATGGCTATTAAATTATAACGTAATGAACATAATTTATCATTAATGCTAACATTACGGTTAGAGATTTCGATTTCGCTTGATATGTTATTTCCTAAGAAACCGAGCATTTCATTTCCCGCCGAGAATTCGAGGTTTTGAAATTTTTTATCGAGTATCTCCACCTTCATTAGCATTGATTTATTTCATGTTTCCTGATGAGGAAACATTTCGTTCATTTTGAGTTTTCGGATGGTTCGTGGGAGTAAAAAGAGCATTTTTATTGTATTGATGTTCTTGAAAAATTCACAATACACATTTTGGAATCCCCAAAAGTTACAAAATTACGATTCCCTACTGTTTAGTAGTCATTGCCAGCCATTTCGTGTAAGGTACGGTAGAAACATTTTTTGTGCATTTTTATTTAATAAATTGGTGTTTTTCGTCTGTTTTTTCTCTTTTCCGTATTATTTGTGTGGCGTGGCGTGTGTGTGAAATAGTGAAATTGTCGCTTTTGGCCGAAGCCGCATGGCGCATTTTGCTAAATAAATTTCAGCCGCAATTCCACTTCATGGGCTCCCATGCAGCAAATAGTCCACATTGTATTATATGTATTTATTTATTCTTTTGTAGGTTTTTCGTTTGTCTCAGTGAAAAATAAAACTTTTGTGCACCGCGCAACAGCAACAAAATTAACGATCGGAAAGCAATGACGAATCGAAAAATCAAAAAGGGAGTGAATTTGGAGGACGCCAATTTGTTGATTGTGCCCTCAAAACAGACACGCTCCAAGCAGTTCACGCAAATCGAGACGGATTTGTTGTGTCGTTGAATGTTGTCGAGTGACATTGGCTAGGAAGATATCGCTCGAGTCTTCGCCCGGCGTCCAGCAACGAGGCGCAAGTGTGTTAAAAGAGCGGACAAACAACATGAAAAAGGATTTGAAAACGTTAGCGCAGTACACAGTGGTATGCACAATGGGCGCTGGAGGGGGGCTGCTGCCACCGACGAAGCCTCCGAAAGTGTCTTTTGATCTTTCGGCGGCCGTGAAAGACTACGCGGCATCGCTTCAGGTGAAGCTGGCTGGGCTTCGGCCAACAGACAGCGATGCGCTGAAAGCGATGCGCCGAATTTGTTTGTTTATTTTTGTTTTGTTTTTAGAAATATAGAACCGATTATTTTTTTTCCAGACCATTTTATATTCGTTAGAGTGAAGGAAAATTCTATTCAGACGAATAAAATAATTTCATTGTGATTTAGTGATGTAAATTAGTGAATAGTAAAAATTCGGCCCTTCGACCCATTCGGCCCTTCGACCCATTTTGGCCCTTCGACGTTCGTTATTTTGATATCATTCCGAAAATATATTTTAAGTTATGTTGGTCATTTTTGTTGACGTTTTTAGTCGAAAAGTCTTACCCAATTTGGTGAGATTTCGTTTTGCAGATGATTTGAGCGAGTCGCGCCATGTGTGGATGATAGCTGACATCAGTTCGACTAAAATTTCGGATGCATTCCCGCCATTATCCAAATTAGGTAATACGGCTTCTCGACTAAAAACGTATGGATCCAAGCGTCATACGCAAAAAATGCCAATATAACCTCAGATAATATATTATTTAGGAATACCGAAAAAATTAATGAAACATGCGAGCATGATATACCGACGCGGATCGCCATCGACACTGTTGCGAACCATTGCGTGTAGTCGCCAAAAAGCGTCCTTCTGGAGCCGAACGTATTTGCGAAGGTCGACATCATCATAGTTGTCGACCTTGGAATGCTTGTAGATGCGATAAGGACGTCGCACCACATTGATGACGCCGTGGAGGACATCAATTTCTGAATTATGACAGAGTAGAGTGATAGATTTTTCTTCTCTCATTATGCCAATGCACAGCAAAAGGACACGAAAATGACGAAATCAAACGATGAACATACCTTCAATCAAAAATAAATTTAATTTGACAAAATTCACATCATGATTGCACTATAATTGGATTGAAAAAGGTGAGTAATATAAAAACATGGATTAAACCAACGAAAATGTTCATAAGCCGGCCATCACAGTGCGGTTTAAAACCGGCGTGGTTTATCGGCCAATTGGTTTAAACATTTTGGTGTAAATTTTTTAAAACAATTGAATAATATGAAATTTCAGAAAAAATTTGGTCTAAAACGATTCAAACCATGGTTTAAAATAAACCAAATTTAAACCGAGTGAATTATACGGCCGTTAGTTTTGGTGATAAGTTAGTTAAGGTGATTTTGATTGCATTTACAATTTTGTGTACTTGCTCGGATGGTTTCGGAACCTAAATTGAGGGTTTGAAATAACGCGCCGTTCTTCGGCATTGGTTTCAATTTCGTTAGTAACATTTTTTCAAATAGCTTTGAGATTATGTGTAGCATGATTATTGAACGATACGATGAGATCTACGTTTTATTCTTTCCTTGCTTATTTTTTATTGTGCTGCAATTTTTAATATAGTATTCCACACTTTCTTCCAACTATGCTTTATAGGTTTGTTACGATAAACCGTCATCCCTTTGCTTATTCTTGTGGTGCGAATACTGTTGTTAGATGGGAATCAAAAGCATTGGATTTTCTTCATAACTTCTCGCCCAATTTCCAGGTGGTACTGAAATCGGTGGATTCGAATTTATTGGCGTTTTTTAAATTTTTTGTTGTCTGCCACAAAAAATAATCTGTCCTCTCGGTTGTCGAGAGATCACTTGAATACTTCGGGACGCCCTGGTTTTCTTCTTCCCGCAAAGAAAATCGAAGAGCCTTAATGGCACGATTTGATTTCCATTTCATGGTGATTTTGTTTGTTGCCATTGCGGAGGCGAATTATGGTTTCAAATTAACTGCTACCATCGATTGCTGTGTCTTTTAAAAGAAGAGAAGAAATTCTGGAAACGAAAAATTTCCTTTTAAAATATTCTGGAAAAGCGACGGTTTTTACGGTAGCCCGCGTCCTCTAATATGTTACATTTAAAAAACTTGCTGGGTTTAACATTTGTGGTATCCGAGATTTACGAAGCCTCTGTTCATTGTTAGAAAGTAATTTTTGTTACAGAATAAAATGTGTAAAGAATGTAGCTTTTTGTTGGTATAAATTTATTATGATAACAACATCCATAAATAATTACTTAATTGCTATAATTACTAACACAAGGAGTTGTATAATAATACGACCAAATTTAACTTACATTTAAAAAGCACGATCGACTATTATGACCAAAATCCTTTCTACTTAACCACTTTAGTTCTTGGATTAAATTTATTTTTTATGTTTGCTAATTAAATTTATTTAAATAATTTATTATCATAATAAGCGCATTATCGCAATAAAATTTTATGATTTTAATAATTAAAATAAAATTAAAGTGTTTTAGTTTGTTTTTAGATTTATTCCATAAATACTATATGTACATAACCAAACGGTTACATACTAGTGAAAAATCATGTTTTATAACTAGATTTTATACCATTTAAAAAGCACACGAAGTTTATACTTCGACCATTAAAATTATTTTCCTCATTATTACCTAGACAATTTTTACGATTTTCGCACAGTATTAATCTCCATACAGGTGTACAATGAAATAATGAAACAGAGCGCAAATAAAACTGAAGTCTTTATGGTAATTTAATTTCAATTTTGTTTCATCTTTAGAATATGTATACGTAATACGTATATACCGAGAAAATGGGTCTCCTCAATTTATGTGACGTTTCAACTCAGATAACAGTTTAATAAACGTAAATAATGAAAGTGAGGTATTTTAAATTGGTTTTTATTAGAATATACACAACGTCAAGAAACCGCCTCTAGCTGGGCAAAATATCCAAAATGTATTGTGCATAAATCTATAATGTCATCGTATTGGACTGATATAATCCACATTTCTTACAACAATGTTGCTTTTTTGCCTGCGTACACACATATATCGAGTATATAAAAATAATTACTGTAATAAATTGGCAATAGTTGTACTACAACTAAAATTGCTGTAATTAGTCATAATATCAAGCATACGCGTACATGTTGAATATGTAGAATACGCTGATATATATGGAAATAAATCAATTGGATTCATTACTCATCTCTCGTCGCAATGGCATAGCAAACTAAAAGGGATTTTTCTTATTATTAATATTAATATTGACAACCGTACATAAAATATACGTATACACGTTGTAAATTGTAATAACATGAAATCTATAAATAATAGTTTCAGGCAAATTAATCAATATGTTACAATATTTTTTGTTTGCCTGTATTACACAGCGATCGAGAATTCAATTTTGTAGAGTGCTACAGCTACCATTTATTTTATTCCCACTCAATTAATATTTATTTTGTGTTATAGGAGCTAATTTTGACATTTTCTCTTCTGTATTTTAATATTTTTGCATATACAACTAAAGTTGAAGTCAGTTTAATTAAAATATAATTTTGTAATAGTTGATCCTGTGGAAGAATGGGCTATTCAATAATTCTATACATTTTTGGGCATTACGACATTTTGAAAAAGGATATCATTATCAAATGTATGATTTCTCAAGCTTTTAAATCCAGACTTGAACATTGTATGTGTAGGTCTAATCCACTCTTATTGGGTAACACTCAAACATTTGTATTTTTAGCCCTTATTGATAAATCATTTGCAGCCGAATTTTTGATTGAGAATTATTACCGCCAACAACTGATCTCGGAACCCCTAATTATTGTGGTATCTTGCGTTGTGGATCAGCCTATTATTTCTATAAATTTAACATAAACTGAAATTTATTAAAAACCTGTCTTAGCTTATAGCCCACAAATTTTGAGGCAACTTACTATAAGTGACCCGTAAAAAGGTTCTACTTATTTTTCAATGTAACTTATGTATTTAAAAAAAACATTTCCCACATAACAATAGTTTTTAATAAAATTTTGGAAGATCGATTTACAAAGTAGAATCGTCTGCATACCTGCAAGTGGGATCTACCATATAGACAAACCCAAACTTTTCATCTAGAATTAGATGGTAAATCCACCCTCACAATCTTTTTGAGATGAACTTCTCCATTAGCTTCCCCAGACCACTCAGCCAGACGTATTAGTCAAGTCTCCAGCAATCCGAAAAGTATTCAGATGAGAATCCTCAGCATAGAAGCACAATCGTAATACTCAACAAACTTGTATGCAATAAATTGTGGGTCAATGGTAGATTTTTCGCGTCCTTTTCAATTCTTTTTGTCAAAATACACTGAAAAAAAAAATATTTATCAAAATAGATATATTGACTTATCTTTAACATTTTTCCGTTCTTGAAATAAATATAGCTGAATATATATTAAAGTTCCAATAAATCAAATATAATCTGTATCTCAAACAACGAAAGCAGTTGCAAATACATATCCCGTGAATTTTATTCTAAAGAGATATACAACGACCTGATAGTGTAATAAAATGTTATGTTAACCAATATTTTGATCTGTTTCAGTTATACTACCACTACTTGCTTCAGTTTGAAACTATATCTATCATACTTAAATAATTTAACGAAACACTGTTAAATTATATCCATTTAGTGATATGATCATACCGCAAAATGTAATTTGTTTGTTATACGAGAAACAAATATATTTACAATATCCGTTTCAAATATCCATCCCAGATGAAAATATATCGAAAATGTATTTGCATCTGTATCATCCCCACTCCTCCACCCGCAATTTCTGCTTAACGAAACATTTTTTATGTAACTACAATATAACAACTACTACATTTACAACAGGTAATTTTCAAACATAAAAATATCTAAAATAATTATGAACGTATCTCGTTTCCTGTATTTGTTTCTTTCTTTCTCTTCATCTCACTCTATCGATTCTATAATATCGAAATGCAAAATGTACAATAAAAAATTATTAACATGTTATTTGAAGAAAACCTACAAAGGATCCAGATATAATCTGCATAAAGTGAACGAAAAATTTAATTATTTGGTGATTATGAATAATATTTCGGTAAGTAATTACTTTAGAATATTTTGTGTATGTTTTATAACTAAAGGAAAATTAATTTTGCTTAATATTTTAAAACATTTTATAATTAGTGGCGTATTTGAACAAATTTAAGAAAACATTTGCATTGGCGCGTTCTTGTGTACTGTAATGATTATTTGTAAGTGAAGTTAATTATTTTAGAATTTTTTTTGTGTAAATCGTAATAAATGTGCGTATTATAAATAGCTATCATATGTAGTAAAGAAAGAACTCAAATTTATGTTTCTTAATTTTCTAATGTACCACAGACATACTATCTCAATAATTATTAACCTCGTGGATTACAATAATTTATTTATTTTAGAGGTTATGGTTCTTAATTTTTACATAATAATTTAACGTAAAAGTTTAAAAATAATGTTATTTATATAAAACTGATTTAAATATATTATATTTAATTATGTGACATTATAGTTTAATCGTAATAATTAAATTTGCCATTTTTAAATTTAGGTTAGAATATTGTCCTGTGAACTGTGATTTTCTTGTTTTTTGTGCGTGTATTTCCAAGCCATATTAAATATATATAATATACAATATATTTACCAAATTCATTGTAAACTACTCGGTATAAATACATAAAGGGTGTTGCATCATGAACTGGAGCATGTAGAGGATACAATTTGCTATAGGCAGGTAAATAAATATGTATCTCCACCTAAGCAAAGTAAAAAGCGGGCGAGCTTCCATTGAACAAAATTGATTCCTGTAAAATCAACAAATTACAAAATACATTTTAATAACTTTTAACGAATTTATACATTGTAATACAACTGTGAGAATTGTGATTCTTATTATCATAGCAAATATATTTCTTATCTAATTATCGTATTATAATATGATTTTTTTTTGTAAACAGCAGGCGTGCTCATCCAGTACCATCAGTAATTACTCCGAGCTAATTGGAGAAATTGCCGAATTGCAGAATGCAGAAAACCATGGAATTGTAAGAAAAATATCATATTATTTTGATTTATATAATTTATATTATTTTTATCGTTAGGAACAATCTCAACTAATAATAATGCCTTCGTCCACCATAAACATTTTAAATGAATACGATGTATCTACGTATCTTGATTGCACAAAAGGGCGAATAATAAAATCATACTACGGGGGACGAAGTAGTCTCGGCCCAAAACAACAGACCGACCTCTCAAACTTAATAATTGAAAAAGAATTTGATCTAACGGGTAATTATAAAATAACGAGCGACAGATTGGAACAGTTAGCAATTCAAATAAAAGTGTTGTTTAAATCAGAAAACGAAAATATTTATTTTGTTCGCTACAACAGAAATACTAAACAATTAGCCACGGGAAAGCTGTACAGCGCGTACAATAAACTTCGATCAAAAATTAAAAAATCTGTCGTTCCAAGCGATATTAAAAATATTTCAATATCTCAACCTAACATTTACCAATCATCAATAGAATTTCTAAAATCAAATGTAGAACCGTGCGACGAAATTATTAAACACTGGAAAATTACCTCAGAATTTAGATTGCAACACCTCAAAGAACAGGAAAGTTTAACAATATCGAAATACTTTTCAGAATACCCTGCTTTGAAATGTTCTAACTTAATAAACGAATTATTTGAAATTGACTTTAAATGTATCTATAATGATCAAGCAAATAAACTACATGATGATTGGCCAGCCATTAACGAAATATTAATTAAAATCGCGAATTCTAAGAAAAACTCAAGTAGTTTTAAATCAATGGAACAAGTTCTTGCAACACCCGATCAACTAACTGGATTTTTTCTGCTTCCTTTCTTAATAAATAGTAATTTTGGAAGGAAAAGACAGTCTAATGGTTCCTTTAAATTGACCAAATCTGAAATCGCTGATCAATTTATAGCAAGAGCTGATGTAAGTAATATTGTAATAAGAATTTTTTTTGAAATACATATATTAATACTGTCGGTTTATTTTTTCAGGATATAACACAACTACATAATATAAATTGTTTTCGGCTTTTTATAGACAACATACTATTTGTAATGACATACTCATTATTTTCGATTTGGCAAATCAGAAAAATAATGGAGTCACATCGAAAATAATGAGTATGTCATTACAAATAGTATGTTGTCTATAAAAAGCCGAAAACAATTTATATTAAATCAGACAATTTAACAATCGTAACTACATAATAAAATCCGTGAAATAAAGACGAAAATCGAGAGTTTGAAAGAAACCTTTCAGCCACTACCGATAATATTGGGAGACAGTAACCCAGTTGGATACATTTATATAGATGGACAACTATTTCTCATTGGCAGTCCTATAAAAACAATCGACCTTACGTTTAAAATTTTTCAAGTTATTAATTCAAAGTATCCTACTGGTGCGGAGGCAATATGGGTTTTCATTCAACAGTCTGTTTATGGAATAAAAACCAAGTGGGACAAAAACTTTATTTCCGTAAATAATTTGATTAGTTTAGTCGAAACTAACAAACGGCAACTTTAAAATTTCCACTTCACAGGATCGGTATTTTAATTTTTTTTTTTTATAATGAATTGTTTTAGTTGTAATCTAGTAATAAGTTCTTACAAATCATACTTAATGCATATAAAAACATTCCATAAATCATGTTATATTTTTATATGTAATGAGTGCGCCCCGAGGCGAGAATTCAATAATTTCGATTCATTTCGAAGACATATTGTAAAACATTTTCAAAATATTGAATCGAATACAATTCAAACCCCTTCTGCATCGGTTATCAGTGAAATTAAAGAAATCACAAAATCGGTAGGCACTAATATGACATCAGATAAACAAATAATGCAATCGTCAAATCAAATGTTCTGTGAAAAAATAATTTTAAATAATATTGAAATTTGCAATTTAAACTTAATTAGTAACTTATACGCTAGTAACTTAAATAAATCACAGATTCAATCAGTAACAGAGGAAATAACGAATTATATTTCAAATATTTTTGCTGAAGTGCATAAAAATATTATAGTTCGAATTAGGGAATTAGGAGAGATGGCTACAAACGTCTCTACTCTTGAAAATAACCTAACTTTCTTGAGATTTCCTCTAGAAAAATTGAACAGTGATTATATGAGAACTAAATTTCTTGAACAAAAAAACGCCTTAATCAAACCTTCATCTATAAAAGTTGGAGAATATTTAAACGCAAAACGAATGCAAAATAATAACATTTTGAAGCCAATTCCTGCAAAGCTTAGCTATGTTTCAATTGAACACATCCTTAGGAATTTCTTAGAGCAAGGTAATGTCTTAAAATTCATTTTAGAATACTCCAAAGGTCTTGAAAATGAAAAAGTAACTATCAGTAATATAATTCAGACGACATTTTGGAAACCGAAATGTGATCAATTTCCTAACCAATGTATTACAGTTCCTTTAATAGTTTATTTTGATGATTTTGAAACAAATAATCCTCTTGGTAGCTCCGCCGGTTTTCAAAAATTAGGCTGTATATACATTTGAATAGCAAATTTACCTCCAGAATTTAGGTCGAAATTAGAAAATATATTTCTTGTACTGCTTTTTAATTCGATTGATAGGAGAGTTTATGGTAATAAAATAATACTGGCTCCTTTAATATCAGAACTCAAGCGATTACGAGAATTTGGGTTTGATTTATCAGTTAATGATCAAAATTTCCAAATATTCGTTACGGTTGTTCTGGTTGTTGGAGATAATTTAGGGCTAAACTCGATTCTTGTGTAAGCCAAAAAAAAAAAAAAAGAAAGCTTTAATTCAAATAAATTTTGTAGGATTTGTATTTGTACTAAAGCAGAAACTAAAATGTTATCTAAAGAAGATCCGCTTAAATTACGAAATGTTCAAAATTATGCGAGCCAACTACAAGATATTAATCATTTATCAGAAATCAAAGAAGAATGTTGTTTTAATGAACTCTCAGACTTTCACTGTGTAGAAAATGTTAGTGTTGATATAATGCACGATATCTTTGAGGGCGTTGCTAAATAAGAATTGGCTTTGATTCTGCATAACTTTATAGTTGTCAAAAAATATTTAGATATAAGTAGTCTCAACTTCAGAATTCGTAATTTTAATTATGGTCTTAATAATAGTGTCAACAAACCAAAAGAAATGAGCTTGGATACTTTAAAACAAAAAAGAATTAAGGGTAGTGCTTCAGAAATGATATGTCTGGTAAAAAATTTGGGAGTAATGATTGGAGATGTTATTCCCCATTCGGATGAATTATGGAATTTGTATATATTATTGCATAAAATAAGCAACGTTGTTTTAAGCTCACACATAGACGATGGTGCTATTCAAATATTAGAAAACTTGATTGATGAGCATCATAACTTGTACATCAAATTTTTTGGCTTTACTTTAATACCAAAGCATCATTTTATGACGCATTATCCTACTATAATGCGCAAATTTGGGCCACTTATTCAAATGTGGTCAATGAGATTTGAAGCTAATCATCAAGTTCTAAAGAAAATAGCTGCTAATACCAGATCTCGCAGGAATATTTGTTCAACAATTTCAAAAAGAAATCTGCTGCAATTAAGTAAACGAAAAATAAATAATAAGTATTTAAGTTTACCCACTATTTTAGGGAAATCTGTTGACGGTTATATTCCTGACAAAATAACTGCCCAAATGAAAATGTTATTCAAAAATACACTATTGAGTCAAATCAAATCAGTAAGTTTTATTCAGTACAAAAATATTATCTATAGAAGAGATATGATCGTAGTATTACGAATTGATACCGACAGTTTGCCCATATATGGTTCAATAAAATCAATTTTTTCGTACAATGTTTTACATTTTTTTGTATGTCAAGTATTAGAAACGATGTATTATAGTAATCATTTTTGTGGAACTGTAGTAGAAGTCACACAAAATTTTGAAATTTTAAATATTGATAATTTGATTGATAACAGAATAAAAAATTTGATAAAATCAAATTCATATTTGTATGTTGTAGAATAAGTTATAAATGTGTATATTATTATTAAATGGACTTACAATATAATAAAACAAAAAAAAAATTGAAATAATATACAATTATACCAGTATATTTAGAACGCGTAGTTTAAGTTAAAAAACAAAATATGTACATTGTTTAAAAATTTGTCAAAATTTAGCACAGTTAATTTTTTATTTAAAATAAGAGTTTAATTTGCTATTTTATTTCTTGTAAAATACAAAATAATCGATGAATTGGAAAAATTACGAATTTACGATAAAATGTTATTTTTATATTTTAATTATTATTTTTATTATTATTATTAATGTAGACGTAGAAGACAGAACTCATCCTACCAATTTAATGTTAATTGGTAAATTTATACCAATTTGTAAGACTTTTTCCTACAAACAGAGTTCTGCACCCTGATTCTCTAAAAGTAAGGTAATGTGTGGACGTGTAAACTTCTAAAAATCAAAGCTTACCTTTGTGAGTTTGCAATTTCTCGATATGACCCACTACAAAAATAATATTGAAAAATTCCAAACTCATAAAAGTAAGCTTTGCTTTTTACAAGATTACACGTCTACACATGATATTAATTTTTAGAGAATCAGGGTGCTGTAACGGCACATTCTCCTAAGGAATTTTTTCCTTTCGGAATGAATTCTGTGATAGACCAGATTGTTTTACATTTTTTGCGGAATGTCTATCTGGCCGTGGAGTTCAAAAGGCATTTCCATGTCGCTTCATTTTAAGTTGTAACATTAACATAAATGTATTTATTATTGCTTTAATTTTTATTGAAATGAAATAAATAAATATTAAAAAGAGTTATTTTATTTTTTTTAACAATAACGGTACATAGTAATGATGACTATGTATCTTTCTACTTGAGGTATACTTAATTATCTATTCGGTTGACAATATTATTTGGAAATGAATAAATTTATATCTAATTCAAATATTGCAAATTATTTGTGTTAGTTAATATTTGTTGAGAATATCAATAAAGTGTACGTCAAAAATTGATAAAATAGTTTTCGCTTTAAGATAAATATTAAATTTTGCCTGACAAGTGAATTACTTACGTGGTTAAAAGGATGTAAAATTCATAAGTTTTTTATTTTCATAATCGATATGCAAATGCATTATAACGAATTTAAATATTATGTATTTTAATAAGAATTAAATGTCAAGCTAATTGGAATAAATTTATATCTCAAACAGATATGAAATGGTTAGATATATTTTTCGTTTTTAGGGATATAAAATATTCTTATCCCTAAACGAGTTATATTTTATATATGAAAATTCATGAAAATATAACTTTGTGTGATATAATTTCTCTCAGTGTACGATAATAATAAAACTGAAATATTTTCAATTTTGCTATGTTACTTCAAGATTAATAAACACCTTCTCAATTACCTGAATAACTTTGCCTGTCAAACGACGTTACATCAAAGCGAAAGCTTCACAGAAGAAATCTTACCGCGGGATCGAGTTGTCTCTAAAAACTGCGTAATTTCAATAACTTGAGAATTGCTTTATCTTTACATATATTTTTTTTCATTTTATTCTCTTAAAGATTACCTCATAATTTCAAATTATACAACTTCAAAGGTTAAATTATAAATATCTTTAAATATTGATACTAAAGCAATAATGTCTCTGGGGTAAAGGGTTCAAATTTAGGTAAATAAAAGTAGAAATTTCAATCACCACTTTTATGAATGTATGGAGACTTTATTGACCGAAATAAAATACGAAGGGTCAATAACATGATGATCGTTTTGGTTGTGCTTGTGTCTTTTATAATCTTAACGTTACCTAAATACAAAAATAATATAAATTCGTCAATAAATCGAGTATTTAATAACTTGTTTTTTGTACCATACGCTCTCTATGAGGCTGAATAATCTTGAGCAGGCAAACATCAACAACTGTGTTGATATCGTTGGCACCCCAAAGACAGATGGTGAAGGTACCCCTAGTATTTTAAACAAATTATTTACGAAGGGTCTTAACATTAAATTTGATGTACAATGAGTTTGAGGATGCTTATAGAATAAAGTTTGGTAGTAACAGTGAGTTAATTCGTATCAAACTATACATTCTGCCGCCACCAAAATTGCAATTTTTCAATCCTTAATAGTAAAATAGGATCTGCGCGTCAAATATTTGGGTTTGGCTGGTGAAAATAAAATATGCATCAATCAATGTCTTATACCAGTTTATGGGAAATTATACAATGCTTCTATTGCTGTTAAGAAGTCAGGACATTGTAAATATGTTTGGGTCAATAATGGAAGCATCTTGGTGGGAAGGTCACGGAACTTACTTGTATTGATGACTTTGATAACTTAAAATAGTTGTTTTACTTTAATGATTTCTATAAATTCTAGTTCTCAATATCACAGTAGTTTCGTGAATTTCTCCGGTGGTGACCCAACCTCTAAAAGCTTTCAATAACATGAATTTAAGGGTGTTCAAGTAATTCGCCAAAACATTAGAAGCTTAGGGAAACATTTTAATAATTTTTTGGTGCAATTGGAATTATTTAGTGAGCTTCCTGATTTAATTTATCTAAGTGAAATTTGGATTAATGATGAAGAAATTAATTTATCTAATTTGAATTAGTAACATCTAGTTTGTTGCTGTAACAACCGTTACCGTGCCGGAGGTGTTGCGTTGTTTTATAAAATGAACTTAAATTGCTTTGTGGATATACGCAGAACCTGTTGTCTGTTAATGTTGTGACGGTAAACATTTCATTGTGTATTGTGGTTTATGTTTTTGTGTATCGGCTTTAATCAGTTTCTGAAAATATATTTATTGATGAATTTTCTGAATATTTAAGACACATTAAGAGTAATAATCTCATTCTGCTGGGTGATTTTAATGTTGACATTCTTAGCAACTCCTATATTTGTGGTAATTACCTTTCCGTGATGGCTTCTGAGGGTCTTGCCTTTCTAATAAATGAACCTACTCGAATTACAGCCACAACGTCAACTTGCATCGATCGCTACTTTGGTAGGTTAGAAGATAATAATTTATCTCGTTAGAGATCAACAAATTAAATAGGCTCAGTAATGATCCTAATAAACCGAAAGTCTATGTGCATAAATTTATTGAATTATTAGGTGTTGTTGATATTTCTAGGGTCATTAGTATGAGCGATCCAGATTTTGCTCTTAAATTATTTTTTGAAATTTGAAATGACGTATTATCAGCTTGTTTGGAATTAAATGTAACATGCAACTGTAGAAAGCCGTCAATTTCTATAACATTGCTGAACATGATCAATCGTAAAAACTGGTTGTTGAAAAAATCTAGACGTTTAAACGAAAATAGACGTTTTAAGCAGTACCTTGTTAAGTATGTTGCTAAAGTGAAACAGAAAATTGAAGATGCTCGAGGAGCCTATACTATAATAAGACGTTTGACATCTGTGGTAATAACCCTAAACATATTTGGCTTACTATTAATGATATATTGTGAAGCAAAAACTCTGGGAACTATATAAGCTCCATTATTTCTAGTGAATGTGATGGTGATATGTTGACAAATTCCTCAGATATTGCTAATGAATTTAGTAATTTCTTTGGCAATGTGGCTTCAAACTTCAAATCTGGTGTTCCTAATATTAAGCGTAATTTGCAGGTCTTCGATAATTTTTATGTCGAGGAAACATTTTTCTTCCATCCAAGTGATCTCATATTCATCGAGGTGGCCATTCACTCTCTGAAATGTAACTACACTCAAGGTATCTTTGGAATTAGTAATTATTTATTAAAGCAGATTGCAAATACAGTTGGCTCAATATTAAAACATATTTTTAATCGTAGTTTCGAAAGTTGTATTTTGCCGGAAATTTTGAAAACTGAACAGCTATCGGCCAATTGCGTTGCAACCTATTTTATTCAAGATCCTTGAGAAAGTTATGAAATTAAGGATGGTTGCATTCATTGATAAACATAATATTATTAGTACTTGCCAGCATGGATTTAGACGTAAATTTTCTACTGAATCAGACTTAATTGAATTCCGTAATACAGTTCATAAAAATGGCCTTTGATATGGTTGATTACTAGAGTCTTTTGCATAAGCTTCATAAAATTGGTTTTCGTTCTATTATTAATAAGTGGTTTGAGTCATATTTGGTTAATCGTAGTCATGTAGTAAATGTAAATGATGCTAAAAGTAATCCGTACATTTTAAACGTTGGTGTTCCTTAAGGTTCTGTTTTGAGCCATTTATTGTTTTTGATTTATCTTAATTCCATCTTTAAAGTTAATTTGCATGGCCAGATAGTTGCTTTTGCTGATGACATGTATTTGAGCTACAGTGGGTCGTCAATATCCGATGTAAGCAACATAATTAATACTGACCTTTTAATTGTAAGGAGATGGTTTGAATATCATTCTCTATGAATTGGTTCCGGTTATTCCATTTCACCTGTAATTATGTATCACTGTGCTTTTTGTAATCTTGTAAATTGTTATAACTCATGTTTATTAATTGAGCCTGTTGAGAGCTTTAAATATCTCGGGTTAATTTAAAAACTCGCTGTTATAGAGAATGTTATAGATTTCTCTATTTTCTTAAAACTAAATAATTAACTTGATTGCTATTTGATTTATAGATGGCAGGCGGTTTCTAATGTTATTTGTAGAAACCGACCCACAAGAGAATTATTTTTGTTAGTTGCTTATAGGTATGCTAGTGGGATGCTAACTGGCCAATTACTACAGCTCGTACCGAAGTATAGCTATTGTTCTGTTGGTCCTTCCTGAGGAAGTACGTTAGCATGCCAGGAGATACCGGGCCGTTTGTGTTAGTTTAGATTGGTTAGTTTATACTTACATATACTTTGTAGAGATGTGCAGGAATCTGGATTATTCTCGAACGTTAAAATACACTTTGTAGTTTACTTTACTTTATTTATTATTTGAATCTTACGGAGAGTAACAGTGTCTCCTTTGAATATAGGTTTAATAATGAGTTTTGTATAAATGTTGAATTACGAATGATATTAGTTACAATTTTTGGTTCTTATATACTAAAAATTACTTTGTGTTTTACAACAACATACAATATTAAACATTAATTAATTTCCTCATTACACATTTAGGTCTCTTCCGTATTTTATTGTTTTTTTTATTAATTTTCATACATTGTATTTCATAATATATTGTGTTGTATATTTCGTCAATACTTCATTCATTATATTTCCTATATTATTAATTTTAAGTTATTTATGACCTACATTTTATTACTTCCAGCCATGTTATTTTTATTTACTTTATTTTTGTGATTTTACATTTCTTAATTATGTATTGACATTTTTATGTTTGGGTTTTTCATTACCACCAGACATTATATAATTTCATGCATCGATTGCGTTTTACATTTCTTTATTGTTCTTTGTTACTTTGTATGTTGTACCCTTTTCACATAAGGTTATTACCCTATGCTACATATTTTTATTCATCTTCGTTTTCTTAAAATTACAATTGGTGAACAACCTAAATAATTGGTACATACAGTTTACTACTTTATCATTAATTTATGCATTATATGTTTCACAACATACCTTCCCCCTTTATGGAGATTTTTCTGAAGGAAAAATCTTATGGGACATATATAGGTATAAGTATATATTTTTAAGACTATGCCTAAGTTTACAATTTTAATTTATTTTAAGGTCTATTTTATTTCTTTTGAACTCGCTCTATGGTATTATTATTGTTCATCTTGTGTTCCTGACTGCTTCCTGTTGTCTTTTGAGGTCATCTTGTTGACTGCTCAAACTACTCGGATTTAAATCATTTTACAATTTACATTAACTTTATAACATCTTTGGATTGCCTTCTGGACTATCTGGATTCTCATTGTCTCTTTTATTAACTGGATGATTACACGTTAATGACTGATCTCCATTTGATGAATTTCTGAACATGCATATATGTATTGACTTCTCATTGGTGTTTGCAATTAAATGATTGTGATGGCATCTTAGCGGGATAGCGGGACAAATGATGAATGTCTTTATTTGTCTTATTGTATTAACATTTATTGACTTATGATAATACAATAATTATTATAGCGCTCGTGATGTAGTTGTATTTACGGCTCAGCTATTTTTGTGTGCTGCATATGCCGGAGTTCTCATGTTGTCGTGCATGTCGTAATTATGATGATGTTTCGATATACTGTTGTAAAGTGACTTCCAATGTACTTCAATGTTTGAGATAAATTTGTGGTGCATCTTGGTATAGTTGGATGTTATGTATGTTAAATGATATTTTGTAAATTTGATTTGAAACCTTTTCATTTATTATGTTGGACTACTTCCTTCTTCCTTGGTCTTCTTTTTTGTTTACCATTGAGTTCAACTACCTTACATAATTTTTCTTTACTACATAATACATATATATTGAAAGATTCTAATTTCTTTTTTTCTTTTTTTCTAACCTTAACCTAGGCTAACATATGTTTACGTAAAAAAAATAATGTTGTGAAAGCATAAAAATATACAAATGCATTTTTGTTTTTTTCTTTTTTTTTTTTTTATTTTGCAATACGATATTTTACTACGGAATTTATAAAAAAAATTTTTTACTTGACCTTGTTTTACTTTATTAAATTATGAATTTTATGTGTATGAGTTTTGTTTTGATTTTATTTTTTTTTATGTAAGAAAATTTTGAAATTTGATAATTTGAATTATTTTTTTCTGTTTTTAATTTTTATTTTTAATGTAATTTTAGAGTTAATAAAGTAATACTATTAGATAATGTTTCTATATAAAAATTCTAATAAATTTATTTCGAATTAAATTTTTTTTAGATAATTTTGCTTATAATTTATTCTATGATATTTTTAAATATAATCTTGTTTATAATAATTTTTTTTTTGTAAATGTTTCAATTTGATTAAAAGATATTTCAGATACTTTTCTTGTTCTATTTGAAAATTTTTATTAAATTTACTTTAGGCTAGAGATGATTCGAAATTTTAATTCGTTTCTCTTTTATATGTATTCTAGTTAATGTTAGTAAAATTTGGATTTCTCATTTTTTTTATACCGAATTTGTTTCCTTGTTCTCTCATGTTTGTTATTTTTGTGAGACATAAGGGAAAAAGTGTTTTCTTTAATTTTTAAATTTTGATTATAATCCAATAAAGAATTATTAAAGGAACTGGGTTGAAATTATGGATTTATTTAGAAAATTCGTGGATTTATTTAAAATTATGGATTTATTAAGAAGGTTTATGGATTAACTGGTTTGATTGTGGCTTTATTTTCTTTTCCTAGTTTTGTAATTGGGAATATTGGTTTGGAAATGATGGTATGGATAATTGGATTTGATTTCACCATGTGTATCGGGATATAATAAACTTTCTAGCGTATTAATACCGGATAACTGGTCTCGAAAATGCTCTACGCTACAAAAAAAATTGGCGTCTCGTGCTACTGGGATTGCAACACTGCTAGAGCTTTTTGAACGCTTATAAACTAATGGTTGATACTCTGATATTGAGATTGGTTTAATGTTATCGTTTGATTCTTTCAACTTGAAATGGTCCTTTGAGACTGTACTCAATGGCTCGATTATTTCGTTACCCACGACGGAACTTTTTGATTTTAAACTATTGCGTTCTGAGATAACATTTGGAGAAGAACTCATAGACGAGTTGGAACTTAATTTACTTATTCTAAGGTCTGAGACGGTACTCAGAGGATTTATTTTTTGATTGTCTGAGGCGGTACTCAGAGGATTTATTTTTTTATTGACTGAGGATTTTCTCAGATGATTTGATTTAATAGCTGGGGAGGTTCCCAGTGGATTTGTTTTAATATCTGGGGAGGTTCCCAGTGGATTTGTTATTTTATTATTGACTGGGGAGGCTCTCAGTGGATTTATTATTTTATTATTGACTGAGGAGGTTCTCAGTGGGTTTATTTTAATATCTGGGGAGGTTCCCAGTGGATTTATTTTATTATCTGGGGAGGTTCCCAGCGGGTTAATTTTTTTTATTTCTGGGGAGGTTCCCAGTGAATTTATTTGTTTACGATCTGGGGAGGTTCCCAGCGGATTAATTTCTTTATAGTCTGAGGCGGAACTCAGTTGATTTATTATTTTATTTTCTGAGGCGGTACTCAGTTGTTTTATTCTATTATGGTCTGAGGCGGAACTCAGTTGATTAATTTTTTTATGATCTGAGGCGGAACTCAGTTGCGATTCGTAATTCATTAGTATCGGTTTTGTATTAATTTCCGGAGTTTCTAATCTTTGTATGGGCTTTATGTGATAGACGTTGGGCATAGGACTTAGAGAATTATTCGAGATATAACTAATGGGATTATTTATTTTCGAAGTAGGGTTTGATTGACTGGCTAATTGATTTTTCGGACTCGCTCGGAATGGTGTTATCATTCGGCGAGCCCCAAGTCGTTTCCCTGTTGGCAGATCATACCGTCGTATACGTCGCTGTCCTCTATGTAGTTTATTTTTAAATTTGCTAGATCTTCATTTATCTGGTCAACGCCTTGCTTTTTCCTCGTAAAATTTTGTATTTGTTCGTTGTTGAAGTGCTGATTCGTCTGTCTGAATGAGTCGTTTGGAGTTTGGTTGTATCTTTGGTTAGGATAGTTATTATCTGGATATGCCTGACGGATTGGGTAATTGGATTCATTTTCTCTGTTCTGATTTATTAGTCTCGGATAGTTCGGATTTGTGTAGTTGGTTTGGCTGACTGCTTGTTGGTAGTTGTAGTTCGGTCTAAAACTCTGTTGTTCGGATCTGTAGTTTTGATAGTAGTCATTCGGTTGTGATTTTATTGGTATTGTCCTTTGTTGAAATAAAAATTCTTCACGCCTAGCATCACTCGCTTCTCTCGCCCTACATTCCTCTAATGAATGCCCTCGCTTCTTGCAATATCTACAGAATCTCGAGGTTAGGTGCTGAGCTGCTTGATTTTGGCTGGAATTATTTATTGGACAATTTCTAGCTACATGGCCTATATTATCACACAATTGGCAAATTTCTAATGAACGTTGGTTTGCTTGTTTTTGACAATTTTTAGCGATGTGTCCTGTTTTTTCACAGATTTGACAAACCGAATCACCATACTGTTGTTCTGTTTGATTTAGCCTATGGCTTTGATTGTATCCTAATTGCATTTCTAGTCTGCTTGCTTTTTCTATTAAATCTACTAATGGTGCATCCGAAATCATGGTCATGTGTGTTCTAATTACTTCATTTTTTAATCCTCTGACAAAAGCATCTCTTTGCAACGTGTCCAGGAATGGTTTTGGTAAACTATTTCCTTCACCAAATTTAACTCTAACCCCTGCTTCATAATCAAGGGCGTAACCTTGTACTCTTGTCCCAAATTCAGAGCAATCTTCCGATTTACCCTGACTGGCTGAATACAATCTGTTACTTAGAGATTCTATGGAATGGAATGGTAGGAATTTCTTAGTGAGTACTTTGTAAAGTTCATTTAAGTCCTTTACTTTTGCGTCCCTCACTAATGTAAACGCTCTACCACGGAGCCGCAATTTAACTTCTTCAAGAAGTATTTCTGCTAATGCTGGAGTTTTAAAATCGTCTTTTTGACCGATGTGCTTGCACACTTCAATGAAGTAGTGTACCTCACTCGTGTCCACGTCATGTTGACCATAGAAGATTGGTACTCTTCTTTCGACCAAATTTTGGATTTCTGTTTCTGTTAATGCTACCATTTTTGTTTTAATGCTACGAACTGTTTTCTTTCTAAATTGTGTAAGAGCCGATTCTAATTTTAAACTAGGGTCGCTATTAATTCGCTTTCTTGTTAATGTAGGAGAATAAACAACTGCTAAATCTGATTCACTAACTCTACTGACTTTTATTATTGGATCTGTTTCGTCTTGCATGAAATCTATGCAAGGAAATAAGATACGAAAATTCTTTTGTTTATAAATGTATACCTAAATTATTCGAGTGCCCTAACACAAAGAATATTTAAATTGTATAATTGAAATTATTCGAATGCGAAAATTTTATTTAAATTGCATAATTGAACTTCGAGTGCGAAAACTTTATTAAAATTGTATAATTGAGGTTATTCGAGAAAATCTTATTTAAATTGTTTGAGTGCCCTAACGGAAACTTTATCTACAGCGCCAATGTTATAGAGAATGTTATAGATTTCTCTATTTTCTTAAAACTAAATAATTAACTTGATTGCTATTTGATTTATAGATGGCAGGCGGTTTCTAATGTTATTTGTAGAAACCGACCCACAAGAGAATTATTTTTGTTAGTTGCTTATAGGTATGCTAGTGGGATGCTAACTGGCCAATTACTACAGCTCGTACCGAAGTATAGCTATTGTTCTGTTGGTCCTTCCTGAGGAAGTACGTTAGCATGCCAGGAGATACCGGGCCGTTTGTGTTAGTTTAGATTGGTTAGTTTATACTTACATATACTTTGTAGAGATGTGCAGGAATCTGGATTATTCTCGAACGTTAAAATACACTTTGTAGTTTACTTTACTTTATTTATTATTTGAATCTTACGGAGAGTAACAGTGTCTCCTTTGAATATAGGTTTAATAATGAGTTTTGTATAAATGTTGAATTACGAATGATATTAGTTACAATTTTTGGTTCTTATATACTAAAAATTACTTTGTGTTTTACAACAACATACAATATTAAACATTAATTAATTTCCTCATTACACATTTAGGTCTCTTCCGTATTTTATTGTTTTTTTTTATTAATTTTCATACATTGTATTTCATAATATATTGTGTTGTATATTTCGTCAATACTTCATTCATTATATTTCCTATATTATTAATTTTAAGTTATTTATGACCTACATTTTATTACTTCCAGCCATGTTATTTTTATTTACTTTATTTTTGTGATTTTACATTTCTTAATTATGTATTGACATTTTTATGTTTGGGTTTTTCATTACCACCAGACATTATATAATTTCATGCATCGATTGCGTTTTACATTTCTTTATTGTTCTTTGTTACTTTGTATGTTGTACCCTTTTCACATAAGGTTATTACCCTATGCTACATATTTTTATTCATCTTCGTTTTCTTAAAATTACAATTGGTGAACAACCTAAATAATTGGTACATACAGTTTACTACTTTATCATTAATTTATGCATTATATGTTTCACAACATCGCATATCCGCTTAGAAACATGGAATTCTTATTATTTGTTTTAAATCTATTTTTGTTTTAGCTTGGTCTTTATTTACGAGTTTGAGAGTTTTACCTTTGCAACATCTTTATGTATCTTTATGAGTGCTGCGTTTATTTTATTTAAGGAGTGGGCATCGAAACTTGTTATTTAATGCACGCTACAATTCCACAAATAATGATCAATTCTTAATCGTTAGTGCACCAACCTTTTTTAACAACCTCCTGCTTGGTATTAAGCAACAAATAATCTCCACATCGTTTTTGAAGCTTGTTAGTTCGTGGCTATTTGAACATCCTAATATTCATTTGCTTTATTATGTTTTTGTTTAGTTTCATTTTTATTTAATATTTTTCTTTTTATTTTTCTGATTTTATAATTTTTATCATTTTTACTTATTTTTAATATTTTTTATTATAATTTTTTATGTTTATGAGTTTTATTTTTAATTATTTGTTTTTATGTAAATTTTGGGCTCACACCAGAAAAAATACTAGAATAGTCAGTGTGTGAAGTCGTGTTTTTAATTCGCTCCTTAATTTTTATCAATTTTCTCCTGTCTTTGCTTTAATTTAATTTTAAAAAGTTGATAGTTTGTTGTATTGTTGGATTTTATACCCGTTGCAATAAAAACTTCAACGTAAAGTTAATTGTTTCCATTTTTTTTGCAATTTTAATTTTTTTGATTGTTTTCTAACCTAAAAAAATTACACGAGAGAATTGAAAGTAAAGGAAAAAATGATAGATTTTTGTGTTTTTATTTTTGAGTTGACTGATCGAAAATTTTATGGCCGAATTTAAAAAAAGTTCTATGAAAAATGTAATCCAACGGGATGCATTTATTAGATATTGTACATAAGTGGCATCTTACCCACATGCGTGGGTAAGATGCCACTTATGTTCAATATCAATTAGACTTTGACAAAATGCAAAAATAATCTATGATTTCATATTATTTCAAATAAAAATAAATATTTAACATTTACATAACATTTTTTAAACAAAATAAATAATTTTTAACTTTGACGCACAGGGAAACTCGATTTTCACAACACACTTCGTGCATCCACTTATAACGTAATCGGAATCATAATAACTTTATTTTCTTATTCTCTTCAAATCAGACTCTCTGTTGTTAATTTCTCACTTCCATTAATTTATTTTTGATTTGCGTTTGACTTTGTGTGAGTAGCACATTGGCATCTTACCCCCCAGGGTTTACATTTTAAAAAAAATGTTATAATTAGATAAATTAAACTACTGACCTTTTTCAAACTATATGGCTGTAAACTTGTTTATATCATTTATTATTTATAATGAATACTTTTAAATAAAATCAAACAATCCGTAAAGTAGAGAAAGTTAAAGTTTCAGTGTCATTATAGTCAGTTGATCATAAGACAACTTCTAATCGTACACTTATTGACATCTGTTTATAAACAACAAAAATATAGCAAAGTGGAGTCTTACTGTGAATTCTTACCTAACTGACTTAAACAACCATTCTGTCATCAATATGTGCAAACGATTATGCTGTCGAGTCTTAGCCGACAAACACACCCATCCGTGGTAGATAGGGACACATCTTTATATACAACAAGAGAAGAGAAGACCCCTCGATATTAAGTATTGAGTACACATATTGATGAAACCTAAAGCAACACCTATACCTATTCACTACCAACATATACTAACAATTAACAAAATCCAAATCTATAGTGTGAGAATGGTTTTATTTAACAAATTTTTTTATTTTAATAAATTAACTATATAGTTAGAAAATAACTTTGCCGCGATTACTGCCCTAGTTATATCTGTGACTAACATCCCAAATCCTTAAAAACCTTCCGTGTTGACGATGCAGGCAGAGCCCGCATAATTCTGGAATATGGTGCTCCCAGGTATCTTTTCTTGATAATGGGTTACGCTCCTTTTTTGTAATTTTAATTAAAGGTTATATCAATACCGCCGTTTTTTGTGTTGATTACTCTATTTTATTGATTTATTCTTTTATTTAACTTTGTATTTTTTATGGTGTGTCAATGGTGAATAAATAAATAAATAAAAATTCAAATTCGTTGATCAATTTTTCCAGAACACTATAGAAGTATCTATATAGAACAACTTGTATATATATTTGTGGCAAAATTAAAGCGCGGAGAATAAAACTGTTCGAATGATCGATCGATCGTTATTTAACTTTTCACTCTAAATAGGGAATGCTATATTGTTGCTAAACAAATTATGACTTAATCGAATCCAATTATTAATAAATTATAAAATGTAAAAAAAAAATATTTGCGATCATTATAATTTTTATGATCAAGTTTAATTGCATTAAGGACAATTTTCTATATGACATTTTTATGATTGATTTATGATTTTTATGAAAAAGAAATATTTCTACTTGGAAAAATTATGAAATTTATTAATAACTATAATAAACAATAATTATTAAATACAAATAAAATGATATTAATAATAATAATAGTAATTGTTTTATGAAATACAATAAAACGATGTTGCCGATCGAGAGACGCGGTAATCGCGATCATGATGATACGAAGTTAAATATTTTAATTAATTTATAATATTTTTGTATGAAGATCACAAAGAAGTATAATATTAAAACCAGTAGTTGAATGATGGTGATCTGTCTGAATATGTCATTGAACTAAAAATATACGTGTGCGATAATTTGGACTCGAAGATTTTCTTTTCTTTAAAATTAAGTAATTTTGTATTTACACGAAAGTATGTGAAAAGCATTCCTCCTGTGTACATATTTAACAATAATTATCTTGAGAATGGGCGCTGTGCATGTTTATATAAGAAACAAGAATGCTCTATGGGTATGATTGATGAGGAAATATGTGTTAAATATTAATGTGTGTTACGTTTGTTTTTCAATATATCTGATTACGCGGCGTGATACGCAAAATATGTCGCGAATATATTTGTCATCAATTAAGATTATCCGATTATCTAGATCTATAAAATATATATTTAATCTGTATATATTCAAAAGATTTATAGATTTGTGGTGTGGGATAACATTCCGGATATCTGTATAAATCAGCCTTCTCTCCTCTATATAATTAAATAGATTTTTTTTAATTAAAAACCATAATATTTATACATAAAAATTAACATACTTTATGTTCTCAGGCGATTTAAAGATGTTTTTATTCAAAATAAAACACAAAACTTAATAAAATCTAATAATCTTTTAACACATGCACTACATCATGCAATGTATAAAATATATACAAGAAGAAATAGTTTATGTAATTGATTTAATTAGACAACAACAACAACAACAACGACGAATTAAATACTTTAATCATATGAAGCAAAAAAAAATTGTCATGGCTCGAGTAATTGCATGACTAATGTTAATGTCAACTTATTATACCGCAAATAAAATTCTTTAATTTAAACAGCTTCCAATATTTTATTTGTATACACATAATATATATTATTTATAAACATAAATAATAACAAATCTTAAATAAATAACAACATTCATAATTTAATTTTTTTTTTACTTTTTTTAAAGTGTTAAATCTTGTGGATCTATAACAAACAAAAAATGGATAAAACTAGAAAGATTTTTTTTTTGTAATATGAAGATGAGAAACTGGAATCTGTGGAAGTTCTGCTCTGATTTATAGATGCAAGTTTTTATTCCTCATAAAAATATTTTAGTTTTCTCTTAGGTTGGTAAAATAAAACTAAAAATTGTATGATGCGTTTAATATATAAGATTAATTCTATAGAAAGAATTGTTTTTGTTGGTTCCTGCAAGGAGCTATTTTCAACAATCGGTTGGTTTGATACATAACATCAGCATTTTCAATACTCGTCTCTCGTTTGAATAAAATGGTATACTATTCGCATCTTTAATGAAAAGTTTCATTGAAAATTATGAATTCACCGCCGATGTAGGTTTGTCAGACTCCTTAGTGAAGTGGTATACATAATTGCACAATATATGGGATATATGAATATTTGCATTAATATCACATGTCGCATCTTTGAACAAAGTCACTTCAAGTGGCGGAACCTGACTTAAATTATCACATATGCAACAAATTGATTTTTCTTTTTAGCAATTTTACCTTATCAACAAATTAAGTCGGTACTTTTTACACTTTCTGCCGTAGGCACTTGACGAAACACACTTAATACACACATTTTTAAATTTTTTAAAAACACTTGTTAAATATTTCGCAAAATTACAAAAGGTTTAAAAAATCACTCGATCGATTTCGGCTTGTTTGGCCATCATCACGAATAGATACTCCCAGGGCCATGCCAAGCTTACTTGGCGCCCGGATTCGACTTTAAATTTAGCGCCCTCCCTCTCCCGTTTTTCTTTATACTTGGTCTAATTAATTCACCTGGCAAAAATGTAGATTCACAATAAATTGCCTCCGCCATTTGCCTTGCTTCTGCTTTCATCGTATTAAACGCATCGTCGGATCTTAACACTACGAACAGAATTATTATTATTTTTTTGATGAGGGCGAGATCTGTTATTTGGTATCATTATCATCTTCTAATGGGAATGTTTTTAATTGAACATAAAATAAAACTGTGGTGGTTTAATTTATTTATTTATCATTATTGCCATTTTTTTTAAATCTATTTTTATCTAAATTAATTAATTAATTAAATACATTTGTATATCTTACTAAATATTATTTTTTTCTTTAATGAATATGTGTAATAGTTGAATAAACTGGCCGTACTCTAGCTCTTGAAGGTCATTAAGATTACAATAGTTGCTGAAAGAATTATATAATTTCACACCATTATATCCTAGCGATCGTTGAGAAAATGATTTACAGTACCTTGTTAATCTTAAATGAGTAATCCAGGTATTATAATTATGGACTTCTCTGTTGGTAGACAGCAAACTATCTAAATATTTAGGAAGATCCCCCTTTTTGAGTAAATAAAACAGTTTTAGCACATTAGACTGTATTCTCTGGTTGATTGATTTATAGATTAGTTTATCTAGCATTTCTTGGTGGTTTGGCGTCTATTGGAAGGGGCTCCGTAAACTTCCAGTAGGCGCAGGTGTACGTACTGCCTCCTCGCGGCAACCACCGGTAACTGTAACCATTAGGCTGAATGTGGCCTTTGGTGACAGGCTAAAGTACGACGCTAAAGGAGAAAACCTTGACAAAAAATCCCTAATCTAAGGTGGAACAGCATATGCCGATGGATGAATGGCTGATAGGTTAATCAGTCTATATATGCGGACTCTGGATACCAGGCACCCTCCAGTTTTATTTAGCCTTCCTGTAGTAAACCTGGGTGACCTACAGGCGACTTTGTTTTATTCCCAGCAACTCGCAAGAGTTAAATCAAAACGGTAGACGAGGCACGGGAAGGAATACACGGGAGTGGTTCTGCCCTCTCAAAGTCCTTGAGTCCCAATGCTACCGCTTTTCTAGCAGAAGTAAATGTTATTACATCTAGGAGGGAGAGCAATGAGCCCAGATAGTATGTAACGCGTGTAGAAGTACTTCCTACAGTAAACATTTAGGAAGGAGAGCAATGAGCCCAGATAATATGTATCGCGTGTAGAAGTACTTCCAACAGTAAACATCTAGGAGGGAGAGCAATGAGCCCAGATAGTATGTCCCAGCAACTCGCAAGAGTAAAATCAAAACGGTAGACGAGGCATGGATAGGAATATACGGGAGTGGGTCTGCCCTCTCGATGTCCTTGAGTCCCAATGCTACCGCTCTTCTAGCAGAAGTAAATGTTATTACATCTAGGAGGGAGAGCAATGAGCCCAGATAGTATGTATCACACACCGGTCGACAGTATTATCAGGTTCTTTAAGAGCCTGAATATTGGCTGGACGGATAATTAAAACATCTAGGAGGGAGAGCAATGATCCCAGATAGTATGTATCACGTACCGTTAGGCAGTATTATCAGGTTCATTAAGAGCTTGAATATTGACTGGACGGATAATTAAGTAGGGCTTAATGCACAAAAGATCTTTTAGGCCGCAGTGCGGGGTGGCTTGAGCCCCCACATGGCCCTCAAGTAATAATAATAATAATCTAGCATTTCTTTAATATATGTTCTATTATCCGCGTTTAATATGCTTCTCATAAATCAATTCTGTATTTTTTGCAGACGTGTTAATTGTGTTTGATTCATGATAAATAGAACAGATGAGCAATAATCTACATGGGGAGCTACAATTGATTTATAAAATATTGTTTTGGTCTCCATTGGTAGCTTGTCTTTAATTCTGTTGAAAAGTCCTAATTTTTTATTCATCTTTTTAGTTAAGTAATCCAAATGCTGGTTAAAACTTAAGTTTTCATCAATGACGACACCGAGATATTTGAATTCTTTAACTCGTTCAATGATTTGGTTCGCAATTACAATTTCTGAGCTACCCTCGTACTTGGTTTTGATTGACAAGAACATATACTTCGTTTTCGAAATGTTCAATGACAATTTATGAAACATCAACCATCCCCGTAAATTCTCAAGATCTTCGTTCACTTTTTGTACTGATTTTTGATGAGTTCAACATCTACTATGTCATTGTTATACAAGATAAATAACAATGGTACGAGTGTTGCACCTTGTGGTACTCCGAGATTGTTTTCTATCAACGATGATGTAAAATTATCAACTTTTGTATATTGTTGTCTTCCTTGAAGACAATTATTGAACCATTCAAGCTTTTCCTTCTATACTGTACTTGTATAATTTTTGAAGTAAACTTTACTTTATATTTTCATATCAATATATTGCATAAAATAAGGCGTTTGTTTTAGTTTAATGAGTAATAATTATTAATTATTAAAATGGTTTATGGAACACGAAAAAGAAAATCCAAAAATATGCGAGAATGCCGCCCTTGTCGATTTGCCGCCTGGATCCCGTGCTCCCTCGCACCCGTGGACGGCGCGGCCCTGGATACTCCTGATGACGGCCTAACAAGCCGAAATCGATCGAGTGATTTTTTAAACCTTTTTATAATTTTGCGAAATATTTTACAAGTGTTGTTAAAAAATTTAAAAATGTGTAAATTAAGTCGAGTACTTTGTGACTGTAATACAAAAACAAGGAATTACTGGTAGGGCAATCTCAGTAGAATAAGATTAACAGATTAATCTAAACTTTTCTCTTTAACAAATTCAATGACGAAATAAATAGAATTCTCAAGAGTATTTGTCTCCTGCAAAATATACTAAATTGTCGATTGTTTGTGGATTTTATATCTCTCGAATTATCTATTTTTCTATTTCGAGTTTTAGTTCCTTAACTTTCAGAACTCAAAATGTCTTTTAGAATCACGAATTCGAAAAAAATCTGGAGACTCATATTTAGGTACATCGAAATTTTCAACATTTTATGTAATTTTATTTGGCATTGATGCATTTAGATAGTACTCCAAATTTTTAGATTTTAAGAGAATATTCAAGATTTTGAGGTTTTTGGAATAATCTTGATTCCTATAGATGACGTTCTTTGCTTTTGAATTGCTAAGCATTCAGATTTTTCTAGGAATCTAAGATTATTCTAGTTTCCGAAAATATTCTAGTCCATTCGAATTTCTCACTTGTCGTCAAAATTTATATTTATGTAGAAATTGCTTGATGTTACAGAATTAGTAATATATCGATATTTTCCCTATGTATGTAAATAGCGTTGAGTAGCTTGACATCGAAGTTATTCGAAGTTATCATGTATTGTCATATTTTCGATATTATTCAAGCTTTTCCGATTACTGCATGATATGTACATATGTTTCAGATTTTCTAAATTCATTGTGATTTTCTAATTTTCCAAGATTATTGTAAGGTTTTAGTTTTAGCCGAATTTTCCTAAACGCCTTTAGTTGCATTGAGGTAAACAGCTACCTTTAAAATAAGTTTTTAGATTACATAGATGACATTTTTCTAGAATATTTGAGATTTACCGAGATACTCGAAATAATATTTGATTTAAAATCATTTTAGATATTCGAGATTACTTACGAAGAAGATTAGGATCCCAACACTCAGAGAAAAAGTATGATTGAGATAATCATAAAAGTGACCATCATATTTATGATTAGATGCAATGATTAAGAAAGTCATATCTTGGTGAATGGAATTATTTATAATGATTGTATCTACAAATAAATAATGCGCGTTATCATGCAAAATATTATTGAATTAACCATAACAATGATTACAGATATCGTTATTATATTGGAAAGTATCGAATGAAATAAAGTATCGAATGAATTAATTGAATTTATTACATGGACCTGATAAAGACAATCAGATTTTGTGATAGTTGTTATCATATGAATTAATGGAGCACATTGCGGAGTCTAATAGTAGGTATCATACCATTTGTACAATATTATATATACAGTGAAACCTCATTTCAACGGACAATCACTATAAAGGACACCTCACTAAAACGGACACACTTTAAAGTCCCATGCAAAATTGAAGTGTTTTCATGAAAACCTCCCTTAGTTAAGCATACACTTTATTAGAACGGACGCGGACAGACATTTCTGCGATGATGGGAGCAATAGTTAGTTCTGGATATGGCCAATCAGGAAGGAACTTGGCGATTTCTGCTCCTATGTTGATGAAATTGAGCATGTACTATATAAATGGGATTCTAAAATAATTTTTAGATAAAGTTCTGGAATATGGACAATTAGGAAGGAATTTGGCTATTTCTAATCCGATTTTTGGACATGGGATTCTAAAATGATTTTTAGATGAAGTTCTGGAATATGGCCCGGTAGGATGGAACTTGGATATTTCTTCGAATTTTAGAAAAAACTTAAAAATGCCATGTGCGTTGGAAATGGGATTTTAAAATGATTTTGAAATAAAGCTCTTGAACTTGGCCAAGAAGAATGGAACTTTACTATTTTTGAACGGGTTATTGTGAAATTTGACATAAAGTTCTGGAATGTGACCAATGATAAAAGCACTTGTCTATTTCCTAATCGATTATGATGAAACTCAGCATGTACGATGGAAATTGGATTCCAGAAAGATTTTGTAGATGAAATTTTAAGATATGGCCAACTAGGGAGGCACTTAACCATTTTCTAATCGATTTTGATGAAGTTTGGCCTGTACGATGGAAATAGGCAACTAAAATGGTTATTTCATGTATTTAATGACTTGTTGTATAAATCATTTGAGAATCCCATTTCCATTGGAAATCAAAATCGGATAAGAAATAGAATCCCAATAAAAGTTTTATAAAAAAAAATTACAAATCCTCAGTATAAGGGACTACAACGGACAACTTTTTCGGTCCCGTCGATGTCCGTTAGTGAGGTTTCACTGTATATATAATTGTTTATTTTTTATTAAATAACAAATCATATTTTATAATTCATGAAATTTACATTTATTCTAAATTAATTTATTGCTTATATATTGTACATAGAATAATTATATCCAAATTAGAGGTTTATATGAAATTATATATTATTTTTGTATTTTTATTTGAAACATTATTTATAAGTAAATTCTTTAAATTTTTCATGAGACTTTTAGTCAATGTGATTGTTTTAAATTGCTCAACAAACCCAATTTCAATGATGTAATAATGATAATTGAAACCTAAGATTTCCAAATGTTGAGCTGAACCCAATTAAAATATCCCATTTTATATTTTAGTAAATGTTTAACAAGAACTAATTTAGGAATACCATTTGTATACCAACTATCCTCAGATTCGAAGGAATACACCAACCGTTGCGGAATATTGTTACTAAATATGAGGATAAATTATTTTAATATTTAAATATTATTGAGCCACAATTTTATATAATTAAAATTATTTAATGGTTTAGGGCTCTCTATATTGTTTTTTTTTTTTAAAATTAACTTGAGCTTTCGGACTCACTTCAATCACAAGAATACACAAATTAATCAAAGTTTTTTCAATTATATAAACTTGGAATTTGGGAACTTGCCTGTCAAAAATATGAAAAAAATATTTGAATGAAAATTATAAATTAGCCAAGCAGATCAATAAACAACATTTTCTACTCCAATGCCGAAAGGAGAAAGTGTACTCAAAATCACGAGAGTTGAAAAATGTCTGCAACATCCACAATGTAGTTTTCAAAAAATTACAACATAAATTTATTTTTGGAATAATCAACCAAGAAATAAGTGGAACAATTCAGGACATCAATTCCACAAAACAAAATTTGAGCTTCCTCCGTCGAGGTATTGAAGAATGTATACCTCAACTTAATTGTGAAGAATTTTTTCAATGATCAGCAATTATTTATAATTTCCATTTCAATAAAATCAAGGTAAGACAAATGGCCAAATTTGAAAATATTTTATTAAATAATGTGAATGAGGTTTCCAATAATTTAGTTACCACTGTGGATAAATGGTTAGTTAATTTAACAAATATCGATCTTCCCCTTCAAGTCAAAATTATTTTAAGTTTAGGCAACAAATTCTGTCCGCCAACTATCGGTAATTCGTTAATGTTGAAAGTGCGATTTTTGGTTTAAATGATGTAGATAAAATTGATATCCGGAACCGTTTTGTAAATATAATAACAAACCATAAAAACGGAGCAAATTCAAAAAATTATCACCTTTCGAAAATCGCATCTTAGGCTATGTTAAACAAGCAAAAACGTTTTTAAGAAATAATCCAGGAATTTTAGTTACACGGGCAGATAAGGGAAACATGACAGTTCTAACATTGAAAAATGACTATTAAGATAAAATAAATAGTCTGCTTATTGATAATACGACATACTATATACATCCAAATTTCTAAAGACAATTCAATACCAATCCAAACTAAAATCAATTCAATTGTAAAAGATTTTAATGAATCTGGAAATATTGATATAAATACCAAAAAGAACCTTACAAATTATAACTCGGTTATTCCCAAATTATACGGATTGCAACAAATTCATCAACCGAATATACCTTACAGACCAATTATAAGCTCAGTAGATGGTTCAACATATTGTTTATCAGCATTTTTGGGAAACATTTTAAAACATAGTATAGGGAAAACCAGTTCGTTTATAATTAATTCGGAAGATTTCAAACAAAAAATTAGTAATATTACTATCCCTCAAAATTTCCTTTTATTGTCGTTAGACGTATCGTCATTATTTACGAATGTTGATTGCAAACGTGTTACTAACATTATAAGCAACAATTGGAGGAGTATGAAGCAAAATTCAAAAACAAAATTAACAAAAGTCCAATTTTTAATAGCTTTAGATATCGTATTAAATAATTCAGAATTCTCATTTGATAATAAAATTTACAAACAAATTTTTGGTTCACCAATGGGTTCGCCTATTAGTCCTATTTTGGCAAATTTATTGATGGAATATGTAGAAAATTTAGCACTAAATTCTTTGGATTTTCAACCATTATTCTACTATCGTTACGTAGATGATATTATAACGGCCATCCCAGTTGACAAAGTTGATGTTTTTTTGGATGTTTATAATTCGATAGAACCGAGAATTAAATTCACAATAGAAAAAGAATCTGATAAAAAAAAATTTCATTTTTGGATACTCTTTTGATACATGAACCTAATGGCAAAATTTCTGTGGATTGGGATCATAAAGATACATGGTCTGGAAGATACTTAAATTTTCACTCTTGGCTCCCGTTTTCTTACCAAATTAACACAATCAAAATTCTTACTCAAAAAATTATAAAACTTTCAGATACAAAATTTTATTATAAAAGTTTTATTTTATTAAAAAACATTTTAGCTCAAAATCATTACCCTGATAAATTAGTAGATGTTACTATTTGGAAACAAAAAAAAATTTTATAGAAATTCTGTAGGTTTGGCCGATAATAGAAACCAAAATTATTTATCTATGCCATACATAAAAAATCTTTTTGAAAAAACTAAACACCTGTTTAAAAATTATAATTTTAAGATTGTGGGAAGACCGGCATCGAATTTGAATACAACTTTGTTTTCTAAACTTAAAGATTCAGTTCCTCTAAAGAAAAAGTCCAATGTTGTCTATCAGATCCAATGTGAATGTAACGTAACGTATACTGGACAAACGAAACAATTTATCGAAAAACGGTTGTATCAACATAAAAGTGCAGTTTATCGAGATTTAAATCAAAATAGTGCTCTCACTCAACATTTAAAAAACACAAATCATCAAATAACTTTAAATAACGTTAAAATTTTGGAACAGCAAACAAATTTTAGGAAAAGATCGTTTTTGGAAATGTTACACATAAAATCCAGTGATAACTCAATAAACATTGTTGGAGATTATGCTTATATTGGTAATTCTTATAATTTATTTATCTAAATTTGGTTGTTTGTCTTATACTTATAATTGATTCATTATATTTTTGTAAAATGTTTCAAATTTTATTCATATTTTGTAAAAGTTTTTTTCGTAAAATTTACCACAAGTTTTTTTGTCACGGTTGGAAAATATTTTTCTAGTCTAGACACACGAATTTTGGTTTCTACGGAAAAACCTTCAATTTTTTGGATTTGTTTTTGATTTATTTATAAAAGGAAAATTGTATTGAAAACATTTTTATAAACGCTTTTGAAAATGGACTCGAAGTGAGTCCGAAAGCTCAAGTTAATTTTTAAAAAATAAAAACAATATAGAGAGCCCTATGCCATTAAATAATTTTAATTATAAATTATTTTATTCTTAAACGACCTTCATATGTCAATATTTGGATGTTTTAGAGTAGCATCAATGATCATCTGGAAATAGCGGAAAAATATTTATTAATATTGTTATAAGACGCAAGTAATTTATGCTAATTCTATATTTAAGTTAATTCTATAAATATTACTTTTTTCCAACGCTTGTAAAGCTCATCACAACCATTGACTTGTTATTTTAAATAGCCAATGCCATTATTGAAATTGGTATGATTGAAAATAAATTCAAGTAAATATTAGCTCAAGAGCTTTTTATCAATTTACCTAAATACGATATTCACCATTACTTGAGATGGTTGAGGTAGTAGTTGATAACATCGATCATCTTTTTATTAATTCAGAACAACAAGGTCAGCTCTGTAATTATTCGAAACAATGAATAGTTTTCCTGAAAATAAAAATAACCACATTGAGCATATGTACATACACATAATATATTTTAATGCAACTAACATTGTATTACCTTAGGCAGTGCAACCTCGGAAAGATGGATGATAGTACGTCTCCTGTAGCTTTTTTGAAAATAACAACAACAAATTTCGTAAATTTTGTAAAGTCGTCCTTAAAAAGCCTAAAGAAACCTGAACTAATGATTTATGTTTATAATTTGATTCTAATAAAACCTTTTACTTATTTAAATATCACCGCAGATACGTTGTTCCATTCCTTTGTCTTAAAGGTAATTTGTTTGCCGATTTTACTTGAAATGGCAGGATAGTTTTTCAATGAAATTTTTTCTAAGTCTAAACATTTTTATAGTCGAATAAAATTGTATTTGTAATTAATTATGTTTATATTACTTCTTTTGAATCTATTGTAGAAGATTAAATTTGGGTGGTATGTTAGTGCCTGCATTGAATATTACAGTAATTCTCAAAAACTAATTGTGTACAATAATTTTCTTAAAATTGTATTCTCTACACGCATTCAATAATTAGAACCTCTATTTTAATAATTGGAAACACTGAACGAGCAAATATTTAGAAAGCAAAACGGTTAAGTAACCAATACGATAGTTAATTAATTGTTCCAACATTCAGAATCACCAATAATTAAAAATGTTTAACATGGAGCACTGCAAAACATTTTTGATTCTGATTTTTATTTTATTTTATTATATTTCGTACTCGAGTGACTAAATGAGCACTGAGTGATTGAAAATAGTAAAACAAAATAAAAATCAGTAAAAATTCTGTAGTGTTTCGCGTTAAAAATCTTTATTCAATACGGTTTAATACTCTGTAGTATAAAATAAAATGTACTTACGCGCCGCAGTTTTCCACTGCAAGGCAGAATTACCCTATTAAAGGTTTTATAGCTACATAGCTATTTACTAAAACTTCACTTTAGAACTAGGTTTTAAAACTACACATATCACTAAAACATTTTCTTAATTCACCTTAATTTAGTGTAATTAAATAAAATTATTTATTTTTAAGTTGTTTCTCGTTATTTAAAATTTGTTTACGAGATTAGGTAACAATTTTATCTTGTTAGTATAAAAATTCAATTCGATATGACCGTAGCAAAGACGAGGGGATATAAATAAATCCCAATAAACCGTTATTTTGTTATGATAAACTCAATTTTATTATGGTAGAGCCAATTGTACTACAATTGCTTTAACCATATTTAGGTATTGCTGATCATACATAAAACCATACCTATAATTGTCTCAACCATATTAAACTATATCGCATGATTGTTGCAATCATTAAAGGTTAAAATTATTGCAGTAATCAAAATTTAATAAAATCTATCATATCTAATTCTAGTAATTAAATAAATGGTATTTATCATTAAAATATGTTAGGATATATCAAATATAGTTGAATATGATTTCCTGAATCATAATACAATAACTGCAATCAGTCATTTATCATATTTTTTCTCTGAGTGAATCCATGCTAGATTTATAAGGAGAGAGCTTTATGCTGAGGAAATATTGCTTCTAGGTATATTGTGTCGAATTTAGCAGTTTTAACTTTAATTCGCTGCAAAATAGATAAGTAATTTTAATTGCTCCGCTTGACTGACGCGATGACGAAAAAATTTCGTTTTTTATTAGTGCATTCTGATAAGTGCTGAAACCAAGAATCATGCACATCCACACTCACATCAACTCTTTATTGAAATTCCTATTCGAGTGGATGTTATATAATCCTATGTTATTGCCCGTTCATTTTGAACTCTCTCAGCTGACGTGTTGCCTCGTCGAGTTATTGAGTTCTGCGCCATATAATTAAGTGCACACAATTTTTTGTCAGGTTATTGTACAAAGCGAATTGGTGTAGATATATTCGACTAAATACATTTTTCCGTCACCTCGTACATCTGGAAGTTTATTCCCTTTGTTTCGAAAGACTCTTTTACTATCGGCATGGTGAACCACTGTAAGAACATTATATATCCTGTGCATTACTGATTAGATAAGTTATTAACTAGTTCTTGTTTTATACTCAAAATAGCTATATAAGCAAATAATTCAGCAGGTATTTAAATTTCTACTTTAATATATTCTGATCTCCAATTACTAAATTGATAAGATTGATTGAGAAATATTTACCTATTTCTCGACATGTACGTTATTATGAAGTAATCAACAATCCAAATCAAATTTTAACTGGCATATTAAAATGAAATAAAAAATGTTCGCTCTCTATAGGTACAATCGCCGCAGATTTATCTCATATCCATATATTTATATTCATGTACTTAAAATCCCATAAACAGGTATCGCTTTATAGCGCGTACATAAACCATTACCATTATCATAAGTCAAATAAACTGCGATGCATAAAAAAACCATTTAAAATATCATAACAATAATCATAATAATAATAATAATAACAATATGATGAATAGATTTTGAAAGATTTACATAATTTTCTTCGTATTCCTCTTGATACGGTTTTATACGCGAGTAGGTACATATGCACAATATATTTATAGAGAGAGGTAAAAGATGACTAAAAAAGATGAAAAATTCAAATTAGTTTTTCTTTCCAATACAGGTATATACAAAAATATCAAAAAACAATAATAATCAAGATTTACAAAAAAAAAAACTTTATTTATATTTAAGAATAAAATAAGAAATAAAATAAATTGTTTATTTAAATTTATTTAATCAAGAAACTAATCAAAAATATAAATATACGTTATAGAAGTAAAGTAGTTGATCAACTAAACTGAATATTATACAAATAATATACGCGACTTTGGTTGACTTAACTTTGATCATGACAAAGTGACATAAAGTAGTTTTTACTTCTGTATATCTAACTATTTATACGAGACTAAACATACATACACATAGCTACACACATTTGATTGAAATGCGCGATTATTTAGGATGATTGATTGTAGTGAGTGATATTTATGATTATAGAGGATATACATAAGTATGTATATACTGTACTATATACGATGAGTACATATATGAGCGAGTAACAAAAATTTAATGATTTATGATTGTTTGATTTCATATTTCACACTATAATTATATTCTATTCATTGAAAACTAAATAAATTGGTGTTATCAGATGTAAATTTGTGTAAATATGTGAATAAATTCTTTGCACCAAGAAAACAAGGAAACATAATTTGTTTTTGTTTTTGTTGAGATATTTATGAGAAACACCCACCCTTTTAACAGTCGCAGTCTTATGTGGTTATTGATTTCATAGCCGGTGGCCTCTTTTAATATGAACACATGCTATGCTGATTAACATATGTAGAAGTAGTTAGTTTTGCTTTTATTGTAAACAAAAGAGTAATGTTTCAAAATGATTATGTGTTTCTTATTAGAATGTTTGCTGTAGGGTAAAGTAAGTAATCAAATTTTATTTAATTCTAAAAAGCAAGTTATGCACTTAGAAATAAAAAGCGGTAATATAATTCAGTAAAACAATTCAAGTTGGCTATTGGCTTGAAATTACTTTGTTCATTCAGGATTAGATAGACAGGATTATACCTTAAGTTTTCTTTTAATTTGTAACATGAAAGCTAGGAAATACCTAGCAAATATAAGCATTTCTTCGAGTTCAACATATTTTTTTTTATATTTGATTTATAGCGAAGCGTTAATTAATAGGAATTTTTATAAATAATTTACGATTTGAATTAACGCACATATACCATAAACAGAGAATATAATAAAAAGTTGTTAAATAATTTTTTAAAATGATTTTAAAAAAACTCGATTGAAAGGAAGAAAAAGAGTGAACAATTTCAATTGATCCACCATAATCACAAGAAGTACGCGCCGTAGAAAGGTCATGAAAAGTAGCTTTATCAGAAACCTGATTAAACTACTTTTCATGACCTTCGAATCACATTTCACGATCAAGTTAATTTTGTATAATTCTTTATTTCCGAGGCATGTGTAGATTTGATTTGAAATTGGCCGCAAAAGACATAATTGGAATTTTTTTCCAAATACAATACTCAATCGACAATACCCCTGGCATCCAATTTCTTTTGACATGCGTTGGAAATGGCATTCTAACATGGTTTTTCGATGAAGCTCTGGAATATGGCCAAGTATGATTGAACTTGCCCATTTCCCATCCGATTATGATGAAATTCGATATGTGTATTGGAAATAGGATTATAAAATGATTTTTGGATGAAATTCTGGAATATGGCCAATTAGGATAGAACTTGGCTACTCCTTAATCTATTATGATGAAATTCAAGATTTGCGATGGAAAGGTGATTCTAAAATTATGCTGCCGAAACTCTACACTACCGTTAGTAGTTTTAATTCTTCAGCGCGTGTCCGTCACACACTTCGTTTTTTAAGTATGGCCAAACTTACTGCTCTGACGATTAATACACAAGAAACATACCCCAACGTGTAAAGCGAAGGATGGTCGAGAAAAGTTTCTAGGCGAGCTTGAATATTATTTCGAAGATAATCTTGATCGTTAAACAATTGAAATATACGTTTACGCTACCTCAAAGAAACTACAATAGCTGCATGATTTACAGAAACCTCATATTAGACAACAATTTAAAAGCCATATTGAATTAAATTGTAGCAGTTCAAATATTATGATTGTGAATTTGAAGCAATAATTCCAGCACGGGCAGCAGTTCTCAATACTCGATGTATAACAAATAAATGCAATAAATAAATTCGCTCTGGTTTTCTTTTTATTTAATACAATGGCGTTCGCTTTTTATGATATTTAATTTTATTTTTATTTTTTTTCACTAATGTTCACTCTCTGAAGGTTGGTTTTGAAAAGGGAAGTATTTATACAATTTATTTTCCAATTCTTAATTTCTAGGTTGGTAATGATTTATAGTTCATCAGTACATCTAATTTTCTGCAGATGTCGTAATAGTGATGAACCATAATTCGTCGAACGCACTCAATTTTACGCATGTATAAAGTAAATCGCATTTGTAATGTAAATAAATGTTGAAACGTCAAATTGATTGTGTTCGACATAAACAAATTGGTGAGTATTTATAATTTCTTAAATATTTAATAATAAATAAATTACAACTAATACGTCAAATCATTTCAGAATTCAATTGCTGTTAATATAAATTAAGCTAAGTATTGATTTTAATTCTACATTAAATTATTCTAATTTATATTTGTGTAATTCTAGGTTATGTGACGTATACAAATCAAATTGAAAGGTAAGTTTTGTTTTTAGTTATAATTATTCTTAATTCTAAATTCTTTTTCTTGTATTTTCAGTTGCTGAGCTAAATAGGTTTCATCAAGTAGTATCTTGGTTTGTATTACTATGTTCACATATTGATAATCTCATCCAAAAATAATTTTTCTGTCACATTTCCTTCTATTATTTGGAAACGTCAAAATTCATCATAATCGGTCAAAAATAGCTAAGATAATATCCTAATAGCCCATATTCCACAATTTAATCTTAAAATCATTTAAAAATTGAAAATTCAGTTTTCAACCCATTTGTCGAATTTCCTCCAAAACGGGCAAGAAATAAGGAAGTTCCATCATACTTGGCCATATTCCAGAATTGTATCTAAAATCCATTTTAAAATCCCATTTCCAAGGCATATACCAAATTTCACAATAATCGGTTAATGAATAGCCAAGCTCCATCCGAAAATTATTATAGAATCCCATTGGCATCGCGGATGTCATACTAATCCGGGTTAAGAAGTAGTAAAATTCCACATATCCGCACAAACAATCTCAACTGTTTTTTGGCAAATTTCATTTTCTTCAAGTACTTTAAAAACCATGTTTTGGAACACCTTGTGCGGGCACTAATGTTTGAACGAAGACCGTAGGTTATTTTACAGTCAAATTGCCGACAATTTGTAAGTGAAATTTTTCGTAAATAAACCGTTTTTGGTCGGTATCAGATATTATAATGCAGTTCCCTCACCCTTAATATGTAAGTGAAATGGTCGGATAAAACACCGTCCAATAGTCGAACATCCTTTGTGTGTATCAGGTAACATTCTATACAGTCCCTTTGCCGTTAATATGTTAGTGAAATTGTGGGGTAAAACTGTCCAATTGTTGGATATTTATTTGTGAAATTTTCCATAAAAAATACCCATCCTTTTTTATGTATCAGATAACATTTTGCAGTTCCCTAACCGTTAATATGTTAGTGCAGTTTTCGGATAAAACACCATTCATTTGACGAAAATTTGTAAGTAAAATATTTCGTAACTAAAACTTTGTTTGGTGTTCAGTACCAGGCTCACAAAAATTATATATTTGTTCGAACTAAAATTCATTGTGTAATTCGTTTATTAAATTATTGTAATTCATTAATTATCGTAATATTTTAATTATCAAATACTATAAGATTTTACATATTATAAAAATTATTTAATTTAAATTAAGTATCAATAAAGGAAATGGTGAAAATTTGCACTTTTTAAAATTCTTTTATATTTAAATTAATATTCTCCATGGTTATGGCATTATTTGCATTGAAATAGTTGTGCGAGTTACTCAGTAATTTCATAATGTTAACATGGCCTGCAAATACAAGCTTATTAATATCTGAAATTAAAAATTTATCGGGAACTTCATTTTAACTTGCTGTTTTGAATAGCCAAACATAAAAAGCTTTCCTTTCGAGAGCGAATTCTGCCCCAACCAGGAACGTTGTTTTTATAACGGAATACATAGCTGCTAGAAAAAATTTAGAAAAAATTGCAAATTAAATTGTATTAAAATGTAAAATTATTGAAATGAAGAAGAATTTTTTCGCTGTTCAAGGGAGTCTACTAGATATCTAATTTACTTGAAGAAACTGGTAAATGGTAGAAGTCTGAAGGTGTTATCATTTTTATGCCCCAAATAAATGTTATTTGTTCAAATATTTCTGCACACTCAAATTGGCCATTTTTCAGAACTTCATCCAAAAAAAAAACACACACACAAACGCACATGCCTAATTTCATAGTAATCGGTTCATTACTTCATCCAATTAGAATCCCAATTCCAACTCACATGTCATATTTGAAAACAATCGATTGAGAAATACGCAAGTTAGGTTCTACTTGGCCATATTCCAGACCTTCATCTAAAAATAATTTGAGAATCCCATTTTCATTGGAAATATAAAATTTCATAAAAATCGGCTAAGATATAGAATCCCAATAAAATTTTTATAAAAAAAAAAACAAATTCAATGCCCAATTGAATAATCAAACCAGGATATATAATAAAAAGGAAATATTACGTAACTAGGTGCTTTGGGTCAATTCGTATGGCAGGTACCCCACCCTCATCGGAAAAATCGTTCTCGAGGTATCACGGGTACAGACAGACGGACGGACAATTTTTTGTTTACTCTTTCAGACTCAAGAACTTTCAAAACGTCGAGAAAAGTGGTTTTGGCCCAACCATATTTTTGTAATTTTTGACAGAATTTTAATACTTTGGTCTAAATTGTATATCCGTTAAAATTAGTGTCCCTTTTATAAACGATTGCGCCACATCCATTGTGCATTCCATTTTTCATCACAACAAGAAGTTAGGGGTAAATTTCCATAAAAATCTGTTATTCAACTGCGCTCTTAACTGCCTACTAAACAAGTTTCGGGCTGGGTTCGTTTGACAGATTCCGAGCAGAATCCCCGATTTAATTTTTAAAATATTTTCAAAGGTTTTGCATTCCTTGCAAAAAATGTCGACTATTTTGTAAATCGATATTTTAGTCAGCTAAATGAATCGATCCCTTATTGATGGACCAGTTCGAATAATATTTTGGTTTTCGAGATTCGATTTCATTTTGCGGAATTTGATGTTCGAGAAATTTATTTTCCAAATTTTGTTTTTCTAGATATTGTGGAAAATCCTATTTATAAAAATCGCCAAAAAATATAAAATATTGTGCCTCATAAAAATCCCGAAAAACGCACAGTGAAGTGTCAATGGATAGAATTCAAGATTTTGGAAAAGGGAATTTTACAGTACAGATTGTGCAACTTTTTTGTAATACGGGATTCTTTAATACGATCCCTAATTTAATAAGTAATAGGCCAGCAGAAGAGCATTGAATGGTTTAGGTCAGTACTGTAAAGTTTCTATAGCTAATCCTAACTCGCCCTTCGAAATACAATAATTTTAAATTTTCTCAGCGCTTTTATGTTTGTGGCAGGATAATATAGTTGTCATTTTATTTTTTTAAATGAGCAAAATTATAACTAAAAGTTATGTGCCTATATTCATATACTCGTAAGATAGATCCTCGTTAAATTTTTACAACACTGGCAAACTATGAATGTATTACTATCTCCTAAACTATTGAGGATAACACGTTTTATTAATTACTACCGCTCGTTAAATAATAATTTTAATTTTATTTTATGCATTTTGATTAATTGGATGGATAAGGCGTGTTCATAGTTATGATTTAATTAATTTTCTTTGACCGTATCATGAATAATACTCTTCTGAGAATCGTATATAGCATAGTATAAGCCAATTTGATTAGAATTCAACATAAACATAACATGTGTATAGGTGATAAATATAAGTTGTGAGTGATTTCGATAAATTATAGATTGTCACGATTATAACAAGAAAAACATAATGTAATGGTAATATTATTGCTATAATAATAATAAAATTTTATCACCGTACTTTCTAAGAAATAACAATATTTTAAGCTTTATTAATTAAATATATACCGTGCTTACCACGTAGAAAACCTAATTAAAATTAAAATAATTAAATTTGTTTCATTGCACCTAAGATCGCGATATTTTCTAATCAATCAACGTATATTTTCAGGTATCCGCTAAGATAATTGGATAGCATATAACACATAAATTTAGCGGGACAATCGACTCGTTATAACAGTTGTTATTGTACATATATACAAATTAGATTTCAACAAATTGATTATAAATTTAAAAAATTGTTGGTGGATTTTAAAATTTTTTTAAATTAAATTGATAATAAGGGAAAATGTATGTATAATAGATTTTGAATAATAATGCATGAGATAATAAAAAAGTTAATAGACATGTCATGTTTTATGGTTTTTAGAATGTCTATTGTTTGTGACTTTATATTCGAACAATAAGGTAATTAGAGTATATAAGTATATAACCCTTAAGACCCAACTACATGAATACATATTCATACATAAATAAATCACTTGATCTCGTCATATATTCGTATTAACAGAGATCACAAATTAAATCACAGGAATTTATGGTCTATAGTTTAAGAAATCAACAGACAAAAAGTCTAAATAGAAAGTCGCGCGCAGACGCATTATTTATTAAAATAAATAAATTAAAAAATTTATGATGCCTATTAAATTATTTCTGATTGTTATAAAAATAAATAAATTTATAGAGTTAAATTGATGGAATATTAAGTTACGTTAAACAGCAAAAAAAAAATTTGCAAATAATAGAGTTATGTCTGCGTGCTAGACAGGAATTTTTTTATTTTTCTATTCAATTTTTTATTTTTTTTTGTTCTCTTTATGTATGACGTACTAATATGTATAATATATAATTCAGTTTAATTTTCATAACTTGAAAAACATGTTGGAAATTGAATGATGCGAAATATTCCTAACCATCCTCGTTTATTTATTTAATCATAATTTTTCTTTTTTGTTGTAACATAAAAATGAATTTATTACAAATAATAATTAATATGGAATTACAACAATTTTAATTCTTGTTATAAAGGCGCCAACAGTATTACACAAAACGTATCATCGCGTTCTGTAGCATATAATATAATTGTATATAAGAAAAAAAAAAATCATAAAAGGCTATCGATAGTGTTCAGCACAACCCACCCAAAGTATTTTTATTTTTTATTTTTTAATTGAAACATACAAATCAAACAAACTACTGACTAATTTCCCAGATTCGTTATTTTTATTTTTATTTTTCAATCAATTTTATATATTTTATACTCGCGGATCGCCAATGGGCTTAGATATATGTATAAAAGGAAAAAAATAAATAAATATATTTAAGATGGAAAACAAATAAATGTCATACCGTTAAAAAGATATATTGTTGTTTTAATTTTATCTTTAAGGAATAATATAATAATATGGCTTAAGAATACAAATTTTACGTTCGCATTGTATATATGAACTCGTATATGAATAGAGTGAGAAATTTTTTAATTGGAAAATAATAAAAATTTATTTGATTTTAGTTTAGTTATAATCGGTTCAATTAAAATCGTAATAAATTATTTTGTTGTCAGATTAAATGTTTTTAATTTTTATTTATTTATTTTAAAACGTTTGCGAATTTTACAAAAACTCATTTTCGCATGTGTTAAATATTCATGAGTCACAGTATAGTAGGAATAACCAATATGAAACATAATAGGTGTGGTAAATAAACCGAATTATTTCAAGAAACTTAATTATTGCTTGATGATAGTTAATTTTGCTTATGCTAATGAAAAATTAATCGGGTTCATCGCTTACTCTCACTATAACATACTACCCAAAAAAGAAGTCTTTTGTTTTCATTATTATTATTATTATTTTTTTTTTGATATTTGCAGTTTTATGTTTCAATAACTTTTTGGAAGTATGTATATTAATCAAGCGCCATCCAATATGTTTTGATTTTTCTGTTATATATCGACTATCGTTTCACTCATTTATTGGTAAGAAAATAAGATTTACTGAATTTTTTATAAAGTATGGACACATATTAAATTTTGTTAGTTCATTTTAGCGTAGCTAAGCTAAGCCAAATTTTTCGTTTTTCTTATTTCCTATGAAAAACATCAAAAAGGATGATACACGCTTTTGAATCCTCACCAGCGGATATGTTGTATTATTTTGGTGCTCAAATATTATATTTCTACTTGTTTCTACCTTTTGTGCAACCTGATATCGTAACCGGAACGTAATGAAAAATAATTAGTCTCATAACATAAATTTGGGTTTGGTCTTGAAAATACATTCATTCGTGAAGGAGCAGCGCTGGTATTACAATCTGGTTTAGTCTTTCGACATGTCCGTCACCTGTTTTAACAACGTGGTTGAAATTAAATGTTGCTGAATTCTCTCCATGCCACAATATTCTTGTTTAGCAGATATGGTCCTCCTCCTCCATTATGAAAATCTAAGGACGCCATAAAAATGCCATATTTATCTCAAAAAATGAAATGTGTGTTTCCCCACCAAAAGAGCAAAATTTCCACTTCGTAATTAACTAAAATTATTAATTCGACCACCCTTATTTTAACTCCAAACTTCACTGATCTTACATTTTTTGACAAACGAACAACATGCTCTCGTCGTCATGTAGTCTTGCATCAATGCCTACATGCAATATAATTGTTCTAAAATTGTCAATATAAAATGCAAGTAAAAAATTAAATCATATTAGGAACAAGCTATTGGCTTTGCAGGAGCCCAAAATGACAGAAAACAGATCATTCGGGGTAACATCATCAAGTAAATTTGAATTATTTAATACAACACAGGAATAAGAGCAAGCAAATCGAGATGTACCATGATATCAAAGAATTAATGCTGTTTTTGCCAATTTTGATGGGCCAAACTTATTTGTTACCTGCACAGCAAAATTCAACTCTAATATGTGATCATTGATATGGTGAAAATTTATATAATAATGGAAGGAGAAAAGCATTTGTTTATTTTTCGCAACGTCGAGTTCCAGAAGTGTGGAGCCGACTAATGATTGGAAAATGCAAAATATATGAAATATATTTAACTTAAGATAGTTTAGTTCTTTAAACAATGTTTGCAGCAACGATGTTAGTGGAAGTAAACAAAATGTTTCAACTCCATTTTTGTTTTTATGTAGACTAGGTCTTTTCTAGGGTTCAGATGCCACAATTTTCATCCATATTAAAGAGATAAAATTTTCAAAGGTTTTGTTTACCGGCTTGTTGTTCAATATTTGTTTGTTTCAATACTACCAGACGACATTTTAAAGAAATCGGTGCTTAAAATACCTACAGGTGAAAAGTTTAAAAATTAATGATAAAGTAAAGGATTATGCAAAACATACATATATTAGATTCAACCAAGACATGTTAGGATTTTTTTACAACTACAAGAACATAAATATTTAGATTAATTCAGTTAAATAATGCACAGATATTATTATTTATGAGAATTTTAGTTATTTTCAAAGTTGCACTATATAAAAGTTAAGCGCCTTACAATTAATTTTCATTATAATAAACAAAGTTATAAACACATCCGTTCCATTATAAAATTGCTCATGTATGTATGTATATTGTATACGCTTTATGATAACTATCCAAGATTATATTTAAGTATATATTCCATGAAGTGCTATAATAATCGATTATTTCCTTTATTTTTTCCATCGTTAAGTGACCATAGGGTACAAAATAAAATTTATTAGACAATATATCCGTGTATGTATATGTATACAATGTATGTACACAAACTCGTATATGTTTATATTTTGTTTGAGAAATATCATCTCTAATTTATTTATTCTCAAGCTTTACATTTAGAAAAATTATAACTGATTTTTAGTTTCTTGCTGTAAAAAATTGAAATTTGCCTTTGAGGGGAATACAAGTAAACAACATAACATGAGTTGTGTTTGGTTTACGCGTAGGTGTATATCAGAGACTGGAACCGAAATGTTTTTCGTTCCGGTTTTCGGTCACGTTCCCAATTTTTAAATTTCAGTTCGGTTCAGTTCCGGTTCGGCCATTAAATATCGGTTCGGTTCCGGTTCGGCTCCAAAACCGGTTTAAGAATTGTTTGTTAATAAAAGATTTCTATTTATGATTCCAAATTTTTTATTCAAAATTTAATTAAAATAATAATAACGAGAAACGAAAATAGGTTTTATTATAGATACACGTAAGTCGGAAGCGGAACCGTCTAAAAAGAAAAAATTACTGTCTTGGATAGTCCGATTAGTTTAATTTGCACAATTTTAAAAAACTCAAAATAATTGTATACATTTTTTCGGGTATAGCAAAAACTTGAACCGAAACGAAAATTAATTTCGATTCCAGTTTCGGTTCAGGTTCAATTCTCTATTTTATTTCGGTTCGGTTCCGGTTTTCGGTTCATTGAAAATAGCGGTTAATTACGGTTTTCGTTTTCGGTTCAGTTTTGGTTCCAGTCTCTGGTATATTCGCGATTTCCAACAAAGTAGCTGACATCTGGTGAAAACAATATGAACAAAATTTAACCATAGAACAAGGGTGATCAGAACTGTCAAACAGTTGAATTTGACAATACTCGTCTCCTTTACTTACATAGAAACCAACGCTAGCTGTATTTGATGAAAATCGCCAATATCGGTGGTGAATTGGATTAATAGGATTTGTCCTAGTATTATAACTTATCCAAAAATGTGCATTAACCAAACAAGTTTTTCTATTTTACTTTACTTTATAGTAATTTAACTACTTTTACATATGAAACAAATATATAAAAATCAAAATAATAATTTACAACCAAACAAGACAATTACATGTTGTTAAAAGTCAAATTTATCTATATTTTAAATCGATTGTATATCTATCACCTTATTTCTTCTCACCTTTCCGTTTGTTTGTCTTCCTTTAAGAAAGCTGCGCGCACACAACATACAGCATTGAAAACAAAACAAACAAAAAACAACAAAACATTGTTCGAGAACCGAGATACATGATACCAACATTCAATTCAAATTTTTGTTTATTTTGTGTTCAAGTTGTGTAAAAAAAAAATAAACAAAACAAAAAGATAAAATCCATGAAAAGCACAATAACTCAATAATTCTTTAAGAAAAACACACGAACAAAGTGTTTTTCCGTTTAAATTTTCTTAAATTTTTATTCAAGAAACAATAAATTATTTTCTAACTTCTAACATTTTCAGTTGCATTAATAAAATAAAAAAATAATGGAGTCAATTGTAAAATAAATAAAAAACGTTTGATAAAGAAATTACGTACACAAAAAAAAAAAAGTGGTAAGCCGATGCCGCAAAATATCAAATGGAAAATAACAGAAATTGCAATAAAAACAAAGTGTGGAAAATTTAAATGAAATTTATCATTTTACAAAGTTTTTTTTTTCTAGCTTTAAGAATTTTTTTTTTATTTGGATGATTTGTGTGATTTTTTATTTATTAGCATTAATTTTTTTGACATATATTTATGAGTATTATATGCAAAGTAAATTAAATAAATAATTTTACTGAGCTCTGCTAGCGTTTATTTGCATTAAATTCACGACTGTAATGTAATAAAAAATAAAATAACGTCTAAGTGTTATATTATTGCATTATTATATTGTGGAATCACGAAAGAACTAAATTAAATTGAAATCTAAAGGAGATTTAGAAATATGTATGTGTATGAGACACAAAGAAGTAAACTACCAACTGCGGGGATGATATTGATCAGAAAGGTGTGATTTATGGCAAAAAACATGTTTCCGGGTAATAATTTTGCCATACGGTATGTATGCGTGCACTAAATTATGTCATCAAACGATAACAAACATTTAATTTTGCCAATTTTGAACAAAACTCTTTATCTCAAAAACAATCCGATAAGATTCGTTGTGTAATGTTTTATAATGTAAAACAATATTTTACCATGGCACAACAAATTACCGTGTATTAATATTCTTAAGCATAATGAATACATTATTGTATATACCATTGGGCGCGCGCTATCTTTTTCCACTGCGGTAAGTGCGCACTTATCTGATTAAAAGTAGAAACAAAAATGTTTGCTCTTTTATAAAAGAAAATAATTTTTTAATGACAAAATTAATTATTTAAAACAAAATTCCAGTAGCTCTTTGTATAATACCAACAACAATCGCGTTCAAAACAATTAAATTAATTTATTTTGTATGTTTACTTATTTATTGTTAAGCGAATTTGTCTCAATTTAAATTTTTTTTATTTGGTTTGATAAAATTTTGACATTTTAATGAAAATTAAGATTTCTTACTGATGCGGGGATTATTTTATCTGTAGAATTTAAAAGATTAAAAACGATTTGTGGAAATTTGACTTTATTTCACTTCACGTAACTGACTAGGCGCATTTGATTTGAAAATAGTATTATTTTTAAGCGTGATTGTTTAAATATGTACGTACAACCATCTTAAATATTTTAGTTAATGGATGAACAATACCATATATGCACCAGTAGTTTGAATCAATTTCATCGGATTCAATTATTTTACTTACTTGAAAATACATGTCTGATAGCACATAAATAGCAAAATGAGTATGATACCCCATTTACGTGTATATGACGCTTGATTCAGCCTTTGAGCGCCGGTTTTTCTTTGTTTCTTACCTCTTTTCGTAAAAACTAATTTTGGAGTGGGCATTTTTATGATGCATAGTTCAGCAACACCAACAAAAAGTTAACACAAATATTTTTAATTTTATTCACACATTTTGTTTGTTGTTTCACATCAGTATTGTTCGGTGAAGTCTGGATAAAGTAATTAATCAATTATCTACTCTTAATGGCAATGTACATAATTATGTAGATATTTCAAAAACCGACGATAATAATTCCCAGCAGCAAATTGATTAAAAGTTCTGATTTATAACGTATATATGACTGTCATAAAAATAAATTTATAAGAAAGTAACCTTTGTGGGCCGTCAAATTCGAGAACATTGTATAAAAAATATGACCCTATAAGGACTTTGTCCACAGGGCACTTATTATTATTATTTTTTGTATTGTAAATAAATTGTTAATGATTGTAATAATAATAATAATAATGTACATGTGCTTCGTAAGCCTGATTATGCTCACTGAAATAATTAATAGGCTATTGCCTACATAAAACACAAGGATCTGCGTTTTGTAAAGCAATTTTTCAATTTCATAATGTAGTACGAACTGTATGCTACATTTTGTTAAATAAAAGCTTTTTTTATACATTTTTCCTCTAAACTTTACTTTTTGCAAACAACTAAGTTCTGAAAGTTTTATAGTCATTAAATTTTGATATATATTTTTGTATTTACAATAAATTGAGATTCTTGTAGAAATCTTTTTTTTGCCAAAATTTAATCATTTCCAAAAATGCGCAAACCACACATGCGAATTGCAGATGGATAGTGTAACAAAAGAAGGAACTTTGGTGTCAATGTTTCATTAAACAATTCCATACATTATGCTTCGATACTAAATGTTCTATAGATTTAATATTAACTTCAGTTACTTGCGGTAATTAATATTAATTCAACTATTTTAACTAAAATTATTAAAAACTCCTATGCTTTGTCGCCTTCGGATATAACGTCGATTAACAAAAAGTTTTAATTTCCAAACAAAGATCGGTCTTTCGTTTTAAAAAATCAGGCATCAAATGGATTGTTTAGTTTTGAAAGTTGGTACTTTAAAACGTATAATAAACATCACAAACCGATTGCTCTTTAGGATGCGCGCCCAAAAGATTATCGATGGAAAAATCATCAAAAAACAAAATATAAGGAACTGTTAACTTCCCCTCAAAAATATCGTTCTTTTTCTTCCATACATCTCCATGTATTAATTTATCATAACTAGCCGGAGTATTTTTGTTTAGGGCGTTAATATTTTCTTCAGTCTATTGCAATATATTCTGCACTCAAAATATTTTTGCATTTGAAATTCAAAAGGCATGATGACACCAGTATATTCGTTTCTATTGTAGGGTAATTGTTAATAATAATTTCACCGACTCCTTCATCATAATATAGAAAAGCTTTCTTGAACAATTAAACAACAACAATAAGAAGCTTTTTTGAACAATTCTCTCGATTCCAATTCTTGAAGAAATTGCCACTTTTCTAGTACATTTTGCCCTCCTTCTGTTTTGATGTTATGTTGCCTTATGGCAACACTGCTGGGTTCATTGAGTTTCAACGGTCGGCCCTGGTCCGTTGTAGTATTGCAACCATATAACCACTTCCGCATCACTCTCTGTGATTATAGATTCTGGTGTGGGTAGGGATTCGAGTGATGCATGGGAAGTACCTGTATATTATCAGTTAAATAAATTATTGAAATTAACCTGCAACCACTTATACCTTGCTTCAGTCCGAATTTTGCTCAAAATTCTTATTCTTGAATTGGGATTCACACCCTTTTCATGAAATTTACCAGTTGGATTTAGCCTAAGACCTCGTTTATGCAAGTAATGCACAGTTTACCAACACCAACAAAAAGTTCCCTGAAAAAGAACCATTTCATTAAATAAACACTTTTTAAAAATAGGTTACATTTTTCTTAACCCGCCTAAAAAGCATAAAATCAATTTTTCTTAATAAAAAAATCGTTGTTACAAAAAACTTTTGGGTACTAGATAATTTACTGTAAAAACGTTTTGTAATTAGCTTTTCGTACCTACTCGTAGAAAAGTTTTTTCAACAATGATAAATAATTAAAAAGATACAAATTGTTCATTGTGTAAATCTCAGACTTTAACTTCTTAAGTTGTAAATTTAAGATAGTCGTTGATTTACCAAAAGTTTTGTATTGTGAATAAAAGACGTTGTTGGTTTTTTATTCTTTTATTAATTTTGTATCGCTTACCGTTGGTCAGGGCGATGTTTTATTGAGTCAATTAATTTTTGAACTCAATTAAATCAGACAAATGTTTGATTTATATACAAAATGGTCATACATTAATTATACTAATAACAACTAATATCGACTAAAATTGCTGATTTTAATATTACAATTTGTATGTTAAAAAATTATATATTTGGTGTCAATGAACTGACTAAAAATATAAAAACGTTATATTAAGGAAAAATGCATAATATACATTTTTCCATTGTAGTTAAATTTCATTAATCAATAATAATAACAAGAATGACTATTTATACGATTGAGGCCATGCTTGCGCAGCATGGTGAGTTGGTATGTTCACGTGACTGAACATCCTCCGCGGCGACTTTAGTTGATATGAACCGGCGAGGTAATGGGAGCACGTTTGAAATTTGTTCTGATGACTGTGTAGCTGTTGTTTTCTTGCATCGATATGCAACGATAAGTGCGATAAAGGTGGCAATGATTCCGTAGAGTAAAACGTAATGATGAATATCGTGATAATTTAATTGTTGGTTTCCACTTTCTGCCAAATTTTTTAGGTGTGTAACATTAGTTGACAGTTGATCCAAATCCATGAGAATGTTGTTGAATTCATGACTCATCATAGTTCTGTTGGTGGTATTTTCGTATGTGGCATTTTTGGACCGGATAAGCAGGCTGCTGAGGCTGTTGGTTGATAGAAAGACTTCATTCTTGTGTTGAAGTTTTCGATTGAATGTATAGTTGTCATTCCATCCGTGATAGTGCAGGCTTTATGTAACGTGATAATTCCCGTTCCATTTATCATTGTGGTTGTCACTTCTTTATTACATACGATATTTATTGTACGCTTTCTTTCGGAGATAAAAATCCATGCGCTTGGATCGTGGGTTGGAATCCATAAGTTTCTTGGTAGCATAAAACGAATCTGGCAAGCATCTGTTTGTACTTCCTTATTCATGATTATATCGATCTCGCAAGATGTTGGATTATTTTGTATATTATGAATAACGTTGTGGATCATGCAGAGATATTCTGAAGATCTCATGGACTTGCAAGATGTGAGCTCGTCTTCTGACATGGAGTAATAGGATTCCCTATTCAAACTTAACAATAAGAGTTCACTTGATGGTTCTATATAAGCATACGTATCTTTATGCTTGGTTGGGATAGCAATTGGCTTTAAGATCTGATATATTCTGTTGTTGAATAACGGCATCTTTATTTCAAAAATTAACGCGTTCTTTATTTGTCCAACTTTAGCCGTCATCATCTGGTTCAAGTACAAGCTTATCATGTTATTTTCTCTATATATGGTGGCATCAGCTGGGATTATTTCATGTAATTTTTGTAATTCTGCCCTGAGTTGATTAGGTTTGAGAATAAATGTGTTTATCTTGCTATGGTGAATGTCTATGACGACGTCAATTAGCTGCTGTTGCATTGAATAAAAGTTTACCATTTCCAATGATAGGTGAATCCATAGAGCCATGAACCTTTGTACTGCTATATGCTCGTTTTCGTTTCTTTTTATTAAGTTGTGTAAAGCCACTGTTTGCTTATCTATTTCTTGTAGTTGATTGTTTACTGCTATCCAGTCCCTTTTGATGATATTCGTTGTTGATTCCATTATTGAAATTTGTTCTTTTAGCAATTTATGAATGTGCTGTTGATCATTTTTTAATGAAGTGATTTCGTTATCATACCGTTGGGCGTCGTCTTGGTCGAGAATTCCAAATAGTTGATTTGTGAGAGTACCAACTACGTTCACTAAACCTCGCTTCGTCCGAACATGATTGTAAGTGGGTTGGAGTATTTCATTGTTGAGGTTTATATTGGAAAGTTGTTGTTTCATTTGTGTTATTGCGGGCTTGCAAAGTTGTCTTAGTTGCAACCATCCCTTATCCTCGCTACAGGTTTGAGTCATCCTATCAACAGCGGCTTTGTATACTTCAGCCTCTAAGAACATTGCCGATAAATTAAAGTAAGATATTATAGTCCATTGTTGGTGGGAGAGCTGAGCTATCCCAGTGTTTTCAAAATATATTCCCATTGTAGAATTTAGAGTTGTAATATCAAAAGTCGTCTCCTTTAAAGTTGCTGAGCATATGCCGAGTACACTTATTAATGGAATCATAGTTAATAACATCAATTTGGATTGGTAACAAGGTCTAATTGTCCTTTTTTTCTTTTTTGGTTGAGGAATGGTTTTTACTTTTTCTGCAGCTATTTTTACCACATCGTCTATTTGCCCTCGCAACCATTTCCTTGGTGGATTTTTCCCTTCATGTGTTTCTGTTGACTTACGTTTCCTCGTGGTGATGGTGTTGCGAAACGTGGTTAACAATACGGTGATGGCCTCGGTATCCAATTCTGTACCTTGTTCTTGTATGGTGTTTTCAATTGGGAGAGGTGCTAATTATGTCACTGGCCTTTTTATAAGGGCCCTTCCGGGGCCGCGGAGTGTAGCTACACGAACGATTCCGTCTTGTCCCGGGTGAGTTTGTACAACCCGTCCAGTAATCCATCTGGATGGTGGAACATTGTTGTCTCGAATTAAAACAAGTTGTCCAATCTTCAGATCTGGTGTCTTCGTGGTCCATTTTGCTCGTTGTTGTAGTTGATGCAAATATTCTTGGGACCATTTTTTCCAAAAGTCCTCTTTCATTTTTTGGACCAATTTCCATCGAGTCAATGAGTTCATGTTGTTGTCTGAGACTCTGACTTCAGGCTGGGTTATGATAGCATCTCCAATTAAAAAGTGACCTGGAGTTAAAACGGTCGGATCACTTGGATCATTGGTCATTGGTGAAATTGGCCTTGAATTAAGGCAAGCCTCTATTTGACAAGTTAATGTTGTTAATTCTTCGAATGTCAAAGTTGCTTCGCCTATCACTCTTTTTAAATGATATTTTACTGATTTTACTGCGGCCTCCCATAATCCCCCAAAATGCGGTGCTCCCGGTGGAATAAAATGCCATTTAGTACCATGTTCCATAGTAGAATTTACAATGTTTGAAGCTATTTGTTCTACTATCTCTTTTTTTTGTAATTCCATTGTTTTACTAGCACCAACAAAATTAGTACCATTGTCGCAAAAAATATCGGAACATATTCCTCGACGAGACACAAAACGTTTGTATGCCGCCATGAACGCTTCGGCTGTTAAATCACTGACCACCTCAATGTGAACAGCTTTTGTTGCCATACAAACAAAAATTGCTAGGTAGCCTTTATACGATTTGTTGCCTCTACCTTTCGATACTCTTACGTTGAAAGGTCCAGCGTAGTCAACTCCTGACTTTAAAAATGGCCGAGCAGGAGCTATTCTTGCTTCTGGTAAATTACCCATTAGTTGATGCTTAATATTTTTACTGAATCGGTGACATCTCAGACATTTTGATATTTGTTGTCTGACAATATTTCGACCATTTATGATCCAAAATTTTGTTCGGATGTGTGCTAAAGTTAACTGAGTACCGCCATGCATCGTTGATTTGTGGCCTTCTTGGATGATCAGGTTAACAATTGGATGTGATTGTGGAAGAATCAAGGGATTTTTTTCATCATATGACCAGGCGGTTGAGTTTTGTAATCGTCCACCAACTCTTAGCAGTCCATCTTTTAAAAATGGTGAGAGTGATAGTAACTTACTTTTGTTGTCGATTGGTTTGTTGTTCCTTAAATTATGAATTTCATTCCTATATTGGGTTAGTTGAGCCCTTCCAACTAACTGATGGAGAGCTTCTTGCATTTCTTGAGGTGATATAATGTTACTTATTTCGTATTTCAATAGTTTTAACTTGTTGATAAATCGTCTACAATATGATATTATTCGTTGAATCTTCTTTAAACTTGAATGTTTTATGTAAAGATGATCAAATGGGTTTTCGTCGTCCTTTATTTCCGTTGTTTTAGCTAGTGCTACTAACCTTTTCTCTGGAATATTTTCAAATTTTTCAGAAGAATTATGAACTGGCCAATTTGTTGGAGTGTTTGTTAACCAACTTGGACCATTCCACCATATTTGGTGTTTTTCGAGACAGTCAGCTTCTATGCCTCTTGAAGCACAATCAGCTGGATTTTCAGACGACTTAACATAGTTCCATGTTGTTGGGCTGGTTAGACTGTGGATCTCTGTTACTCTGTTTGCAACAAATATTTTAAATCGATGTGGTTCTGCTTTGATCCAAGCGAGCACTATCATTGAGTCAGTCCATGCGTAAGTTGTTATTTTGGAAATTCGAAGACTTTTAGTTACTTTTGCCATCAACCTCGCAAGTAACAACGCTCCACACAATTCTAGCCTAGGAATTGTTAGTTTTGATTTTATTGGTGCGACCTTTGTTTTTGATATTAGTAAATAAGGTCGAGGTGCACTATTTATATTATCTCTTTGGTAACAATATATAACTGCTGCATATGCATGTTCAGATGCATCGCAAAATCCATGCAGTTCTATGGGCGAATTGTTGGAAGTGTTCACCCACCTCGGTATTTTTATTTGTTCGAGCGCAGGCAATGAATTTTTATAACTGTTCCATCTCATTGAGATGTCTTGAGGTAATGGTGCATCCCAAGACAATCCTGTTAGCCAAAGTTGTTGGAGTAATATTTTTGCTACTATAATGGTTGGTGACAACCATCCCAAAGGATCAAATAATTGTGATACCTCGGATAATAATTTTCTTTTGGTGGCGATTTCAGTTTTCTTCTCTTTTATATTTATTTTGAATCCGAAGGTATCAGTGTCAGGGTTCCAAGATATGCCCAGAGTTTTTATTGTGTCATCTAGTTTGATATCCATTGTACCGATTGCCCGTGATTCGAGTTGTATCTGTTGTAATAGATCTGGCTTGTTACTAGCCCATTTCCGTAGTTGAAATCCTCCTTTACTTAGCATTGTAATGATTTGACGTTGCTGTGTGTGTGCTTCTTCTACAGAATCACTGCCGCTTAGTAAATCATCCACATAGAAATCGTGTGAAGTTATATCGGATGCTATGGGAAACTCCTTTTTCTCATCATTGGCCAACTGTTGTAACGTGCGGATGGCCAGGTATGGGGCACTAGCTGTTCCAAAGGATACAGTTGTTAATTGATATTCACGAATTGGATCTTTCTCGTTTGATCTCCATAGTATCTTTTGATACCTTTGGTCATCTTTATGTATTCGTATTTGGCGATACATTTTCTCGATGTCTGCTGTGTAGACCACCCTATGTTTCCTCCATCTTAACAGGATCGAAATCAATTCCTCCTGTAGTGTAGGCCCAACCATTTGTTGATCGTTGAGGCTCTTATTATTGCTGGTTTTAGCTGAGGCATCGAAAACAACACGTAGCTTTGTCGTTGTGCTGCTTTCTTTTACTACTGCATGATGTGGTATGAAGTATTCTTCTGATGGACTCATTTCAATTTCACAGAGTCGCATGTGACCTAGTTCAATGTATTCGTTAATGCATTTTTTGTAGTCATTGGCATATGTTGGTGATGCTGCGAATTTCTTCTCCAACTGCAGGAATCTGGCTAATGCTCTTGTTTTTGAAGCCCCAAGTATTGGTGGATTATGATTAAATGGGATTCGAACTGTATATCTCCCATCAGCGTTACGGTGATAATTTGCCTCATAATGTTCCTGGCAATTTTGTTCTTATTCTGTTTATAGCCTGTCTTGTTGTACTTCTTCTATTTCCCAGAATGATTTTAACCTGTTGTCAAGTTCCGTTTTTGTTATCATGCACTGAACCCTTGGTGGCTCATTATAGTTTATTGGTCCACATATTATCCATCCTAGTTCTGTTTTTTGTGCCACTGGTTCTCCTGCTTCGCCTTTTACCACATCATTCATTACTATCGCTGGGTAGTAATCTGCGCCCAATAATATATCGATCTTATTAGGCCTATTGTACTCTGGATCTGCCCATAACAAATTACTAATGTGTGGCCATTTCCAGGCATTAAAACTGTATTCTGGTAGATCTCCCACTAGTTGATTTACTATTAGCGCGCTTATTTGTGTTTTTAATTTCGACGGGAATCTCGGCTCAATATTGAATGTCATCCGTTGTTCTGCTACTCCGGCTGTCACTCCTCCTACTCCTTTAAATTCTACATGCGTTTTCTTGCTCTGTATATTTAATTTTTTAGCTGCCTCATGAGTTATGAATGATGCTTGAGAACCTGGATCAATCAGCACTCTAAGTAGTTGTGGGTGACCTCCGTTGCTTGGAACTTTAACTAATGCTGTGCTCAGTATTACCTGAGCTGCTGTTGTTGTGCTGTCTATCATGTGTGTTTCCACAACTGGTATGCCACGTTTTGGGTTTTGTCCAGGTGGATTTATTTGTCGGCATTCAATTTTGTTAGTTGCACCTTCTTTGGTGTGGAGAAGAGTATGGTGTCTTCCTTTGCATACCACACATTTCCCTTCTGTCAAGCATATTTTTGAAAGATTATGTTTTCCTAAACATATCCGACATAGATTATTCATGTTGCATATTTTGCTGCGATCTATTGTTGACATCTCCAAAAATGATTTGCATGCTTCAATCGTATGTGATCCTTTACAATTGACGCATCTGTTTGTTGTTGCTGCTAGCGTTGTCATGGCTTTTTGTGGTTGTAATCGGCCGGTTGGTAAGGGTTGTCGATTCGGTTTACTTCCTAGTGCTTCTAGTGATTGGAATCTTTTTTCCAAAAACAACAAAAAGTGATTCAAATTTTGAATCTTTTTGGGGTCGTCTAAAGTTGTCTCATAGGCTCTGATGGATTCGTTGTCTAATTTCTTCTGAAGTATGTGTATTATCAGGGCATCATATTTGTCTTCACCATTCAAGATATTATTGATGTTGTGAATGGCTTCACTTGTTGTGTCATGCATTGTTCTGATTCCTGCCGCGGTTTCTGTCATCATATTTGGTTGATTAATTAGTTGGTTAAAATATGCTGCTGCCAGAATTCTTTCGTTGTTGTAGCGGTTATTTAATATATTCCATGCCACCTGATAATTTTCTGCAGTTGATTCCAGATGGCTTATTATTTTAGCGGCTGGACCTCCTAAATGACTTTTTAAGTAGTTGATCCTGTGGGTATCCGTAAGCACTTGGTTTGTATGCACGAGTTTCTTGAATGTATCCGCGAAACCTTTCCATCTCATGATTTCTCCATAGAAATGTGGAATTTCAATATTTGGCAGTCGGATATCTATTGAATTGTATTTTGATTGTTGATCATTCTCAATCTCCATTGTAATTTTAATCACAATGTCATCATGCGCCTGCTTAATATTGTCGAAGTAATTCTCCATGAAATATTTTGAATTGACTTCATCTTCTTCTGAAACTTCTATGTTTATTTTATCGTCGAGGTCCATGATTTGTTCCATCATCCTCTCCATATGTTTCAAAACAAGTTTTAGTGCTTGTTTTGATTTTTTTTGTGCTAATGCCTCTTTAGCTATGTTTATCTCTCTATATAGAGCCCTCATCTTTATATTTTGTAGCTTCATCATCTGGTCGAACTCTTTCCTGTTGGCTGTCGCGGAAGTTGGAATGTTATTAGATGAGCTTTGTCTTTCTTTTGGTGTTGGTTTACTGCTGTCATCTGTACTTAAGATTGTTAAGGATGTACTTTGCGAGTGTTCCGCTGATGTTGTTGGTGTCGGTGTTAGTGGTGGCCCGTGGTTTAGTCGTTTTCGCATATCATCGATTAGGAGGTCGTAAATCTCCGCTATCTTCTTTCGTGAGTCGAAGTAGGAATGATTATGCTCTAACGGTGGCTGCATCTGTCGGATGATATCATCCGTTGCGACATATTCTGTGTACAATGCTTTTAAAGCAGCTATTTTTGTTTCCAGATATGTCTTCGTTTTCCGAGCATTTCCATCTTTATTGTAGTTTGTGTGCATCTGGATTATCTTGCCGCCTATTTCTTCTTGTTTGCCTAAGGTCGACATTGTTCCGCCGTTTGTTGGTAGTGTATTGCTGGGTATGTCGCTGTTGTTTGATGGCTTGAACTTGTAGATTCTGCTTGGTTGTTAACTCTGTAGATTGCCTGTTGTTTGTTGGCTTGCTAGATGCTGGTTGCTTGATGACTCGAACTTGCAGATCGTAACTTTCCAGTTGGTTGTTGGTGTTTTTGATGCCGGTTGTTGTTTGGCGATGTACTTCTCAATTGGTGCCAGTTTTTTTAGTGGCTTCGAAGGACCATGTGTAAATCTCAGACTTTAACTTCTTAAGTTGTAAATTTAAGATAGTCGTTGATTTACCAAAAGTTTTGTATTGTGAATAAAAGACGTTGTTGGTTTTTTATTCTTTTATTAATTTTGTATCGCTTACCGTTGGTCAGGGCGATGTTTTATTGAGTCAATTAATTTTTGAACTCAATTAAATCAGACAAATGTTTGATTTATATACAAAATGGTCATACATTAATTATACGAATAACAACTAATATCGACTAAAATTGCTGATTTTAATATTACAATTTGTATGTTAAAAAATTATATATTTGGTGTCAATGAACTGACTAAAAATATAAAAACGTTATATTAAGGAAAAATGCATAATATACATTTTTCCATTGTAGTTAAATTTCATTAATCAATAATAATAACAAGAATGACTATTTATACGATTGAGGCCATGCTTGCGCAGCATGGTGAGTTGGTATGTTCACGTGACTGAACATTCACCAAAGTAAAAATTGCAGTGAACTTAAGAGAAAATTTATATAAATACAAAGATTGCCTTGTAAAGTTAAATTAAATAATAAAACTGCATCTAACTAATAACGAATAAAATCTAACGTTTTATAAACAAGTGTTGTTAATTGGTTCTAATGTGTGTAGTGCACAACTTTTTGGTGGCAGCGGATTTTTACGTAGCGGCGAGTATCCAGTTATTTTTCCGCTATAAATACGTATATTACATATTAAAAAGTGCATTGAAAAAAAACATACAAAAATGCATCGTTAATATAAAAGTGCATCGTATATACACACAAAAAAGAAAAATAAACAATTTACAACAAAATCTCAAAATCTGATAAGTGTTAAATTAAATTCGCTAAGTAAAAAACTAATAATTTACGGGTCTGTTGTTGTTAAAGTAGTGCAACTGTACCAACAGAGCAAGTTTTCTTGCAAATACAACATCCATAAAGCCATAAAAGTGATGATCAGATAGATAACGGGATTATCTAAACTAAAGAAAAAAAAATAAGTCGACGTCGTGGTGCAGTTATTGGTACCTATCTAAGAAAATCATTAATGTTTCATCAGTCCATCAAATTTCGGCAAAATTTCTGCAACAATTAATTAAAACAAGGCGTCCAACAATGTATCAACCACGGTTATAACACAACGACCTTGGAAAAACAACTTCGGCATCAGAAAATTAGTCAACCACATTTTCGTCAATAACGTCAATGCTCTTCTACCGCAACTTAAGTAGTAATTAAATCATCAATTACTTACTTGAATACAACTAACTCGTCATTGCATTAATTAAATGAATGAAACATTCACGTTACAATTTAATCAAAAATTTTTGTGCAACTAAGTTCATCAAGCCAAATATTTAATTTAAATTTATCAAGCTGAACAACTATATCTAAAATCATCAAGCTGAACAAATACAGCCAAAACTGTAATCATCATAATAAATTAAATGCTAATGTTTGAATGAAACCAAGTGGCCAAACAATCGAGAAAAGCCTAAATACTTCTGACAAATCGAGGATTCAAATTCAGAAGAGCCATCAGTTATATCGGTAAGTAGCATAAGTGATAGTAGTAGTACCAGTGATTCTGCATGTTTATTCGCTCCTATTTTAAACAATAAATCTGTTATTGAGTCGACGTTACCTAATTTGAACGATTCATCAAATTACTTTAACGTAAATCACCCGAATAATTTCAGACCTAGTTTAATTAATGAAGATTATTAAAGATTCTTGTTCATATGTAAGGCAATCATCATCTTTGTCTGTTACTGAAAAGAAACACAAGTTAATAATGTCTAAGTTAATCGTTAAAGGTTATACCTGAATTCGATGGGTCTTCTAAAAATTTTGATAAATTAATAGCTTGTTGTGGAATTATTTATAATCCATAGTTGACAAAGTAGATAAATTATTGTTTTTAGAAATTTTAAAATCTAAACTGAGCATGAAACCTTTCGATATTGTAAAATACAGTTGTTTTGAAACTTGGGAAGATCTGAAAAAGGAATTTTTAATACCATTTTCTGATAGTTGCTCTATTGAATAGTTACAAGTAGAACTAGTTCAGCTAAAACTAAAACATAATGGGACTGTGAGAGAATTCGCATCAAATGTTCAGCAACTACTTTCTGATCTCAATAAGGCATGCATTCCCAGAGAAGGTGACGATGCTGCGAAGCACATTCGCAGCCTAAATTCAATTTCACCACATTTCAAAATAGCTTAAAGGAACCATTCCGGTTGTTAGTCAAAGCGTGTAGGTTTTCAAATTTAAAAGATGCTACATATATTCAAAGCCGTAGAAGAGGAAGCATCTCAAACTAATGCTTCACGATTTGATTCAAAAATTCAGTTTCAAAAAAATTTTAATAATTCACTTATTAGTAGTTGTCAAGAAAAGTGTCAATTATGTTCCAAAATGGGAAATTCTGCTAAGCATTGTTTTGCATTTAATAAACTAAATCAAAGATAAAATAATACTCCAAATTCGTCTCTAAATCAAACTTTTAATTATGATCGACATTTTGGAAAAATAAGAAATCATCGTCTTATCAAAATTCTAATCAATATTTTAATAAAATTTTTTGGTCGTAACATCAAAGAATGCAGAAAACGCGAGTTTAATAATCGAAAATCTGTTAATTTTAAAACATACATCCTGTGTTCAAGCGAATGTTCAAAAGTTCAACAAATTTCAAATACTAAAGGAACTTCTAATCCAAACATCAATGATGCTAAAGGTAACATTTAAAATTCCTGTTCAAATACAAATCCTACTCTATCAGTCGAAATATTATACCAACTTCCAATGTTCGACGATACTAATTCAGTTAATGATAATTTTATTGAGTTATCGTAAGATATTTTAAAATCCGATAAAAATCATTAAACTTAACTAAATTTTCAGATATCCTGAGGCAGTAAAATCCGAAATGAAAAATCAGTTAGATCAAATGCTCAGAGATAAAATCGTTGAACCATGTTCTAGTCCTTATAATTCTCCTCTCTAGTCGTTCCAACAAAATCTACAAACAATGAGAAAAAGGGAGATTGGTGGTAGATTTCAGAAGACTCAGCAAAATGACAATTGATGATATTTATCCTTTACCCAATATTTCTAAAAATCATTTGGGGAAAGCAAGTTATTTCACTATGCTAGATTTAGCGAACAGTTATCACCAAATTTCAATGCATCCCACCGATAAAACAAAAAAAACGTTCAATTCACATTGGGGAACGTTATGTTGGAACAGAATGCCATTTGGTCTTAAAGGGGCTACGGCGACTTTTAAGCACCTAATGAATCAAGTCTTCAGTGGTTTAATTGGGATAAAGTGTTTTACGTATGACGTCGTGGTTATGGTTTAATAGATCACAATAAAAGGTTAACAGATGTTTTCCAGTGTTTCAACAATTTTAATCTTAAACTGCAACCAAATAAGTGTGATTTTCTTCGAACTGAGGCCAAATATCTTGGCCATATATAGTTACGAGTGACGGTGTCAAATCCGATCCAACAAAACTAGAAGATGTGCAAAGTTTCTCTACCACAAGTAATCAAACCAAAGTCATGTCATTTTAGGCCTCACTGGCTACTAAAGGTAGATTCATCAGTGAATATTCAAAGCTTGCTAATTTTTCCAATCCGTTACTTTCTCAGAAATACAAACAACATTCAATAGATCATCCTATATTTTCCCTTAAATTCAGCCGAAATAAATTACCCTACCATAGAAAAGAAATTACTCGCGATTGTTTGGATCATTAAGCGTTTCCATCCTTATATTTATGGAAGAAAATTTGTAATCAAAACCCATCATCGTCCTTTGGTTTAGCTTTCGAATAATCCGAAACTTTCTTCTCGTTCCGTAAGATGGAGGATCGATCAAGATGAATACGATTACGAGATCGTGTATAAACCCGGGAAATCAAACCAAAACGCAGATACGTTAAGTTGCATTGTTCATAAAAATCCCGAAACGTCTTATGATGCATTAGCAATCACTAGAGCTCAAGCAAAAGCGCAAGTCCCTAATAGGTCGATTGGTTCCAGTTCATTAAATTCAGTTTTACTCACTCTAATTACTATACCTGACTTAGCGGTTTCTACTAGTTCTATTTCTAATTGAAATTCTAACGCACCAATATCTTCGAATTATCGAAGAATTTCATTGCACACCGTGAGGTGGGCATCAGGGTATTTTGAGAACAGTTCCTAAAATAAAATCTATGGATTGACCCACCTATGGTGGTGTACATGGATTCCACAATCACGATGAATTTTGTTCGGCAAGTTCTTATTCTACAATAAACATGAACAGGAATTTCAGATCGTAAACCTTGATCTGCGAGACAAAGATATCATGGTTAAAATTGAGGCCTTTTATGAAGTAACAACATTTTTAAATCAGAGGTCAATATCCGAAGTAAATCCTCGTAAATTTAGGAGCTACATTTAAATTAAAAACTATAGGAACTTAGGTCTATGAAAATTTGCGAAATTGCGTATGGAAATACGTATTTAGTATGTAATTTTAAAAAGTTACTCGTATTTTAATTTTATTTGAAACTTTTATATGGTAAAATTGTATATCAGGTTAGTGTTGAGAACTCCAAATCGAAAATTTCAGGGTTTTAATTTCGAGTTTTTTGTAAGGAATACAATACCGATTTACCGGTTGATTACAACATTTATATATTATGCAACTATTTTCAGACAAAATGCCTATAAAACACAAATTACACAGCCACACAAAAAAAAAAAAAGTTTTTGACCCAGAAGACAGACCCCCCTACCTCTATGTATTTTTATGCGCTGGGATCCAAAATAATGATGGAACAATTCTCCAATAAGCCAATTGAATGCTGTCGCCCCATTTCACCTCCATTTGGGGGGAAGATAAGCAGTACGTATAATATTATTCATTGGATTTTTGATAAGTATCAGTCTTTCTATCTTCGATTTCTCTATTTAATTTAATTTTTTTTATTGTGATATCGCGTTCTTGTATAGTTACAAAAGATTTACGTAAAAGTAATTTACTTTTACCCTTTGATTCTATTTCTGATCTGTTCCTTTTCAACAACCAGCCATCATGTGAGAATTTCATCGCCCTTGATATCTCTCCTCCATTTCCTTTATGTTCTGATTAAATCGTTCTCCCTACTTCTCACTGAAATCTCCTAGATTTACTGGAAAATCGCTTATATATGAATCAAGAAGATGTAGTTTGTAATTCAGTAGACATCCCAATTCCATAAAATTTTCAACCATTTTTTCCACTTTAACCTTGAATTCGGGACTCGTATAGTTACCCAAAAAGTTTTCGCAAACATACTTGTAGCTCAGCCATGCATTTTTTTTCCTTAGTATTCATTTTCGTGACAAAAGTTTTATCCCTCATTAAGGTCCTGATTTGTGGACCATCAAAAGCTCCTGTATCTATTTTCGTTACAGAAAGCTTAGGAAACTTGTCTCCGATGTACTTAAAGCGTTCCCCATCTCTATCTAGAGCTTTGACGTATTCCTTTATCAAACCTAATTTGAGATGCAGAGGAAGCGTCAGGACTTTTGAAGGATCAACTAATGATTTTGCAATTACGTTGTCTTTTCCAACCTCAAATTCTTCTCTCGCCGGCCACACTTTCTTCTAATAATGTGCTGCTCTATCTCTGCTATCCTATTTGCACTTGAATCACAGAAGCTTTGTAAATCCAGATTGCAGACCCAGCAGCATCCCTAAGACCTTTGAGTCACCGCACACAAAAACCAGTTATGGTCTTTATAATTGATTTTTTCAAGAATTAATTTGAAGTTCCCGTAGTCTTCCTTCAAGGATTGGAGTGAGCTACAGGTACTGGCGCATATTTGTTTGTGTTATGGAGCAGTACCGCTTTAATGCTTTTGTTGAAGCATCTATAAACAATCTCCATTCCTTATCTTCATAAACATTCGGTTTTAGTTGATCCTTCAATGTTTAAGCAATATGTCAAATCTTCATCATCTTCGAAAAATTTCAGTTGCGGTTCTTCTCACTTTCGATACGCTGTAACTTTTACACCTTTTGAAAGTAAATTTTTATTCTTCAATTTCGATGCAAGGAGTTCTGAAGCATCTTTGAGTAATCCCAAGATCACCAATATTTTCAGATGCATTTGTACACGTTTTTACATCTTTTAATTGTTTTGTCTGTGCTGGTTCATCTTCTGTAACCTCTACATCCATTCCAAATTCTGTGATTCCTAATTGTTCTTTCCCAGTCGTTATATTCGAGAATACTGCTGGAAGGACAGAATGAACGCTTGCGTATTTTATATACTATTTAAACATTTTTTTCTTTGTTTCGGTCATGCAGAAGTAACAACTATCTGCAGTGGGTGAATCGAACCGTTTCACTATTTCTAGTCTTCTTCCAATGTTTGAGCATTATTCTGCCACAATTACAAATTATGTCTGGTCTATAAGGAGTATCTTTAATACTTTGCCGTACACTGTAGCATTCCCTATAGATATTTTTAAAATTGTCAGTAAAAGGTCTCCGACATTTCTTAAATACGTATAGACCACACACAAAGCAGAAACAAAATTGCTAGTTGAAAAAATCTAAAAAGAAACTTTGGATTTCGAATTTTGTTCAGAAAAATTCATTTTTTTTTTTTAATGTTTCAAGTACTTCCAGAATTTTCATAGTTCGATAATGCAGAAGAATATATTAAATCCAAATTTTGTTTTAAATATTGTACCCAAGTAAAAATAATTTGACACACAAATTAAAAGCGAACCAAATTCGAGTCGAGTTCCGGTCAAAAATTGAATTTTGACAAATATATAGAATGGTAGCTTAACTTTTGATTAGTCATTTCGGATCTGTTCTGCTCCACTCATTTGTCCAGCTAAAATATTTAGTTTAGTTTCATTTTTTTTACCGGTAAATCGGATGAAGCTGAAACAATATTTTGGGTTGGTAGAACATTTTTTTAAATTGGCGGGACACGGATATGAGTCGCCTGAATAACATTTTTGGGAGTCTTGGATTTTATTTTTTCCATTTCGGAGGCCGCAGTATGAACAAGTTTGACAAGCACTGCTCTAGACAATAAAAAGCAAATTCTATTTAAATTACCCGCACTATACAAAATTATATTAGAAATTCAATTAAATAAATCATAAAGTTTAGTTCTTTAATTAAAAACGTATATTAATTAACACAACATGTTACTCCGAAATTGAAATCCTCTTCCTTACTGATAATTTAACGATCAATTATTTTGAAGTTATCATTAAAAAAAATATTAACTAGCAACCATAAAAATTTTAATGTTCTAATAAAACTTTAACCTAGAATATTGAATAATGCTAATTGATATGTTATGTAAATAATTGAATATCCTGTAATAATTCATTAATAGGAGCATTTTTGCTTTTTTTTTTTTTTAATATTAATTAATTAACGTTCGTCATATAGAGAAATTTTATGTTTCGCCCATAAACCCATAAACCTTTTGTTAATAAATAATTTATAAATATTGAATAAATTAATAGTTAGCACAAAAAAAAAAATAAAAAATTTACATCTTTTAACATACAATTTTATTTTATTACAAAATGTCGTGTCTGTTAGCTTTTGTGTCCGTTTTATTTTTAGTCTTGCATTTTAAGTTGTTGCGGTACATACATATGTAGATACATTTTGATTCAATTTTCTGATTGAAAAATTAAGACTAAAACTAAGAAAACTTAAATAAAACTTTTACATCTTTTATGGAATTTTGTTATTTTCATCCGCGATTCATTTTTTTTGTCTTATACTTAAAAAGCAACAAACAAAAAAAAAAGTTAAGTTTGCTTCTTTTTGCTTTATTATATGTAGTGTGAAGGCGTTAAAGCAAAACATGCAATTTAGATTAGAAACAGAAAATTAAAATTAAGAAAAAAATAAAGAAAATAAAAATTGGAATAAAAAAATATTTTTTTGTTGATTTTATATTGAAATGAATTGAATTATATTTGTGGATATAGTCGAAACCGTAGATAATAAAATTAAAAAAAAAAAAAATGTATACACTTTATGTACACTCATATGTTGCGCAAGTACAATGTATGTATATGCATAGAAGAAAAGAGAAAAATTTAAGCGCAAAAGGTCAAAAGTTTTATTTCTGGTTGAATGAATTTTAAGGTGGATGAGATTAGATTTTGTCATTTACAATCGAAATAATTTTTTTTTTGTATTTTATTTAGAAGTGAAAACTTAAGATTATTATTATAAATGTCGACACTCGATTATTTTATCTATTGGTATGGAATTAATTTTTGTTGTTGTTGTTGAAAGATTAATTGACGGTATGCTATCGATGGAATGCCGCAATATATCGCGGATTATTATTATTATGTTTTTTTTGTATAGTTTAACAGAGATGTGTCCATTACCAATTCAATCACGATAAATCGCAGAGGTTGCGTGCATTCATTTATATGTCACACCTCTTCAAATTTATTTACACAATTTCTAAGTAAAATTCCAAACAGTCAGTGTAACTTACTATATATGTCCAGTAAACCATATGGGATGGTATACCAATCAAATGTTTTAATACCTAACTATTCACTGTAAAATAACAATATATGTAGCTGCTAGCTGCTACAGAATAAATATAGAAAATAAATTGATTTTAATTTATTACCTCAACAATGGACAGACAGACAGAAGTAATGTACACATATATTTATTTAAGTTATTTTCAATAATAAAAATAAACGAATAATTGATTATATCATACGTGAACAATTTAGGTCATCGTCTTATAGGTATGTTTTGCGAAATATTTTGTTTATTAATAATTTTGAGTCTTGATAAATTTTTGTGCTATGAATTTGTTAATGAGGCTGTTGTATAATAGTAACAAATATTCAAGAATTATTCTTATTGGTTGTGCTTTATAAAAAATTGGAGGGTAAAGCTTGAAAATAGTTTTGTATCAGATATTGAAGGCACAAGGTAAGGCCATCAAGCTGATGCACCTTGCTCTCATATTGGGGTGTTTAAAATTTCAATTTTTTTACATTACACATAAATCAAGAACACTATTCTTTAATTAAACAATTTATTAATTATTGTAAAATCATTGGCTCAAATTTGATCCACAATGCATCTAATCATTTTCCCTTGGTTTTCCTCCCTGTTCAATGAAGCTTTCGGCAGTGTTTTGTCGCGTATAGTCTACATGAAGTAATTAATCAATTGTCTACTCGTATAGACAATGTATGTGGATAATCCAAAAAATACGTCGACAATGCAGACAATGTCGATAATGTAAACAATATATCGACAATTCACAGCAGCAAAATTACCTACCTAGTCAGAGTATTGATTTGTTACATAATGCTTTGTTCTAAAATTCATTTATAAGAAACTAGTCTTTGGTGTAGCCATTATATCAACAAAAATAGACGAGAGACCACAACATTTACCTATACATATTGAACCTAAACTATTTAACATAATAACATATTTTTGTTTTACCGCAGTTCTACGAGAATAGCATCATACTAAGTTTAACTTTAAAAATCTTTAGAATAGGCGAAATTAGAAAAATAATTTCGATAACTGTAATTTGTTGTCTGTTCGATTGCCCCTTAAAATTATTTCCGTTAAAATAATAATAAGATAGAAATGCACATATTGAGTGCATCCAGCGCATTGAGCTCTCATAAACATATGGATGAATTGATGAACACAGATGCTAGCCCAATCATTTCCAATTTATTCACTGCTGTTAACGCTCTTAGACATCGATACAATTAATGTGGCAGCATGTATGATTGACAAAATGATTTTATGAATTTGATTTGAATTTGTTGAAGTTCTAACAAATGACTTTGTGTTTGATGAAAATTTTTATTTTGTGTTTATAAGTTCGGGACATTATAGATATACTGACCGGTAAGCTAGTGTATGTCATTGGCATGATAATTCCTGCATATGTTAAAATTTTTTTTATGTATTGTTAAAACCATGTAGACCTGAATACATTTATCGACACGTAATCTTAAATATTACGAAATAGTTCAATGGCTGCTAAACCCGAAGACTAGAAGAAATATTAAAATTTAGCCGCTAGGAAAATACGAATTAAAAATTTTGAACAATGGCGAACATCTATGAAGATTTTTCAAATACTAAAATTCGATAAGATTACATTTTTGAAGCAACGAAACAAATCCAAATTAGAAAATTTTCAAGATTGATATGCACACACCAAATATTTGTTTGCTAAGGCAACATACCACTGCTGCAGAAGAAATAATCTGGTCCAGAGCTATATGGAATACGAATGCAGAGAAATAAAGAAAGATTTCATTTCTTATCAGAGAAGTGTAGCTGATTTAGAAGGTGGCATTTTTAAATTATACGAGGCAATACAGACCAGTAACAGGAGCAGCCTTGTAACCATTTTAACAAATTTTAAACTTATCTTAACAAGACAATAGCAAACTTACAATGCTAAACGATTTTTATGTGACAATCCTGATGTGTACATATTGAACGTTGGTAAGGTTTATATTACCCATGAAAAAATCGAGTATATTGAGAACATGCGGACTTGTTCTTATTAGTCAACAGCAATTCAAACAAATTATTTCATGTTGCGAACGATTAGGCAAAATAAATCAACCTGTTGCTAAGAACTTAAGAAAATAAAATTGTACAACTCTAAGGATTTAAGGTCTTCCTAAAGTACACAATAAAGATGACAATGTTTGAGGCCAATTATTAGCTATGATTCTTTGAGATTCAGAGCGTTTTTTTCCGGGAATTCCCGAGACAAATTTGTAGAATCAAATGAAGTAGAGTGATAGACGAGATAATTTCTAACCAAAATACCCAAACAAAGTTTTTGACGAATTATTGATGGTTCCAAAATTAGTATATATTATTAGTCACTAATTTAGCAAAGCGGTGGAATCGTAAAACATTTATAGAAATATCCTACTTGTTACCGCCATATAGGGCGATGAGGAATTGTTTTCCTGAGGAAGTCAAAACCTCCGGATCTATGCTTTCTTGTTTGAATAATTCCACCGATGACTGTAGCTCCGTATGCTTTTCGAGAATTATGATAAATTTTGATTTGCCACTATATGAGGTATCTAGGTACTATATGAGGTCGATGTCTTCGCCAACGATTTCAGCATAGTCAGTAATCGATGCGTTTTTTAATTATTGTGGCTATGATCAGAGTTGTTAAAAGAAAGTTCTCTTGGCTGACTTTTGGGGCTTTAGTTTCATCGAATGTAAATTCTGACGATTGGTGCTTTCTCGAATATCGTACTCCTTACGAAGTTTTGGTTCCTGCGATACTCATGTTTTTTGGTTTTTGGATAACCATCGAATTGTGACATTCTCTCCAAAGTGTTGTTGCACGTATGTACATAACATATTTCTGGCAGATGAGGCCAAATGTTTCAATACGACCCCAAACAACTTTGTGCAGGAGAAAACCACCGTCAATTATTCAATTATCTAAATATGTCCGTTACCAAATTGTAAATTTTCCTCCAAAGGTTTAAAAGCATTATATAACAATGACTTTGTTCCTTTCCGTATTTCTTCTTCGGTGAATAAAAGACAATGGAAACGGAGCGAGTTCGTATGCCAGAAATTGTTTCATGTCAGTCTCGGAGTTCTTTTCAATGCACATCCATCGGTGCTGGTGACTGCTTGCTGTTGAATTATTATAAACCGACCTCCATTCATTGCCATCTTCTACAACACAGAAACTGAATTTTTTTTCCTAGAACCGTAAATCAGTTACTAACAGAACTTACTAACTTTACGACGCGCTAAAATTCGTAATTTTTGCCTTAGCGAACCATTAGATGCTTTGTATCGAATGAATAGTGCGATTATCAAGGCGGCCACCTACTCTTACCATCATATTGTTCGAATTAAGAAATGGTGCTAATGTCTTTAATTTCGACTTGACTGATACTTCTTTGTATTTAGAAAACGACTTAATCTCTTCCTCAACGTCCAATATTGAATGTATCGAATGATTGTAACTTCTGCTGCATTTAAGTCCAATGCGTTCATTGCGAATTGGGATTGCCGAATTGATATTTTTTTTTGAATTGTAACTGAACCTCAAAATATACAATACGTAACAGTTTTGGCCAGTCATCAAGAGGAGCAATTGGAAGTGCATTCTTAACGTTGAGTGTTATGTGGCAGATTTTGCTTTCATTGCTACGAACTTCCTGAACTGTATCAATAAACTTCGTTTGCCAATTTATCCCAGGCTGAGACAACCATTTTGTGCTCTTAAGGCATAAGTCGCTCGTGATTAGTTTACCCGCTGTTATTCTTCTAGTTTCCATATCTGCAAGATTTTCACTTCCCTTTATATGTCACCAGGTCGCTTCTGGCAGTAACGTGTGAATCGCACCTATTTATTAGCGTTATAATTATTCCAGTTTCGTAGGTGACTGTTCAAACAAGTCAAAACCACCATAGGATCTGTTCACAGCCAAACTGATACGTATTGCTTATCAGTAGCGTGCAAAACTTCTTTTATAGCATTTCTAATTGATGTGCTCCACAAATCTGTAACCGAAGCAGGCTTCGTTGCTTAATTTTTTTTTATATGATTCTTTATTTAAGCTATTAAGATTTACTATTTAATATTACAAAAAAACTTATGCTCCATATATTGTTGCTTACTACTGTCTTATTATGAGCTCGAGTAATTTCATTTTAACATAAGTTGTGGATCCTATTTGGAAAACTTTTGTAATTTTGAGAGTTATCTCAAAATAATTGAATGATTTATAATTATGTCGGCATAAAAATTAGCTATACAACCTTGCCATTTATCGATTTCATTTAAATTTAACTACTTAAAACTAAAACTAAACACAATAAATTGTGCTAACAACAAACATTGAATAAGTTCAGATCTATTTAGGAGTTATGTGCGGCTAATTTTCTTGCAGCCACCAGTATTTTTCTTTTGGCGCATTTTATTTGTCGTTATCCATTTTCACGAATTCTGTGCTAAACCTCAAGAATTTATATGATAAATTAGAGGCAACTGGTGTTTATCTTGTATATAACCTTGTTTGTCTAAATAAAGAAAGGCTTCCGGACCTGGAATATTAACTGATTGTATTCGATTGGCGATGTAGTGTCGAAATTCCGTTTCAGCTTTTCTGTGTTTGCCTGTGCAGTAACGCATGCATTTTCTCTCAAAGATTCGGATACGTTCCATATAGCTACCTTTGCAGTTAAACCATATGGGGCAACCGTACGTGATGACAGGCCTTATCAAGGTTTGATAGCAAATTCTTTTGAGTTCTGGACCCACGAATCTGGAATAGAAGATTGCTTTATTAGGTAGAAGGCGTTTTTGTTTAATTGGATGTTGATGTGATTTGTCAGGTAGCAGAATTGGTCGATATTGATTCCCAAGTATTTCAATGAAGATTTTTGTTCGATCCTAACGTTATTAATTTGTATCTTGAGATTATGTCGATTTCTCCTTGTGTCATTATTTGCCATCTGCAATGGTCTTCAAAACAAAATTGTATCGCATTTGGTTTCATTCACCTTGATTCTCTATGTGTGAAGAAAGTTTGTTGCGAAATTTATAGCCATTTGGAGGTTTTTCTGTATGTTGCGGATTTTTGTCTCGGAACTGAATATTACTTTGACATCAGCATAGGCAATGGGTTTGGATGGTGTTACTATTGATTTTCTTCTTAGATATCAAATCTTGTGTGTAGAGATTAAACAGGATTGGAGCGGTTATGGACCCTTGTTGTAATCCGTTGAAAACATTGAACATTCTGGTTGAGGAATGTCCTGTTGTACAGCATGTTTAGAAGTATATGTATTATATCCGTGTCGAATTTCATTTTGCATAACTTAATTATTAGCCCGGCCAGAGAATAACGGCGCACGTACACATTTTATGGTTTAATTTTTGGCATATGTGCGATGTTAGATTGGCAATAGCAACTGTTGTTGAGTGGTTGTGTCGAAATCCAAACTGGTTATCAGATATTAGGTTGTTCGCCAGTGTATGTTTATAAATCTTACTGTAATTTATTAATTCAAACACTTTGCTCAAATTCAACAAAAGAAGGATTGGCTGCATTTTTATCTTTTCTTCTGGATTGGAAAAATTCTGGCCTTTTTCCAGCAACTCCGGAAAATTCTGTTGTTTAGCAGATTATTAAAAATAGTTCTGTTCTGCAGTATGTTGCTCATTCGCATATTGTTGTTTTATGCTTCGGATTTTTTGTAAGATGATTTCTTCATGATTTTTCTTACCTAACATTGGATTAGGGTGTGATTGTTTTTCAACATAGCATCCTATAATATTCAAGTTATCAGTTATGCTAAAGCACTGACATTTCGTTCGTGACTTTGGCATGTTATTCCAGTCAATATTAAATATTGGTTAAAGTTCGTGTCCCATTTACCTCGATTTCCAAAATATTAATTTCTCTGTTAAATGCTCCTCTTCTAAACTGGGTTTAACTGGCGGGTTTTAATTATATATGAGTACGTTTCTTTGAGGAATGGCAAATGATTCTAGCGCATTACATTTTTCGATTAAACATTTTAAACATTCGCGTCATATGCGAATAACGCCTATATGCCTCTGTTCACTTCGTCCTAAGCGTTGAATAACTGTCGCAGTTTCTAAACCGATGGCTGTGGTAGCTAATGAGCTTAAGACTAGTTTTCCCTTGTCATACACAACACATATTTTTTCCCATGCCTCAGTATAATACCCATCTGAAACGGTTATATATTTAATTAGATTTACAGCATCACCCTCCAGTTATAAAGGGACAATGTTGAAATTTTTGAACATTTTAAAATCTCAGCTTACTCTATATACCGATGCAACAAAAATAACATTAAAACTCGGAAAGTCCTCTTATACCTTCCCGAGAATTTCGGCAAACGCAGCATCGGTAGTCGTACCGAAGTGTAATTCTCGTCTGATATATCACGAACAGTTTGATCTATATAGACTTATAGAGGTTGTGAATGAAGAAGATAATGTGCTTAAAACTCATTTTGCTCGCATATTGATCTTGACATCATTCCCTCTACTTGGCCTCGTCCCTGTCCTTGCTTATCTGTTTGAATTAATTGCTGAAATTTAGCCTTCGCATTGAAATATTTTGTTTCGTACTCAGTGAGCTCAGAAGGAAGGATAAGAATGGCTAATTTAGTTAAATATTCTAACCGAGCTACAATCTCACCTCGCTGCGTTATTTTGGTGATTTTATCAGCAAGGTTAACTAATCTGCTGATGCTACTTTTCGCTTACCCCCTCTTAAAATTAAATTCCTTAATTTCCTTGTCTGCCATCCGAACGAATCGATTTTACACTACACTCTTGACTGAATAATCACTTGTTTAATTCAAATGCCCAAGCAACTATTCGAAATAAAAATTTTAATACGGTATTTAACAACAACAACTCGGACCACACGATTTCACAAAAAAAAATGTTTATGGTTCAGATTAGTTTCAGTTACCCGAGTTAAGCAGTCTTGAATTCACCCGGTGATGTAGTTGAACGAACTGATTGCAGTTTACTTGTAATCCCTTGCTGAAATCTTGAACTGAGATATACTCCCAGTATCTTAAGTCGATTTACTGAATAATAATCGTAGTTTTCTTTTTATCACTTGCTAATTTCCTCGCTATAACCAGAAAAAGATCCATCCGGCTCGAAAGACAACGCTTTCTTTCACTTACTTGAATTACATTTTTGTGTTTTTTTCACCGTTTTTTACGAAATTTTCAAAAAATATTTGAACCAAAAATCTAATTTTTACTCGTTATCTAATATCTATAATATTTTTGAATACCTGTTGTTCCTCTATGTGCGAGCTTATCTAATTTTTAATTTATTCCTAATAAAATTTAAGAATCAACCATGTAATTTTTATTTTGCAGAAATTAAAACACTGGTTGAACACAAATTACGTTACGTTTTGTTTTGGAATAAGACATTAAGGTAGATATTATTTTTGTCCTGATTTTATACAAATTGATTGGTGTAAGTCGATGTTGACCGGTATATACAAGTGACAATTTTCGTATTAAATAAATTATAAAATGCGCGATATTTATTAGAAATTTATTGATTTTTTTTTTTGTATAACATAACTCAATATAATTAATAACAACAACATAAATCAAATTTTAATAAATGTAATATAAATTCGAAATTAATAAGACTTGTTATTGAATGTATTTTATGCACGTCCAACATTTTACACAACAAGAAGATTTTTTATATTCATTACGAATTGGAATGTAATCTGGAAGCTGTTTTTATTTGGATTATATTGCAAATATGATTGATTAGCACGCGTATAACGATGTAGTATATTCTAATGACTTCAACAATAAAAAAAATAAAATAATAAAACACAAGTCGTTTACTTTCATGTATATATAAATCTTGAGATATTAGATTAAGGCGATAAGATAAAAGAAAATCACCATCAAAAACTAGTAAAAAACGAAAATTCGAAAAACCAATTAACCGGTACAACATATTTGGATTTTATCTGGATACACTATCGCAAGTGCGGAAAAACGGGCGCACCATAACATCAAACATTTTTTTTTTAATTACTTACATAAAAACACCATGATCGATGCAATAAAAAATTTTCATCTTTGTATAAACTTTATTTATTGTTCATCATAATGTCGGTGTGATGTCGATTTGAGAGGCGATATTAGTAATGAAACGATCAACGGTAATAAAAATTAGCCAGAAAGACGATGTAAATTATTAAGTGAATTTCAATGTTTAAATGTTGGAAAAATGTTACAGGAATCACCTCACAACACATAAATATTATGTTGGTTTAATGTACGCATGAGAAGATTCCGTGTAATAAAAATAATTTGTACTACACTTAAAAAGTGCAAAATCATTTTTAATGGGGAAGTTTTGTTTTCTTAAATATTTATAAAATTTATTCACTTTTAAAATATTTATATAGGTTAATTCTGTTTTAGGGATTACTCCATATTCCCAATCTGCTAGCGAAAAGTAATTTACATAATCGCTCCACATAAAGCAAAATGATGCTCTAAGGAAAGTTAAACATATGTGGGTGTCTTACCGAATATAACGTGGCAAAGTTAACAGATTAGCTGAAGACGGAGAAACAATGTTTCTTAAACTATAGTAGTGAACTAAAGTAATGACTACCATGGAATTTTAGTGAAAATCGGCCACCGAAAGTACCAGCTTCCGTGAAATAAATTCGCAAATATCTCATATATATCTAAAAATTTGCTAATGTAACCTGAATCTAAATTGTGATACAAACACTTAAATCATCATAGATATCCGTCAAATTAAAAATTTTTTTACAAATTTCGAAATACAAATATTAATAGGATCAGATTAGTAACAGTGTGACACAATTCGCGTGCGACTCTATTTTATTACATCATAATAGAATTTTGTTATGTAATACAAAAAAATGTAATTTTCCACCAATTTTCATTTTTATACACAATATTAAAATAAATTATATTCGAATAATAAACTGTTACAAATAATTGTATAAACGTACATATATAGTTATATAAAATTAAATAAAAATAGATTTTTTTTATTGCTAAAATCTTGCCACACACGCATTTTCACTGTGGAATTTATGTTTGCTTTTTATTATTATTATACCGCCTATAATTATTTTTTTTGCTAATTAAAATAGAAATTTGTTTATTACTGATGGAATATAATAATAATATAATAAAATAAGACTTTAAGGTGAATATAACAGAATAAAAGTCGACGATTATTATTGAATACTATAGGTATTTATGTATCACCAGGAGGGTTCGCGTTACAACAACAATTCGAGTATACCACTAATAAATAAATAAATTTTGATGAATTTATTGTAATTAAAGTAAATTAAGAGTGATACAATTATATGATTAGCTAATTTTTTTTATTATGTACACACTGTTTTTTTATGGTGGATATAAATTATTTTAACAATTTACTTGTAAGCTTTGTTTTTGGATTTTACTTTCTAGCTGCTAGCTTCTGTGCTTCAGAAGTATATATTCATATCGTGATAACACCGTGTTAAAATAGTTTTATTTATTTATTTCAATTTGTATTATGAAGCAATTTTATTTATTTATTTATTGTGTCCGTGTGTATCTGTGTGTAGTTGCACTACTCTTAGTAGTTTGCATGAATTTGTTGCACTGTGTTACAATGTCTAAATGGTGTAAATAAGTTCAAATTCATTTGAGTATAGCGTGGCTCAAAAAGTTTGAACGACAAAATGACTTGGTGCACTTGTATTATTGTTCTTTTGATGAGAAAATAATTAAAGAAAAATTCAAATAAATCCAAGAAACCAACAGAATGAAGATTTGGCAACCTTTACTAATATCCGATTAGTCTGAATTTTTTTGATAGTTATACGAATATGTTATGATGAATTGAATGATAATGTTTAGTTAACCGTTAAATTTTGTTTATAAGACAAACTAAAATGTTTTAAATAATATAAATCGGGAACCATACTAAAACATAACAAATTATAGACCAAAAAGTGTAATATGCTTCGTTAAGCTTTCTGAAGGTAACTATTCTTCATTTTGGTTTTTCGTCCTTGTCGGTTTTTTTTGGTACTACCAAAAGAAAACTGTTATACTGCGCAATACTTCTTGTTCTTGATTGTTTACTTCTGTTTTAAAGACTTATGAGGGATCCGGAGTATGGATGGTCCGGAAGACCGCATTCATTTTTTATTAGGTACAATACGAAAACAATTGGCTGCTACATTATTTCTCGTCATCCTTTTGCACTGAGAAAGAATACATTCGGCTTTGAGTAGGATCTATTTTAGTATGTGAATAATTATTAAGAAATATTCTAATTTCTATGAATGTTAGAATTTAAAAAATCATCAAAGCGTGGCCGCCCACATCCTATAAAGCATAAAGGGAATTAAAATAATATTTCAAAAATTTGTTATATTAAAAAAAGCCGATCTTTCTTGTGCTTGAGGGAAGAATGATTTGGTGTTTTGTATCTGGTACACTGGACAATTTTACGCTTTTTAAATATTTCCCCATATAATAAGTACCTCTATGATGTTAATGATGAACGAATGTCTTTCTGGTTCAATACTTATTCAATAATTTTAGTTGTGTCATATGGGTTATATTTACTACACTGATATTACATTTGTTATTTCGTGAATCTTCCTTTGAAAATAACTTTTCCAATTGCTTATGAATGGCATAGGTATAGAAACAAATTGAACAACTTGCTTAGTCTTTGGTGTTACGATTAGTGTTGATGGTTTATTCAAAACTCACAAAATGCTTGTTAATTAAGAATTGTTTAAATTATAAAGCTCTTTTGAATTTGGAAAATCTCTTAATCCTTAATTGGAAAATTTTCGTAGACTACTGGAAAATTTTGTTCAATTCGAAAGCAGGAATTAATATTTGTTTTGGATTTGGTAAATAATTGATATTAAGGTACCTGAACCGATTAGGAAATTTGAGAACGCCTTGTAAGATGCCCTTGTGCTCAATATTACTATCCCGATTTTTTGTCTGCTAAATGATTCCTTAATTGCTTCTTGTTCTTGAAAGGTGTGAATTTCCTTTTGTTTTGTTATCTTTGTACCTTTTTTAGGTTTATTTTTAGTTTTTGTTTTATTTTTGAAATTTTTAATTATTTTCTTTAATTTTTATTTTTATTTATGTTTATGTTTTTATTTTTAAATTTTTATTTATTTTTATATTTTTTAATTTTAATTTTAATTTATATTCATATTTTTTGTTTTATTTTTATTTTTACTTTAATTTTTAATAATATTCTTTTTTAGGTTTTTCGTTTATTTTTATATTTTTTTAAATTTTTATTTGTATTTATATTTTTATTTTTAAATTTTTATTTGTATTTTTATTTTATATTTTTATTTTTTTTTATATTTTTATTTTTAAATTTTTATTTATTTTTTATTTTTAAATTTTTGATTTTTATTTATATTTTTACTTTTATTTTTATTTTTAAATTTAATTTTTATTTTTAATCATATTATTAGCCTTATTTATATTTTTACATTTATTTTTATTTTTACATCTATTTTTATTTTTATTTATATTTTTATTTTTACTTTTATTTTAATTTTTATAATTTTTTTTGTATTTTTATTTAAATTTATATTTATGTTTTTATTTTAATATTTAATTTTATTTTTAATTTTTTGTTTTATTTTTATTTTTACTTTTATTTCTTATTTTATTTTTATTTATATTTTTACTTTTACTATTATTTTTAATAATATATTTTTTTTAGGTTTTCTTTTATTTTTATAATTTTTTTTATATTTTTATTTTTATTTATATTTATGTTTAAATTTTTATTTTAAATTTTAAATTTTATATTATATAATAAATCATTTTTCAGTACATCTCATCAGGCTATAGCGACTGAACTGCTAATTTATTACACTGATTTTTTCCTATAACTGAATTGCAAACTCTTAACAATTTCTCCTCTTCTTAAATATTTATCAATCTGGAATACACCAGAATAATTTAAAAGTTTGAACTTATTTACATTTTGACATTTATTTTTATTTTTACATCTATTTTTATTTTTATTTATATTTTTATTTTTACTTTTATTTTAATTTTTATAATTTTTTTTTTATTTTTTTTTAGATTTATATTTATATTTTTATTTTAATATTTAAATTTTTATTTATATTTTTATTTTTGCTTTTACTTTTACTTTTAATAATATTTATTTTTTTAGATTTTTATTTTTATTTTTAATTTTATATTTATCTTTATATTTTTACTTTTATTTTTATTTTTAAATTTAATTTTGATATTTATTCATATTTTTAGTCTTATTTTTATTTTTAGTTCTATTTTTAATTTTGTTTTTATATTTTAATTTTTACTTTCAGTTATATTTTTATTTTTAATTTTATTTATATTTTTACTTTTATTTTTATTTGTATTTATATTTTTATTTTTATTCATAATTTTATTTATACATACATATATATGTATGTAGATGTACATATTCGTCATATATTATTTTTAGTTTTTAAATTTTTATTTATATTTTTTTTATATTTTTATTTATATTTTGAAATTTTTGATTTTTATTTATATTTATATTTTTAAATTTATTTTTAGTTTTATTCACACAGTTGTGACAGTGTGCGAATGTTTTTACCAAAATTTAATAACAAATTACTTTTTCTAAAATAATTCTTTATGATTTATAATGACCAATTTATCTCTTCATTTAGAATATATTAAACATTTAAAAATCGCATTACTAATTACCAAAATATTTAACAAAATACGTATAACGTACATGTGTCAAATTTTTTCCTCTGATTTTGAGTTGTGTACGTTATATAAAATTACTTGCGAATTGGTTTGGACCTGAAAATCAATTTTTTTATCTAAATAGAGGGAGCTATGCTAAAACATTTTAGTGCTGTTTTCATTTAGAATAAACTAATACTAACTGACTTTTCAATTTTTCACTAAATAACGTACAAGTCACATGGATAACGTACGTGTGACACCATACAAACTTTTCTATGGCGAATTTTTTTTAATTCTTTATTCAAGTGCAATTCGTTGTGCAAGTGCAAAAGCAAGAAAAATTCTGTCATATGTTAATGTCGAAATATTTCTTTTTCTAAACAATATAGCTGTTATTATCATCTATCGATTCCATTTTTCAAGTTTGAGGGTTACCTTTTTGTGGAATTCATGATTTGTATTTTTATTAATATTTATATTTTTATTTTTACTTTTTATTTTTATTTTTACATTTATTTTTGTTTTTATTCATATTTTTAGTCTTATTTTTATTTTTATATTTATTTTATTTTTACATCTATTTTTATTTTTATTTATATTTTTATTTTTGCTTTTCTGTATATTTTTATTTATATTTTAATTTTTAATTTTATTTATATTCATATTTTTATTTTTATTTATATTTTTATTTTTACTGTTCTTTTTGTTTTTATTTTTATTATTATAATTTTTTTTTAATTTTCACTTTTCATTTTTATTTATATTTTTAAATTTTTTATTTTTTTTTTATTTATATTTTTATTTTTAGACTAGTATTTTTATTAATATTTTTATTTTTAAATGTAATTTTTATTTTTATTCATGTTTTTAGTCTTATTTTTATTTTTACATTTATTTTATTTTTACTTCTATTTTTAGTTTTCTTTTTCTTTTCCTTTTAATTATAATTTTTTTTTATATTTATTAATATTTATATTTTTATTTTTACTTTTATTTATAATTTTATTTATATTTTTATTTTCATATTTATATTTCTATTTAAATTTTTATTTTTACTTTTATTTTTATTTGTATTTTTATAATTTATTTTTGTATTTTTAGTTTAATTTGTATTTTTGTTTTTATTTATATTTTTACATTTATTTTTATTTTTATTTATATTTATATTTCAACTTTAATTTTTATTTATAATTTTATTATTAATTTTTTTTTTATTTACATATATTCATATTTTTTGTTTTAATTCTATTTTATTTATAAATTTATTTATAATTAAATTTCTGTTTTTATTTTTATTTTTTTTTATTTTTATTTATATTTTTATTTATATTTATATTTTATTTTTAAATTTTTATTTTTATTCTTTTTATTACTTTATTTGAATTTTTATTTATATTTTATCATTAATTTTTATTTTTGTTTCAATTTGAATTTTTTTTTTATTTTGTTTTGTTTTATCTAAGAAACTTTTGCGTGAATTTCGAATGAATTTGTGAATTTATATTTTACCAATATGGTTTAATTGAGCAGACATTTTTTAAAATGATTAATGATAAAACAAATCGGTTACAGCCCTGACTTTTGAAGTCTATTATGCAGTACTTTATTAAGATCTTCGCCAATGTTTAAGAATACTGAAAAGCAGCGCTTTGATGTTCATTGTACAGAGTTCCAGTATGAACTTGTTTCACTGCGTTCTTTTCAAATCTGAAATAAGGAGCCGGAATAATTTTTTTGTCATGAAGAGTTGGTTTCAGTTTTAGAAGCAGCATTTTTCGAATAATATCGATGATATTAAACTATTAAAGTAGGATATGGAAGTGCATTTCTTTTCGGTAGCATAATTTTAAGTAATAATCAAATCCAAATTTTTCAATAAAATTTATATCAGCGAAACCTTAATATTTATTAACTAAATTCTTAAATTTTGTAATTCTAACAAAGAATTGATATTCATATTAAAAATATTTATATTGATTGTGGATTATTTCACTATTTATAATTATATTAAATAAATAAATTATGTTTTTAATTGTATTTATTAATTTTATTTTTAGATTCCTTATTGTGAAATTTGATTTGATTTTTATTATTAGTATAGAAAAAGTAATTACCAACTGACGATGATATTTTAATATCGAAATCGATCTTGATCGCAAGATAAAAAAATCAAATCAAATTTCACAATAAGGAATCTAAAAATAAAATTAATAAATACAATTAAAAACATAATTTATTTATTTAATCTAACAAAGAAGTTTAAATTCAAGCAATTTTTTGAATTTGTTTAAAATTTCTGAAGTTTTTATATTGTTTAGTTTATTCAACAATTTAAAGTTCTTGGTATCTTAAAATTAATTTAAAAATTCACGAAATTAATAGTGTGAAAGTTCCAGTAAACAGTTGGAAAAACACGTTTTTGGAGAAATTAGGTAACCCCAGATAAAATAAAGGTCAAATCTTCAAACTATCTGAACTCTTTACCAAGAGAACTTTTGGATTAGAAAAAACGTCAACATGTTAGTCAAAATTTTTCTATGTAAATCTTGCTTTGGTAGTTATAATATTTGATGGGGATGGGGATACTTTTGGATGAACTTTACCAGTTTGATGAATTATGAAATATTCTTTAAAATAAATAAAATTTAAGTGAACTTTTTGATTAAACCAATTTTGAAAAATATAGATTATAATTTAAAAACAATCACGGTAAAAATGTTCGTTGTTTTATTACAAAATACGGTGAGTTTCCTACAGTTTACCTAAATATATTCCTAACTCACTAAAACCAAACTTCTTGATCAGCCGGATTCGAGTGGCATCACCCGTTTATTAATCTTATAGTCATCTATGTTATTAACAACTGTTAAGAAATACAGTTTCACTACAAAACTTTCGTTGACTCCATTTGATTTTTATTTATTTCAATGCTATTTCCTGCAATAAACTAGTAACATTTTCAAACATCTGATAGTCCGCTTGCATCTTTCTCACACTCATTTGTAACATTTTGCGTTTACGACTAAAAAACATGTCATAAATCAATTTAATTACCCAAAATTAAATGCATTTACGAGACTATTAATTGTGGCTTGTTGACCTCACACAAATTTGAAGCACACCTCTAAATTGCCATTAAACTGTACGATACAAAATGTAGGTTTGTAGTAATAAAACTAAATTTAATGTAGATTAGATAATAATACTACACATAATTTAATCAAGTTGCTATATGTACATAATCATGCCATAAACTATAATTTTTTTTCTTTTTTTATGTGCGGAGTCATCAAATTTAAAAAGACTTTAATTTATGTATTTCTAGTTTTTACATGCTACAAACACCTACCTTAAGTGAAGGTTCAATTCCCATGCTCGTGCTTTTAATAATACAAAAAAAAAAAAATCAACAAATATTTATTACACCGTGCCGCATCACCGCCTCCGTCGCGCGCCAGCACACTAAATTATTTAATTTATTTTTAAGTGTCTTTAAAAACGAGCCTCTCAAATCAATAATATCCATAATTTTATTGTTATTACACAGATAAACAAGATCACTTATAATACGTTTGGTTTAATATAATGGATGCAACAACAATTTTAAGAAAATTATCAGAAAGAATGTATATACATAAACAGATCGTGCCTGCTCCTGGTGGCTTGTTTCATTAATATATATATGAGTATATACGATATAATAATAAATGAATGAAGGAGATCGGGGGTGGAGCTGAATATTTTATGCACATTCTGTTAAAATTCTGTTAAAGAGCGAGTTGGAGATATATATAGAATACAAAATGTGTAATCTATTATTAGTCACGGTAGTCACCTCTTGTATGACCTCTATCATATTATTGCTGCTTGCTTGTGCCACAAGACTGTTACAAAGATAATAAATTTAAATATGTATGTTTAGTAATTAATAAAGCACGGAAGTCGTTTGATGGATCCTTGCATTTTATTTATCTATATACATATTTGGTCACGTTTGCCCTTAAATTAAAAAAATTCTTGACATTAATCTGTAGTGTACCAATTTCTCGTAATTTTCAATTAAAATTATATAAAAAAGATTTATTTTCTGCCTCCATAATTGTACAGATATCCATAGCCATCATCATCATAATCTTTATTATTATTGCTTTAATTTTTATTTTTTGTATTATTATGGAATAAAAAATCAAAGTATAAATAATGATGTTAAGCAGCTATTCTAAATGTCAAGACGATTGGTGTATTGCGCTTCCATACAGCATATGCGGATTTTTATCAGAATAAATTTAATTTTTATGTATAATTTTAATGAGTTTTAAGACACGTTTCTATTTAATTTTTGTGTTTTAAAAAATAATAAAAAATTGATGATTAGAAGGTAGAAAAAAACGTTATTATACCTATTAGATGCAAGAAGTGTATATATGTATTTTAAAGAAAATTAGTGGTCTTGGAGATTATTATTATTATTATAGCTTTTTTATAGTAATTACTATTATCTTAAAAATTATGTAAGCAATTTAAATAAAAATTCTAAAATATAAGTAAACAAACATTAATTATTTATGTGCGATCAACATTAAATAAGAATTACATACCTATGGTGAATAAATAAATATTGAGACAACAACTATCGGAAATTGTTTATAAGTTATACAATTTATTGGTTTGCTTTAAACTACATGGGATTTTAAAATCTTATAATTATATCGATAGTTTAGTTGACATTAATTTAGAAGCTTCCGTTTGTAATGATTTTGAATTGGCGGCAAACGTGTAAAAAACTATGCAACCTCACAACAGATTTATATGGGATAAAGTCCTCAATGATTTATCATAATCACCACTAACTGGAGGCCATTAAATAAAAGCAAAAAAAAAAAATTATGTGTACTGTTATTAAAGCTGATAACTATATAGTTTCTAGGTTCAAACACAACACTATTCACACTAAAGTTAAACAGCTTAACATTAAAAACGAGATAAATGTTCAACTAATCAACAAAAATATGCTGTTTCTTATTTATTTAAGGAATCACACACTATTTAAATGAAATTTAATAACAATGTTTATTAGAGTTATAGTTCTAACACAATATTTTAATGATTAATAAACACAGTGTAAATTATGATTTTTTATTTTAATTATTTTTAAATGAATGATAACTAAACGTTAAATAATCAAGGTTTATACACAGTAAATATTAACAGTTTAACATTTGAAAACGAGTTAAATAATTCAACTTATTATCAAAAATATGCAGTTTCTTAATTATTTATAGGAATAAGAAACTATTTAAATGAAATTATACCATAACGAGTCATGAAAATTTATAAAACCAATATCGATTCATAAAACTACTAATTACTTTTAATATTATATAATTATATTTCAAAATTTTAATATACATATGTAATATATTTTGCTATTAATAATTAATTATTCAATGAAGCGTACTGAACAACGACTAAAACTAGAATGAAAATAATGTAAATTATTGGTGTTTACTAGAAAACCGCCAATTTTTATTTAACTAATTGTAATCCAAGCTGTCTTTAAAAAAGTGTTGGAATACAGCTGGATCGCCTGCGTTCATTTAATCCATTAACCGATTAATATAATAGGAAATAACAGTATCACTAAAATATATCACACATATTTGTCATCTACATAGATAGCTACTCAAGATTCTATAAACATCTATTTGTAGTGGCTTGTTTTGTATATTTTTTGTAAACAGAGAGAAAACCTACCTATTATATATGCAATTTGAGGCACCTGATGGTAAAATTCCCGCTAAAGCAGCTATTCCGACCTATTAAAAAAATGAAAACTCCAACCCAAACAAAAGTAGCTTTTTGTTAGAAGTCTCTTTTTGAAAAGCTTTGCAGTTAGAAATTTTTGGACCGGAAGTTTTTTGATACATCTTTGGAATTTTTGTATACTGAAAAATGTTGGTACACTTATGTATATTTTGTTCAAAGTTGATCTACACAATTTATGTCTAGCAGGTGAGATGGGTCACGAGGCAACTTGACAAAGCTATAAATGTATGGTCCTATGAAACTTTGATATATAAAATTCGAATTGAATATGCGATCTAATAGAAATTGCTTCGTCAATCTCTTCAACTCATTTCTGCAAATCGTAAACCTTATTAATTTAAATTCCACTTAAGAGTTATAAGGCAGTAGCTAAGGGATGCCCTAGAGTAATGGATGTAGTTAGTCTCCGCACTGGTCACTCTCTCAACTTAGAACTACAACTCAGCTCAAATTTCAAGCCTAAGGCTCGTTTACCGGAATCCACCGGGTCCACCGTACGCCATCCTACGAACAAAAAACCTGAGGGAAAGGAAGGTAAGTACGTTAGTAAAATTGTGCTGCGGGTTGACTCAGACTACAACTTTATTTTGGGAATCAGGATTAAATTCAATTCATATAAAAATTATTAATTCGGAACTGCGTTATATTCTGAAAATTAAGTCATTTATCACTAAACTAAGAAAGAGACTCTGCACTAAATGATGAACAAATTAAATAAGACGAAGCGTCTGATTTCTTCTTATTTAAATCAACTTGTATAATAATCAAGTAAGGGTATGAGAGTGAGTTAATTGCAACTTAAACAAATATTCGTCATCATGTCATTTATATTGCTGCAAATTTAAATCAAATTAATCAGCCATTCAGTTATTTCTAAGAAAGTAATCAACATTTATTCAAAACCAATTTCAAAAGTCCTTATAATAAATTCAATTAGTATCATCAGCCACCCAATCACCTTTGTCACTCAGATCCTATGGCCAACTTGCCACTAAGACTACGATGTCCATCCCGTGATGAAGGTGTGATACATTTTTGTAAACCGAAGTTGTAATTTATTTAAAATTTATCATTAATTTAAAAATCTCCCTAAAAATAAATTACACTAGTCCTCTAAATTAGAAGGATAGCAAATTAATTATTTAATTCAATCTTGTACGAGATACAGACGCCTAAGTAGTCAATAGTTCGTATTATGTGATTAGTGTTATATATGGTGGAGAAAAAGGTTAGCACCAGTCAGCATAATTCTAAAAACTACAAATCCGCTGGATGCTTAAAGATTCCGGTAGTCTGAGATAGGTTTGACGGGACTTCCTAAAAATCGAAATCGTAATTAATTAATTATTTTTAAACTTTACTTTCTTAAATAACGTCGCATTTATTCAATTTCAAACTAGGAATTAAAATCTAAACCAACAATTTTATTGAATTGACCACCGCTAAACTCACCCCCCCCCCATGCCATAGCCGCACTCAACTATTAACTTTAAATTTATATAAAAATAAAATTTAAAGATTTAACATTTTTAAGTCTGAAACAATTTGTAGATTAACAACAAATTTAATTAAGATCCAATTCTCGCTCCAACCTTCCGTTAAACCAAAGAAGATGCATGCTTCCATGTTCTAGAACCCTATTTAAAATATTAACATTTATGCTCATTAATATCTCTGAAAATTGAAGTCAAATCAATCCGTTATTTCTACACAAACCGCACTAAAGGTTACTTAATTTTAAATTTAGTCTCTGAAACTAAGTACAAATTAACCAATCGGTAAAACAAGTTTCACAATTCCGCCCTCGCCCACCGCTTCAGGTTCAAGGATCCTGCTTCCGGCAACCTCATGCTGGTTCAGATACTGTTTAGTCATAATCCACTCAAGCAATTCCTGCTAACTATACCTGCCTGCTAACTAAGTTTGTATGTCTATTGTAGTGTAGAGTTAAGGGTGCAACGATACATTCCTGTTTTTTTTTTTTTTTTTTTTTTTTTTTGGGAGCGAGGTACATAGCTCCTGCCACTCAGTTAGTTTAATTTATGTGTGTTATTTAATTTAAATTGTTACTATTACAATGTCTTTTATGTAGTCATTATTGACATACTTTTTTTATGTATTGTACATTTGGCTAATACAACCGTTAAATCCAAATAAATTTTTGTTGTTTATTTTCATATACAAAGCCAAAATTTTGCCTCCTAGGTTTATTACATATGCGCCGCCCACATTTTGTTCAAGACATAACATAACTTTTTCATCATCTTCCGACTCCTTGCGATAACAAGGTAGTAAATCCAATACCAAATCGAACACCACTGTTGCAAGCCTGGGTCTATCCGACTCCTCGGCTTTGCCAAATAGCATCCGTTAAAGATTACCAAACCAACCATTTATAATTTTTCAAATATTTTCCGTTATTTTGGGCAAGCAAGGTCCTTAAAATATGTAACGGCTTTTCTTAAATTTGGAGACCTCTTCCCTAATATTACAATTGGTCACGATAATATAAATCTTCTACCTTCATACCACCAAATCACAGTCTCACAAATCATGTTAGATTATTTAGAACTGGTCCGTGTTGAATAGCAATCAAAGTCGCATTCGCCATTTTTTCATCGTCGACCTTTAATAATTATAGATCAGTTATACATCTCTAGTATACCATTGAAAATCCTTAAGAATTTAATTTGCTCCATTCAGAGAGCATCCACATCTTTAAAAATTTATTTTCTGAAAATTTGTGCCATTTGTTCAGATCAATATTATGTGAGCAACGTGAGAATTCAATAGAATTCTTTACTCAGTGCTTTAGTCTGGACAAGGCATCGCTGTGGACCATTCGAAAATACAAAATAATAAAACACAAACAATACAAAATCAGAATTAACGTTAAAACTTGATAAAAGCTTTTAGGTTAGTAAATCTAAAATGAATTGGGGTTGGCCCTTAATGCTATCGATCGCACCGCTTAACTAATGTGCAGCTAATTGTGGTTTCACCTTAAACCTTTAAAACCAAAATATTCTGAAGACTATTTACAAAGTTTTGAAAATAAAATAGAGCCCAACAGTAAAGGTAGTCTCCTCTATGTTTAACAAAAAAAATCGTTCTGTCAATAAACATTCGCAGATTAAAGGGTTTTTGTCAAATGTTCGCGCCAGCAACCACAAAGCATCTGTATATGAAGGTTTACTTCGAATCTTGCGGATCTAAAGGTCATGATATAATTACGATTATGAAGGTTGGAATCAAAAGTTAAATACATTTTAGTCAAGCCGCAAGAAACCATTTATCGAAGATCAATTCCTGAAATAGAAAATTTACACAAAACATACTTTCGTAGTTTAGTTTCTATTGAAATGGCGAAAGCTTCACAAATTATATTTTATTGAAAATAAAATAAAAATGTCTTTACATAAAAAATTAGAGATAATTTATTGTAATAATTCCACATGTTATCGTGTTGTACTTTGTAAAACCAAAAGAATGTTTTTGGTTTATTTAAACCTCATTTAAACGAAACAACCGCAGTAAGTGGTAGACTTAAATAACAAAAAAAAATAAAAATTGTTCAAATTGATAAAGTGTTAACCTGTTTATGTACAATTCCTATGTTTCATTTATTTTTTCGCTTTAATGAAAATGATAAGTAGATTTTCAAGTGCAAATTGAACGAAAAGAAATTCCAACAAAATATGTAGTTTATGTTAAGCCACCAGTAGCACTTATTTGTGTACATAACTAACAAATTATTGTTATTTTAAAAACAAATTTACCATTGATAAACATAAATCAGTTAAATCATGCAAACAAAAAACAACATTTCCCGAAATTAAAATAATTGAAATAAAACATAAAAATTCAATTAAATCACAAACATTTATATTATTTATGTATATATTTTAGAATACAGCATATAATATGTTGGTTTAAAATATCATACAATTTAATTTAAAAACAAAATGTGTGTTTGTTGCATTTTTACCATCGCATCATATCTGCATGCAACATTATTTCTATATACGCTCGCTCACCAAAATGAAAAACCGTAGCGTTGAAAATAAGCGAATCGTTTTTATAATTTATGATAGTTAATTAATTAGTCTTAATGCTATTTATTTATTTTATTTTTTATCTCTATTTTGATAAAAATAAAAAACAAAGATTTTAATATAAGATAAAATGTTGTTTAAATACGATTTATAAAAGATAACGAAAATGATATGATAAATAGAGTTAAAATCAAAAGATGAGATCATGCAAGCGAATTGCAATGAAGGATGTAATTACGTTTCATGAATGTAAAAGAATCGAAATTAAGAGAGCAAAAACATTTTTTGTTTTCGTTTGCTGTACTCGTAACACATGATAAACAGAATAACCACAGAATAGTTTTAGTTTTGTGTTACAATAAAAAAAATATTTATACGTTGTTGCACGAGCGATGGAAATTCGAATGAGGTGTACAGTTACATCAACACAAACATAATCAGATTGGTTTTTTATTAACAAATTAAAACGGAAATTAAACTCAACTTCCTATATATAGCTTTCTTGGAATTAGAATTAACTTATATAAAACTAAATAAACAAACCGTTGTTTCCGTTTCGAATGTTGATGATTCTGTAATAAAATTGTCCGCCGCATCTCTAAATTTATTCGTTTCTTCTTTTACATTATACGACCATCTATAATGAATGAATATGTAACAATTTAATTGATCTTTCCATCTTAGGTACCTAATAAATAAATACCGTAAAATTAAATCGAATTCAATTGGTGAGGATTATTACCGAATCTGAATTAGTTTACGACCACACCCGTAATTACAAACGACAAAATAGTAAAGTTACATAAGGGAATCGAAATAAATAAAACAAATTGTAGAACTCAATAAAATGATTTTATTTCTATACCTCCTGATTAGTTTGGCTTAACATACATATTTCCACATGGTCGTATCTATAGATAATTGTGATGCAACTGTGATGTAACACTGTTACATCATTAACTTTGATTACATATATTGACAACTTGCGACCCAATAAACGATTTTCACAAATTTAAAATTAAGTTTAATTAAAATAAGAAAATTGTTATCTACATGTTTGAAAACTTTCTTTAGATTTTGTGAATAATTGGCCATCATCTCACTCGTTTATTGCTGGTTCAAAAACGGAATGGTACCACCAATGAAATGTAATTTCCAATATACCTATTTATGAAATGACTCAAAAATCCGGGTAGCAGAAATATAGGATGTTGGTTCCCATTCAATGGCGCCACCAAGTCACTAATGAGAATCCCGCCGATCTAGTTACGTGCAGACATACGTTGTGGTCCGTCAACTTTGAATATACTAATCGAAATAAATAATATAGAAAGCATTTGTCAAGAAGGAATGTGTAAGACTTGATCAAATCGTCTAATAATATTGTTTTTCAATCGTTGAAAGAACGTGGTCTCACCTGCTGGTACATGAAAATAGTAGCACAACCAACATTACGGTTGTTTTCAATGCCTCCTCGAAAACCACGTCCGGCCTATTTTTAAACGATTGATAGCGCCAATCAATCAGCAAAACCTTTTCTGTGTTGTTCTCAAGTTTCGCAAATACTCTGTGGCTTTTAACTGCGATATAGCAAAAATATACCGCCAAATTCTGCCTTCGTAGGGTGAAATTAAATGTTATCGAGTGTCCAAGTTACTTATGGAACTGCAAGTGCACCATTCCTCGCTAACCGCACGCTAAAGCAGTTGACAGTCGACGAAGCGTCTACTTACTCTACAGCATCTGTCATTCCAACTCGTGATTTCTATGTGGATGATGTGTTGATACTGGCTAATACGCTTGAGGAAGCTGGAAGATTCAAGGCTGACTTAATTAACCTGCCTAAATTAGAAGGTTTTGAACTTAGAAAGTTATGATGAAGCAGAACCAGATAATTTAATATCTTTTCTGGGGATGCTATGGAAAACACCTAACGATACTTTTGATTTTAATATTTCATTTGTGATGTATAAATTTGGCAATAATTGCACTAAACAGACTGTTCTCTCAGAGATTGCTCAGTTATCGATCCATTGGGATTAAGTGTACCAATGGTTTTTGTGGCGCAATTATTCATGCAATCTCTGTGGATAATACCCAACCTGTCGTGGGATGACTTAATTCTCTTTAATTTATCAGAACTTGGTAATACTTTGAAACAACAGCTTTCTAAATTAGAAACAATAAGCATAACTAGGTATATAGTACCTAATTCCTATATAAACATAGAGTATAATTTTATGCTTTGGCGATGCTTCCGCAAGTGGCTTTGTTTGTTCAATATATATTCGTGTACTCGATCAGAATAATAAATACTTCGTTCAATTTTAATGTGCAGCATGTAGTATTCATTTATATTCGGATTCTGAAATTACGCTTCTGACCATCTAGATTTACAACATTTGTCGCATGCATGGTGTTATGTTCCATCTACAATGGATCCTGTTGACCTTATGTCTAGAGGTCTCATCCCAGATTAAATAAGAGGATGCTATTATGGTGGACTGGTTCAGATTTTTTATATAAACCCAAAGAAAATTGGCCTGTTTCTTCAAACTCTCACATATCTTCCGGAAATTTGGAACTTGTAAAATTCGAAATACGTACAGTTAACAGAATACAAGGAAGAGATTCCATATCTTGAAAAAATTAAGTGGTATCGACACTTTTGTAACTTGGTCCGCCGCTCTTGCTGAATTACAATTTTAATGTGAGCGTATCATGGGGTTGGCTATTTTAAAATGAAATTAAGTGGACCGCCCCTTACGGTGAAAGAAAATCATTTAAAATCATGATTTCCAAGAAAGTATGATTCGTCAAAATGTAAGACTTTGAGAATTAAGATTTCGATACGTTCTCATTTGTGAACCTTTTTACGTTGTTCATAAGCTCCGATCTAAAATAAAAACCAAAAAATACATTTCAATTTTTGTTTGTTTCGCTACTAAGGCAATGCATATAAGGAGATTGTTCGTGACCTTTCTACCCGATCATTCCTAACAGCTATTTGTATATAGATTTGTGTCTCCGCGTCGCGAATGTTCTTTTATCTACTCAGATAATGCCATGAATTTTGTAGGCGTACGAACGGAGCTAAAAGAATTGCATAAACTATTTATGTCCGAATTACACCAAACCAAAATTTTGAAATACTGTTTGAATGATGGAATTAAATAGTAGACAATTCCAGCTCGATCGCAACATTTCGGTGGTTTGTGAGAGACAGCTGTTAAAAGCTCTAAATTCCATCTTTAACGAATTACCGGTTAATAAAATTATTGATTTATTTAACTGAAGAATTGTACACACTGGTAACACAAGTAGAAGCGTGTCTTACCTCAAATACTTTGACTCCTATGTCAAATGATCCGAATGTTATGCCTACTTTAACTCCGGAGCATTTTCGAATTAGCCAACCCCGCAATGCAATACCAGATCTTTCACTTGTTCATATGAGCCTTAATAAAATACCGCGTTTCCAGGGTATTTAATAGGAATATCAATATCAATATCAATATCAATATCAATATCAATATCAATATCAATATCAATATCAATATCAATATCAATATCAATATCAATATCAATATCAATATCAATATCAATATCAATATCAATATCAATATCAATATCAATATCAATATCAATATCAATATCAATATGAATTTGAATTTTAGCAGCACTATGTATAGCTCTCTAAAGCATTCTATTAAACATATCACCTGCTGGGCTAATATATCATATACTAGCCCACATTATACGATTTTTTTGGCGCAAGTCATTGATTGTGTTAAGAAATGGCAGTCAACAAGACTGATGTAGCTAGTTGAAGCCAAACAAATCAAAGGAGAATTAAGAATGTTACCTTTTTTGGTAATCGAGAATAAAGGAGTTTGTGTTTTATATTGTGGATTTATTCTAGCCAAACATGACCAACAAGGCGCAATCCTGAGTTCGATACTTGTCGCTGACCAAAAATGTTTTTAATTACAACAGACTTCAAGAGACATTAAAAGCAATTGTGTGTAAATGCTTCATTGGCCTGACCACTTAGATCGACCATCAAAACGTTATAAGTATGGTTCGGATGGTCTCAGAAGACTTACGGTAAGGGTCGATTTCACCGCCCAAGCCATTAAAATATTTAAGCAGTAATAGTACCTTCACGACAACTAAATGTTATGGGAATCAAAGGGAATCAAAAGTGATTAGCAATACCCAAAAAGGAAAAAGATACCATCAATGATACTCTTCAATCTTGTGACTGAACATGAGTACAATTATCAACTTCATAACAAGAACAACATAAATTGATTACTTGTCTTATATTTTTTACATAATTTAAACCCATCCCAGGATTTTTGTTAATTACGATTATGGTTGCCCTGGAAATTTGTTATGTTGGTTTAGTAGGGGGTACCATTGGCAACATCTTAGCCAATTCTAATTCCGATTTGCTAGATATAATTTTCGCTACATCAATAAATGTGTTGCCATCCGCAATTAAAAATGAAAAAAAAAAAATGTAAAAATTCTTATGGCCAAGATTATTGTGACCCTGATTTCCATGGCAAATTTCCTGAGTGGGTCACGATAATCTTGACCAAAGGCAAAACATTTATTAATGCAACGAAAATTCTAATTTGCTAATTTGCCTAGAGGTAGCCAATCAGTCTTCTTACTAAACCGGCATAACAAATTTCCAGAACTACCATAATCCTGAGCAGAATTTTTTGTTTTGAAGTTTTTTATTCATTTTTAGCTACGGGAAACCAGCACATTTATTGATGTAATGAAAATTGTAACAAGCAAACCGGAAAGCAGAGATCAATTTTTGGTTTACTTTAAATAGTTAAACAAGGAAATTAATCGGTTATCATAGCCCCCGCCAGTGGCAAATAGACAGATTTAAATAGTGAAATCAAAGCAAATATTAAAGTGTATAAAAGTACAGTCAAGTGACATACAAGGACACAGTGATTATAAGTGCAAAATCCAGACGAACTCAGAAGCCCAGTTTGTAATAATTTGCTAAATTCAACAACGGATATCTCAATCTGGGATACCTAGAACTTACCTAATAAAGCTGCTGATCATACTATTAATGAGTCGTAATGCTTTTATTTGTCCCATCAATGTATGCTGAAGGCATCTAGTGAAGCAACCAAACTACGCATTGCATTTGATGGATCTGCCAAGTCTTCAACTGGAATTTCACTAAATGAGGCAATTCTATAGTAGGTCCAACCGTGCAGCCTACTTTATGGGCAATTCAGATCTAATTCGAAACCACAAAATAGGCAGATGGCAGATTTTGTGATCAGGAAGCGAACCAAGGAGAGAGGTCTCAAGGGTTGAAATCTGGTTAGAATTTCATAGAATTTTATAAAAGTTGAAATTTTAAGAATTTCTTTGCCAACAAATTTCTTTAAATTAAAAAAAAAAATCGAACTTTCACAAGTTTGTTGTTGATACTCAGCCTGTTCTAAATTTATTCTACTTTGTCGATAAAACACTCGATCAATTATTTATCATTATCATTAAAAACAAATAAAATGTTTTCTTGTACTACCAATAACGTTACCAATTTAAAAGCTAGGTAAACTTAATTGAATTGAATATGATTTTGATTAGCGTAATAAAATTTATACATTTTGAACACAGTGCGCGACTATACAAATATTAGAACCGGTAAACAATAAAGTAAGATGGTCGGTTTATTTTCTTAAGTTGCAACAAAATTCCAATTATTTTTGTTCATTGCATATACACATAGGTATACTTGCGTTACAAATAATCATAAATTTCCGATCAATTAAGAATTTGAAACCGCTCGATATCTGAGGGAATATAATGATGACTTTAATTTAGAATTTATTTTCTAATTTATAGTTTTCAATTGAAAGGCACATTTGAAAGCGAGGTTCTTTTGAGATATGATTACAATTTTTATGTTTTTTTTTCTTCGCGTTTTTGGATCATCGTCGTCGTCGTTTTTAACTCTTGAATTTATTTAATTTAATGGAAAAACGAACTTCTCTGCATCTATGTACGTATATATGTACTGTAGAATATAGAGTGTGGTATCGTATATACTAAAGAAAAAAAATATATTTTATGGCAACTTAACACGCTACATATTTTCCTTCAGAGGAAATTCTTTCAAAAAATATTATACAGTATGGATAAAATAAAATTGTTATTTATGATGATGAGGTGATTATAATTTAGCAGAAAGGTGAAATATGAGGTTAAGGTATAAATGAAATTTAATATGTTACATAATTTACACGACTACAGAGTTTCGTACCTTTATTCAGGGAGGATTAATTTTGCATAATTGACCCTATTACATACAGTGTCATTCAATTGTGTTCACATGGCAATAAAACTAAATTTTATTATAAAAAATTGCTAACCTGTCAGTTCATTAAAGAGATATAAAAATATGTGTACATATATTTCTTACACATTAGGTAGTCTCACAGCCGCTCGAAATGCTAAATCGATTTTAATATACATAAATTGAATATCAATTAAATTTTCCATTTTTAATGAAAAATAATTTTATTTTGCATCTCTCTATATTAGTGTGTAGCATTCTCCATTCAAATGCCACGCAGTGGTCAATATAAAAATTTAACAATTTAATTCAGTTAATATATTACAATTATAAAAAATATCCATTTTATTTGTAATTAAAACAAAGATAGTTCGAATAAAAATAAATTGTGAATTGAAATTTTTATGATTATTATGGTATTTAATTTCAATTTCACGAGAGTATTTTCCCCGTTTCAAATAAACTAACAAAGCGTCGTCTATATATATATTTTATGGATAGTTATAATGCCGACTAGCCGAGACACATGTGGTGAGTTTTTCATTAATTTATTTATTTACTTACATAAAGTATTTGTCAATTAAAAAAAAATAAAAATCTGTCTTAATACCTATTCATTTGAATATCGTTTATAGTCCTATGTTTAGTTATTATGTTCAATTAAGTCAATAGTTTGCATTTATTATGAATATTATGATGGTTTTTTGTATTTATTTTATTGTGTCCAACATGACCAGATGATTATGAATAATTATGGTAAATTATTGATTCAATATACAGCAGGATTTGATCTTAGTTGATTACTTCAAGTGAAAATGGAATCAAATTAAAACATAAAATAATTATTTTTGGCCAGCTACTACATTTCTCCTAAATTTGCTTAAACAAACTTGTTGATTTTTTTATAATCTTCGTTACCAGAACCATATTCGAGAAAATAGCGAAATGAAGAAGTCATACTTAATTAAACCTACATAGTCTGTGTATTAAAATCAATAAAAAAAAATTTCGGCTTTTTATAGACAAAATATATTAAAAATAATGGCGTTCACAACATTTTTCGACTTGTTAATCGGAAAAAATGAAGAGGCCAATGCGTGGGCATAAAATACACAGAAATGAGGGTTTTACTTAAATTTTTTGATTTAGTGAATATAATTCACTAGATCAGTACGTTCTTGCTCCATACTTTATGTATGAATTGAGAATTGTATTTTTGTAGTTTGGTTGTAACTACCTGAGGAGTAAATCGAACTTTTGTCTGTGCAAACTTTCAGTACGAAACCAAACTACCACATAGAGAACTCAAGGAGAGTTCTCATTTTTTGTTCAGGGTCGATACACTTTGAATGACTCTTTTGTTAAAATACTGGGGGATTTTGATATATAAGGGTGAAATTTTTAAATATAAAAAAAAGCAAAATAAAAACTTTTATTTTCTGTATGCTTAATAATTAAAGGGATTTTGGAAATCCACGATAATTGCTTGTACAGAAAAATACAGTAATTTCGGAATCGTGGAAAGACAGAAAAGTGAAATTTGAACATTACGAAAAAACGTGTTCAAAAAATAAATAACGGTACTACTTAGGTACCGTTAGACAGGTATTTCACATCACATGCATTTTTTGTATATGATGGTGAATAAGTAAATAACATTTGGTTCCATTCTGGTTTGGTTTAAGTGGCGTGTTGCTTTGGGTAAACATTTTTCTCAATAAAAGAGTTTAATTTTGGTTGTTTTTCTGTGTTGCCTAACATTAATATTAGTTTTTTTGAGCAAGGGTTGTGGAAGATATTTGTGTTGGTTTTAGTGCTGCTTATTCCAAAATACATAATATTTATGAGAAAATATTTCTGTATATATATTTCATTGCAATAAGGAAGAAACATAATAGAAATGTATCCTGATTTCCCCATGTGATATCTTACATCTTAATAGTTTGGCTGTGGCCGAATTTTCGAGCAAATCCGCTAAATTCAGTAAATTCATTTACCCTATTTTATGGAGAGTAAACGAAATTAAAATTAAATTAAATATTGAGAGCTTGGATTTTGGGATCTTAATTAAATTTCTTGATCTACAGATTGTTTTCAGATTTTAAAATGTTTTAAATTTAACCTTCCTTTCAACACGACACACCTGGGTGTGTATTTGAATTTTTGTAACTGAATGAAGCTTTTTTCTAATAAAATTAAATGAAATTTTTATTATGATATTATTTCTATATTTAATGTTTATCCGTCTTTGATGAAAAACTCTTGCTAAATTCATACACACCAGGGGTTGACCGTACTGCTAAAAGTGGTTTTATTCTCGTGTTGACACGAAGGTTAAATTTTACACTTTAAGAATGAATTTGAAGCTAATAGTTCTTTAGTTTGGTTGGGTGGGCGGCAAGGTGAGGTGGGTTTTTGGCTACAATAGAGGTAGTTTTTGGAGATGGACTCTAGTTGGGTTTATTAAAAAAAGAAAAAACAAATTTAATCTATTGATCAATTTATTGTTTTTAAGCTTTGAATTAAAAAATTTAAATTTAATTTTTAGCTTTAATTTTAATATTTGAATTTAAATAAATTCGACTCTACTCAAGTATGTAAAGTTTAAAAACAATTAATTAATCTCAATTTTGATTTTAATTTTTAGGAAGACTCACGGAACCTGTCTCAGCCTTCTAAAATATTCAAGCATCTACCAAATTTATAGTTTTTAGAATTGTGTCGTCTTGTGCTAACCTTTATCTTTATCATAAACAACATTAATAACCTAATGCTAACTATTGACTATAGTTATGCTGGAACACCTATGATACAATTTATAACCCGTGCATATATTTTAAGGCCCTTGCAATTCAGGTACCTAATTTAATTTATTTTTAGGGTGTTAGAGGCTGATTTTAAATTAATAATTAGTTGTAAAGTAAATAAGAATTTTGGTTTCTTTGAAAAGGAAACAAACCAGTTGGTTAGTAAACAGTTTGTCGTAATAAAATAACCGATTAATTTGGTTTAGTCTAGAAATACTTGAAAAACTTGACCAGATTCCGGAAACATTAAGCATCCAAAGACGCGCAGTCTAGAAATTATGTTGTTTTGTATTAACTAATTTATCAAAAAAATGTTTTCGGCTTTTTATAGGCAACATACTATTTGTAATGACATACTCATTATTTTCGATTTTGTAAATCCGTAAAATAATGGAGTCACACTCCTAATATATCTACCCAAGAAAAGTAGATAATAATAATCCCCTCCCACTTTCTTTTCCGCTGAGTCAATACATTTTGAGAGTTGATACATTTTGTATTGACTCTGCGGGAAAAAAGGGGAGTAAATTAATATTTTCTACTTTTGCTAGGTAGATATATGTATTAGGATTGCGGCTCCATTATTTTACTGATTTACCAAATCGAAAATAATTTGTATGTCATTACAAATAGTATGTTGCCTATAAAAAGCCGAAAACATTTTTATATTAAATCAGGCAATTTTTAACTTCGTAACTAATTTATCGTATACTAGCTGAGCCCGGTCCGCCTTGCTGGCCCTAAGAAAGTCTCTTGTGATGTATCATTATTTGATACTTATAACCTTATTGACCTACCATTGTCATCTGTTGACGATATAGTGGATATCTATCATTACCTGTAATTGTTTCTGAAATCAATTGTACTTACATAGAGCACTAGCCATTAATCGTACATGGTGAATGTACATTAAGTGTCCCAAATTTGAGTTGTTCATCATCAGGAATGGGCAATAATGAACCTGCAATTTGATATATTTACCTTGCACTTTAAATGTTAAAATGCTTTTTCCGCATGGAATTCTGTTTGTGACTATAAGAGTATCATTAAAAAATCAATTGCCGGGTGCCATCGGCCGGTGAGGATGGTAGCTATAATTAAGTTTTCTTTTAAGTCTTTAATTAGTAGCCTAGTGCCATTGTACATGTTAGGAGGGCTCAAATTTCTTAAAAGCATGATAGGCGTACTGACTTTTAATGGTAGTTCGTGAGATGGCAAGCCAGAAGGATTAAGCGAATTTAAAAATTCTTGCGGATAGTGGACTGCATCCTCGATATTGGTGACTATGTCAATCGACTTACAATTTTTCATTTGGCCGGGAAATTTTTGTATAATTAGATTGTTGATTTCATTAACAGTGTCGTTCCTGGATGATAATATTGCCCTTGAACACAGCCAATGAAAGTCTCTTTCGAGTAAATTTTCGAGGCTAGAATATACTGCATCTATAAGATGCTGCTGACAGTGAACTATCCGACCTAGTGTCTCATTTAGAATGATTTCAGCTGCTCAAATTTGGAGAAGGAAAAACTCATTCCGCAAGTTTCGTCAGTTATTGTGGGAACTCGTTATGCGTGTCTTCGCTAAGATAGGCTCTCATGTTAGTTTGCAAGTTCAGGTTTTGAATGGAACTCCATAAGGTAGATGATTTAAGGCATGTTTTGATTATATCTGGACGCGTCTCTTTTGTAACTATACAGAGAGTGTCAAATACAAAATAATTATTTTTGGCCAGCTACTACATTTCTCTTAAATTTGCTTAAACAAACTTGTTGATTTTTTCATAATCTTCGTTACCAGAACCATATTCTAGAAAATAGCGAAATGAAGAAGTCATACTTAATTAAACCTAGTCTGTGTATTAAAATCAATAAAAATTTTTTTCGGCTTTTTATAGACAAAATATATTAAAAATTATAGCGTTCACAACATTTTTCGACTTGTTAATCGGAAAAAATGAAGAGGCCAATACACAGACTAACAGAACTTTATAATACATAGACAAATTTCTCTTTATATTATTTGCGTAGGAATAAAATACACAGAAATGAGGGTTTTACTTGAATTTTTTGATTTAGTGAATATAATTCGCTAGATCAGTACGTTTTTGCTCCATACTTTATGTATGAATTGAGAATTGTATTTTTGTAGTTTGGTTGTAACTACCTGAGGAGTAGATCGAACTTTTGTTTGTGCAAACTTTCAGTACGCCACATAGAGAACTAAAGGAGAGTTCTCATTTTTCGTTCAGGATCGATACACTTTGAATGACTCTTTTGTTAAAATACTGGGGGGATTTTGATATTTTTACTTTTCTGGTAGATATATTACAAATGATTGGCCTCTTCATTTTTCCTGATTAATAAGTAGAAAAATGTTGTGAAAGCCATTAATATATATTTTGTTTATAAAAAGCCGACAGAATTTTATTGATTTTAATTAAACCTACAAAACAAGCAGCCACGATTAGACTTAAGTTCATCGGTCGTATTTTTTATGGGGTGTTCTTTGTTCAAAGCGAGCAGAATTATTTTAAATTTCAAATGAATATTGTGATATCAAACACTTTACAATAACGGAAGGGGCACTGCTTCTTAAAGCTGTTTTTCGATTTAAATAAAACCTAAACCCTTCTCGTCCCTAGATTCCGCCAAACTGGAGTGAGACGGCAATTTATTAATTTACTTGGTGTAGAACTGATTACTACTGTACTTGGAATAATTTGTAATACTCCAACAATTGTACCGCCCCGGTGGCACAGTGGTTAGCAGGCTTGCTTTGAGCTCCGGAGGTCCCGGGTTCGATTCCCGGCGGGTGATGAAAAAATCACGGCTGGTTAATATTGGATCAACGAATTAATCACTCATTATCTATTAAAAAAAATGATTACGAAACTTCAAATGAAGCAGACAAATCCCTCTATGGGATGTGGCGCCAGCGAAAGAAAAAACAATTGTACCACCTTGAAACTATCCCAAACTTTCCTCCCATGTATATTGGAAATTATCTCCGACAGCACAAGCGTAAAAACCCATTCCAGACTTTTTATTTATTATGCGATGTTTTTCTCTTAGTTACAAATGAAGAAAAAATTAAATAATTCTTATGGGCAAGATTATGGTTTGCCGAGGAAATTTGTAGGCTTACTCTTAATCAATTCTTACTCAGGTTACTGCTTGCTATCGGTTGTGTTTGTATACCAGTTTGATAACGCTTTCGAAATGTCCATATTTCGTGTCATAATCATTTGTGTCGTTGTTCATTTTACTCTTCAATCACTAAACCACGCCTTCCTTTTTACGCCATGGAATTTGTTCGTTGGTGTATAACCATGGTTTAAATATATGAATGGAGAAATGTATTCCTAAGTTAAATCCCCGGATCAGAAAATGGAACCGTGGCATAATAAATAGCTTATTTAAATGAAAAAGCGTAAAGACAAGGGTCATAAGAGATTTAAACTTTTCCCTACTTCTGATAGGTACACTGTTTTTGTATCCTTGAGAAATGAATTCCGAATACTTATTAAATAAATTTCTTTACAAGAATTACATTTTGGAAATTGAATCGAACAGAAAAGGCAGACCTGGTAGCTTCTGGAAATTCGTTGATTCTAAAATAAAAACAAAGGGATCTCTGTCTACTATGTTTTTGGATGTTTGGGTGGGTCATTATTTGAAATATAATTGTAACTTGTTTGCCAACTTTTTTTAGAGTGTTTATGTAAAGAAACTGGTAACTCAATAGCCGTCTTCCAATGGGCAAAATTTGCTACTTGGAAGTACTTGCGAGTAGTTACCCAATGGAACGAGAAATTGAGTAACACAAGTAAAACACAGCCTTCTGTTTAGTTGTTTTTTTGTCTTTTGTAAAGTTGTTTATTATAGTAATGGCGATATTTAAAATTAGATTTAAAATATGACAAAAAAAAATGGACATGTAATAAAAGGAAAGCATTGATATTTACCGCATTGATATTTAAACACATTTTTCTTAAAAATGTATCATCAACAACAAAATAATTTTGTATTAATTTCTACATTTTACATCATCAAAAAATAAAAAAACTCGAACGTAATAAAAAACTCTCGAAAAATATCGAAAAAGGTCTAAAAGCCATCTATTGGAATTTTCGCAACTAAAATCCACTAGCGCAAATTTTATGCGTAACTACTTCGGTTTTCTACACCATCGTATGAGCATGGGTAGTTGTGAGTAGATACAAGTACTTGCGAGTAGTTTGCTTTCGCCAATGGAAGACGCTTAATATCGAGGTATTGTCCAAAGGCTGAAAAAAATTACTACTAAGAACTACCTCCGCTTGATACTAATCAAATTACAGGTTTCAATTTCATTCCACCTTAATTCTTAGGATGACAGCCCATTCTGTCGCCTTTCCAATCACCGTCCTATTTAACAAAAGTTTCCAGCAAGGATACTTTCCGAACCATTGGAAATGCTCTTTAATTAAACCAAAAATCGGGTTCCAGAAGTGATATTAAAAATTATCGGTCCAGTAGTATTTTATCCGTTTGTTCGAAACTTTTTGAAAAATTAGTCAAGGATTTTATTTCTTTTGATACTCGTAGGTTTATTTCTTCTAAGCAACATGGCTTCCTTCCTGGCAGATCAACTGTTTCAAATTTATTTTTACTGACCAATTTTATTTCAACTGCTTTCAAATTGGGGAAGGATGTACAGGTTGTTTAGTCGATTTTAGCAAGGCATTTGACAAACTTGTTCACAAACTATCATACTATTGGTTAAATTAGAGTCTTTGGATTGTAATAGTTTACCGATTAGGAGGATTAAGTCGTACTGATTCGTAGATTATAGAACTCAAATCGTTAAGGTTGGAATTACATATCTAGATTGATTCACTTTTATTCATTTTATTTATTAATGATAGTAATATTTTTAAAACTATGTATTTCGAATATTCGGGATGCAGAGGATTTAAAATCTGATTTATCGGATTTTACATATTTGTGTACTTGCCATAATTTATTATTGAATACTAAGAAGTGTAAAACAATGCGATTTTCCTATAGAATTGAGAAAGTGGATACTTTCAAAGATTTGCGTAACACATTCGCTTCTAATTTATCCTTCCACATTTATAAACAGTATTGTTTTTAAGGCGTATCTTATGTTAGGTTTTGTTAAAAGATTCTTCAAAAACTTCTGGAATCCTTATGCGATTAGAATCTTGTATATTTCGTTAGGGCGTTGGCAATTAGACTATGACGTAGTTATTTGGGGCCCATTTTATCAAGAATCTTCGGATCTTATCGCAAGAGTTCAAAAATAGTTTTTTAAATAGGCCTTGCGTAGGTTAACGAAGGATTATAATCTTTCCAATTATATTCTTCCTCCGTATTGAGATTGGAACCTCTCTCTATTCGTAGAATTGCGACGTATGCCACTTTTGTTTGTTCGTGATTTCCTCAATTTACGTTCCAACACGTATGTTACGATCGAGCGGGAATTTTGTTCTTAAATTACCAATACGGGGGAGTAATTTAGCTAGGAATAAACCTGTTTATATTGTCTTGGTTGCTTCTAATAAAGTACGAGCGATTTTTGATTATAATTACACAAGAGAATCGTTTAAGGTTTTGATGTCTGATTTTCTTTCTGATTTTTGGTGAATTGTTTATTTTGTGTATTTTTAACTTATAATGTACTTAATTCAGAATATTTTAAATTGTAACCAGATTTTTTTTGAAGTTGGTAAGAAGTTGGTAAATAAATAAATAATTGTAATAAAAATACTGGCTCCGATGAGAATCGAAACCATCGACCTTTATATTCATACTACGCGCCAACCAAAACGGGCACTTTAAACAATAGATTAGCGTGCAGCTTTTTTCCAATGCAGAAATGTCCGCTTGACTGCATTTACCGAATTCCCGAGTTGAGCTGCCCTTCTCTTAAATGGAATGGCTATTATGTATCACCCCTAATCGTTTCATTTGTGCGTATCCTTATAGTATCCTTCGCACTCAGGTTCCTCCGGAACAATTTTCATTTTTTTTTTTTCAATTTGAAACTTATTCCACTGAATTCGCTGTAATAGAGGCTTTAAAAAGCTTACCTTGGATCTGGGCAAACTTAAACATTGCATGCATGCCTCCCTTTTAAATGAGGCTGGCGACCTCGAGTCCAATAATTCTCTGAATTTTTGTATGTTACCATATATTCGTCAAATACTTCCCCTATCGCCGTTGGAATTAATGACTGAAAGCTAGGTGTGGTTGCTGTATTCACTTTAATAAGTGCTGCAGATAAACTTGTTCACTTGTTTTTTACACTTTGCAATTTTTTCCGTAGGTCAGCATGAATGTTGCATTGTTGTAGTATTAAGGCGTTGCAACTCTCTCTTTCTCTCTCTCCCTCCTGCAATCCAAAACCTTTACCGTTGCAAGTTGAATATTTTCAGTAAATCAATTAAATTTTCCCAAATGGTTTAATCACGTAAAACACCTTCAAAATATTCCCCATCCCTTCACAAACTACTCGTAAACCTTGTTATATATTATAAAATGTAACCTAAGATGTAGAACGATATAAATTTAAGCATTTGAGCAGCTCATTACTAGAAATGGTTTAGCAACGATTTATGAAAATTAGTTATCTTTATTTTCTAACCTAATAAATTAGTTTTAATGCGGCATTGTGTTGTGCGCAAACGATTTTATTTTAAATTAACAAAATGAAACAATGAACACATTACAGAAGATAAACTATAATAATCTGGAAAATAAAAAATAATTGAAATGATAAAATTTATTTTATTATCTTAAATTTTTTATCAAAATGGCAAAAAAAAAGCGCAAGACGATAAAGATTTCTTATACAAGCAGGTATCACATACACAGAAGTGAAAAATAAGAAATTTTATTTTATATAATGGGCGGTGTATGTAATAAACTAGAAACATCAGAAATAAGTTATTAATTGCTCATGTCGTTTGTATGCAGATTGTGTGGTATCAATTGATCTTAAATCATATTTATCAGTACTAGTATATACACATAAGGACTAATACTTCATTTTAAACAGTATATATATGACGACGACAAATTGATCGTAAGACGTGATAACGAGATCCATGGGAAAAAATTAAAAAATTTCCCAAGCACAACAAAACTACAACAATTAACTATTACCATTTAGAAACAGCAAACTCATAGTCATAATCATATCTTTGTAAATACAGAGCGCTTTTGATAAAACTTGTTTTAATCGATTAAGGTATAAATATTAAATTGAAACATATATTTATAAAAAATAGAAAAACATAAAGTTATTGTCTGCAATAACACAATGTTGCAACATATGTATATAAGACAATCAATTTTGTATTTAAAATAGCGCGCAAATTATATGAATTAGTAAATTAACGCTTTATTCGATAAACCTACAACTCTACTCGTATTGTAGATATATCCGTATGTATGCATACGTTAGACACTGTTTCATATCCTTGTGTTTCATCGAAATTTAATTGGCGGTCTTACATAAAAATGCACAACGACGATATAAATTATGAGCCAGTTAAAAAATAAAATGGGAAAACAATAATAAAATGACACAATAGTTTAGCACACAAAAAAAAAAAAACTAAACAAACAAACAATATATAGGTATGTATAATACGAGAGATAATAGAGTGCATATTATATATAGAGATTAGGTCAATATCGTGATTTTAAATAAAATAAATAACGATATAATACAACAACAATAATAATACGTATACGTTAAATTTATATTCTTGAAATGCCTTCGAGCGTAGGTGGATAGTTTCTAATTTCTTTCTTATTTTAATTACATTTTTCAAATAATTTCCAATTTAAATTGGTATTTATTTAATGTATGTATGTATGTACGTGAAATACCACCGCATCGACAGCATTAATGTCAGATTCAGCGTATACAAAATGAATTATTTGCGCGCCTAAATCAACCGGTAATGTTTCACAAAACCAATTAACTTATGTAGCGCTATTTACCATGGTTAAACATAAAACACAATATCACATTTCAAATAGCAATATACTATGCACAAAAGATATTTTAAAGCAGCAGCAGCTTCAACTTACGAAATTTACGCTACCGATTCACATTACTGACATGAAATAATTTATCAATTGTTTCATTTCGCGGCGTAAAACACAAATTTATTTATATCATTTGGTTAAAATTTTACGTCTTCTTATTTATTATGACTTCTTCTATTACGAATTAAAAGCATACCATAAGAACAAAAATCGTTGAAAGAATTTTTTTTTGTTTTTGTTGCTATTGCACCTGTGTATTTTGTTGTGGTTTGTCTTATACATATTTTGCCAAACTAAATGTTACCTGTCTTAATCGTTTTTTTCTTAATAAAAAAAAAAAAATAACAACAAACATCTTAAGGAGGTATTATAAACATTATCTTTGATTTATGTTTAGTATTTTGTTTTGTTTAAAGAACGGTTTTTGAACTTTTCTTAATATGTTGTTATCTTTCACTTAGCTAAAATGTTGTATATAAATATGTGTTGTAAAAATTATTTTTAATAAATTTAAATTATGTCTGTCTTGTGGTTATTATTATTATTATTATTATTAGGTAATGTCTGCTTAGAAGTGAATTCGAAAGAAAATTAAAATTACAGGGAAACAAATTTACTATCTGAAGGCACATTTATATATATGCTTTATATGCTTTAGAATGTTGTACGAGTAGGTACTCGTATGTTCCATTTTTATAAGAAAATTATTAAACTGAAGTTTTCTTATCAATTGAATTATTTTAATAAACATAACTCTATGCACTTTTAAAATTAAATTTTACGTAAATCCACTTTCAAAAAATGTGGCCAGAGGCCTTAACGAATTTACCGAAAGCGAAGTCAAAAATATGATTCGAGATGAAATATTTCAATAAAAAACGTTTAACTACAACAACTATATAGAGATTAGCAGTCAGAACGAACTCACTAAAGCAGTATCTTTTAGAAGCATAATTTTTTTCAGCATCAAACGTTCTTAAGAAACTTACTATTTTTAATACTTTTTAAAACTAACTAACCAGTTTTTTAGACTAGGCGTATCACGCAGCAGCCAAACCGGGAAACCAGATTAACAAGTTTTTCGTAAACTAAACAAAATCAAAATTATCAACATTAACTTCAAATTTCATGATATTTCAGAATTAGTAACAAATCGAGATTTTCGATGTGTTATGAGGTTTTTGGAAATTTTTACTCGATATTTGATTGCCGTTGTTACATACATAAATGTAAAATCTTTCAAAATTTTTGATATTATTCGAGTTTAGCTTGGGCTAAATTAACAATAGCACTGAGTTACATAATCTGACAGAAATGAGATTATGAAAAATCAAGATTTTAGGTTAATCTAGATTTTCGTATTAAAATAGATTTTAATTGGGTGGCAATGAAGACTATTCCCTGTTTTGCGATATCTAAAACTATCTGAACTTGTTGAGATAATTCAAATTTATATCTGGGTTATTTGATTCTTTAATTTTATTGAAAATAGTTCGAAGTTTTTAAATAGTTTATTAGTAGAGTGCCCATAATGCGAAGGCAGAAAAAGAGGACAGTTTTATAGATAATGAAAGTGTCGTTAATTTTCAAATTAAAAAAAAAAAATAATAAACTTTCAAAACAATATTCAATATTGATTCAGATAATTCCGAAGGATCATATTTATCTGAGCGTTGAATGGTCGAATCAGAATTTTTGTTAGGTTTGATTTTCTCTATAAAAATTCCACGCAAGGCTCTGTTTTAAAATTGAATTTAATACTCAATATATCTCGCACTAGTAGGTATTTTGAGCCTATTTCGCTCAGCAGTTCATTGAGCCCCATCAATGAAAACACCCTTTCCACATTGATATTTTGACCCAGTATTGATAAAAATAAATTTGAACTTTTACGAAGCTCACTGAAAAATTCATCATTTTTCGCTTGAAAATATATTTCACGCTATGGTCACTCGATAATAACCTCGTACATAATGTTCTCTAAAAAATATTTACAGAATGTGAAAGTGGTCAATTAATTTAGAATCATTAATTTGTATTCAAATTAAATTCACTTATGCTGGAAACACATGAGCAGAATTTCTGCTAGCATCGCTGCCGGCAGAAATTCGGGTGAACTACATGAGTGTCGTTTTTGATAAGCAGAACGTTTTTTTTGTGGATTTATTTGATGCATATTTAATTTGAATGTACAATTTTTTTAAATGAATGATGTATTATTTTGTCACAAATTATTTAATTTTTATCCTCCAATTTGGCACTTGCCACACAAAACTTATTTTCTGTCAACAAATTAAAAAAATTGATTGAAAAAAATAAAAAATATACAAATTGTACTAGATTTGTTATCTTTTACGTAATATAGCCTACTGATTCGCAGCAAAATTAGAAATAGAGACATGAAGCAGCATTTTACATGGCAAGCAGAATACATGTATTTCAATTCATTTAAACTTGTGTATTCTAATTTTGCTGCTTACAGAATTCTGCTCATGTGGTTCCAGCATTAAGCGGTGAAAACGATTTCTCGTATCGATCTTTTAATTTACTCGTTATTGAACTTAAAGTTCCTAAATTGAATTGTTTTCACTTTTCAGCACTTAATTAGTTTCAACGAGTCGTTGATGTTAGCTTAGTATAAAAAAATAATTGATGGTATATAATTCCGGGAGTTGTTTCATAACGTAAAAAGTAAACAAATTACCTGTAAATACTTTTCCTAAATATGGCAGCCAGTCATATAATTTTCTCAGCAATGTCATTTACTCATTTGACTTAAGCTAAACCTAAAATAATTAAAATGGCTCCGAGTTATTATGTGAAGGGATTTCCTATAATTGAATTTAGAAATTCGGTTGGAAACTCGTTCAAGGTAACAATTGAAGTGTCTACCAAGATCGCAGCTAACCTATTTTTATATGGTAAACCGAATATTTTTTAAATGGAACTTTTTTGGAGCTTCGTGACTTTATTTTTCTTTTATTATTCTTAAAGTAATTAAGCTTAAAATAAGGAAATTTCACTTCAATTATAAAAACTAAAACGGCGGGTGTTGGAAACAAAATAGTTTTTGGATTGTTTTGAAACAGCAAGAAATATTTTAAATAGTTTAGAAAAATAAAGTTTCAGTGTAAATTCATTCTTTATTCACTTTGAATAAGACACATAACTTTAATGGTTTTTTTTTTAGTAAGGTAAAATAAAATAAATTACATAAACTAAGTCACTGTCGACTAAGTCAATCGATCGACATGTTCAAGTTTGGACTCTTCACCACTGCAGAATTTTCGTTTATGATAGTTCTGCTAGCGTAATATCATTTGGGGTATGAAATCGTTTAAAAATTGATTTGAGTTCGCCTAATTCTGCCTTAAAATTGACTTTTCCTTGGAGATGAATTTGGTTACTTCGTTTTATGTGAAAAATTCATTTTTTACATCCAAAAAATTTATAATGCCACCTAGTAAACTGTTTGGACAATTTTTCTGCTTTAGTCTTCCAATCGTAGTCAGGAAATTCTTCTAGACTAAAAATCATTCCATGATCTCTAAACATATCTTTGTATTTCTGGGGCTGCAAAATCGTTCATTACTCTGTTGGTTGGTTTGAAAACTATAGACGAGTATCTTGGTTCCAAAAAAATTATGGTCAACCTTTTAACATATTTTGTGGCATTGTTTAGAGATCATGGAACTATTTTTTTGTACTTCACAATCAACAGAAAATAGTTTCATGGAATTGATAGTACTTATCTTTACTTCATTCCAAGTATAACAAAATGTGTTACCCAAAGATTGTCGTGGTTTTGACGAGCTTCTACATAATCTTAAATTATATTGATAGAGTTGGCGTGAAAAGTAAGCGGAGTAAACTGTTTCGTTGTCATTAAAGTTATATTTTATTTGACCAAGGAATTGGAATTGAAGTTAGAATTCAATTTTGGTCAAATAAAATAGCCATGGAATTCAATGTTTGGAGTTCGATTGGTTTTCAAAGGTTGGTAGCATTGATTTTTTTTGTGGCGAAATACATTTTTGCTCGCGAATAAAATATTGGTTTGTAGATTTGTTTACATTTAGCGTCTTTAGTAAATATTATTTTTACTTTTAATTGCCAAATAATAATAAATTTCACAAGAACTAAAAAAATGTGGTCGATTTTGAATTCCCTCAATTTAGCAGGAATTCGATGAATTCCTACTGAGGAATTCAATAGTGAAATTGTTTTTGTAAATCGTCAAATAAAATTAAGCTTAAGTGTATTGCTTTAGTAAAAATAGATTAGATTTAGGTGTGGATTTGAAATTTCCAAAAGTAGCACACAAAGATTTATTTTGAACTTAATTTTGATTCAATGTGTTTCTTTTATGAATCAATTTCTAGTGGTATGTATTATAACTATAAAAATCAAATTTAGCTGAATCGTTTTTATATTTATCCATTGCAATTGTTGTTGTAAATTTTCGCAAATTTGTTTCTGTGTGATTCGCCTTGGAACTCCTTGGCTCGTAATTTGTAAGTATTTAATTCAATCATCGCATGTCGCCTCCTTGCTGAAAGTTGAATTTGTAATAATTTTCGTCAAGTATAAACACTTTGAACAATCTATGAGTGGTCGGTTGACGGAGAGAAAAAGCTTAAATTACATTTTTTAACGAAATTGTTGCGAAAAAGTCCGAGGCACATATAGGATCCGGTTCATTCTAGTCCGTTTCCTTTTCAATAAGTTTTTCTTAACAGCTACTTTAGGCACTAAAGCTTAGGCACTATATCTTCGATTATTCTATCATACTCCATTTTGTTTTTTGTATTTTTCATTAATTATTTTATTCATTAAAATAACGCACAAAAACCACAAGCCGCCAAAATTAATATTTTGAGGTTATTGTTTAAGTTTTTATTGAAATTTCATTAACTCATTCGGTTCGTTTCGTCTCTGAATTTAAAATTGTGACGATTGTTGTTGTGCCTCGACGTTAAGTAGGTTTCTCCAAATTATATCATCAGATTTGATGCTTAAATCACTATTGCTAGGCTCTTTCGCTTTACATTTCATTTACGACAGTACTAACTAGGTAACTAAGTAGATTACATCTCATTTAAATTGCTTATAAATTTGATGACCGAATTCAATTTGCGATGAACAACCATCGAAAACAACTACAACCATCAAATTCTAGGATGTTTTAATAAACTCCTGTATTCTATTCGAGGAAAAGAACAAAAGCAATTAACAAAATAATTATACATTGTGAGCACCAATCCCTCAATATGCAAAAAGCGAAGCTTCAAGACTGTGTTTTGCTGCATTTTGAAATATATGGACTGAGTAGCCAATCCTATTAAATTCCAGCCCGTTTCAACATTTAACATTTCATCTCTTGCACGATTAATCTCTGGTAAAATTGGTATTGCAATTATCAGCAAAAAATGCGACACATTTGTCTAATTTCTTGTATTTATTCAGAGATTTTACTAATAAATTTGTGATATTTTCAGCTGTCTCATTTGGTAATTCATCCAATCCAAATATGTCAGTTTTATGATAGTTCTGATTTTGCATCGAAGAATTGTATCAATAGAAAATAAATTCTTCGCACCATAGTTGCTTGCGTCAGTCGAAACTGACAAATATTAAATTTTGGAGATTAATTGAACTATTTAAGAAGAGGAGAGATTATTAAGAGTTTGCAATACCAAAAAATTCAATCGTGTACTTAAAATTCAAGACGGCAAAGCTCTGCCCAAATCAAAAATTCAATCGTGTACTTAAAATTCAAGACGGCAAAGCTCTGCCCAAATCGAAATTCAATCAGTTCACAAAATTCAAGACGGCAAAGCTCTGCCCAAATTATATAAAAATAAAAAATCAATCGTGTATTTAAATATATAAAGACAATTCTCTGCTAAATTCTTAAAATCTAAATCATTCACAGTAATCCATATTCAAATAAACCGACAAAAGTTATTTAATACTTCTCAAACTCTAAAGGTTAATTATAAGTGAAAAGTAAAGTAGTAAAGTTTAATGTAAAAGAAAAACAATCCGTATTTAATACATATTATCAAGTAAAAATTAAGTTTAGTGTCTTAAGATAAATACCTACTATTGAACAACTAAAACTAAAACATTTGGTGTATACAAAGTTACAATAAAGCGAAGAAATAAAACCATACGTTCGAAGTAAATTATTATTACCCGTACCAGAAGAAGTTTCCAAGCCGGTATTAGCAGTGACCATCAGTAAATCAACGTAAGTATAACTAAACAGCCAGCATACTAACATACAGTCAATACTGGTATTCGGAAAATTATAACTGACAGAAACGGGGCAGCACCTAGTGCCAGCCCAAATAATTAGTTATAATTGGAAGGTCCAGCCACCTATTCAACTAACACAAACTCTCTCCAGTGAAATTGTTGTTTAACTAACAAAACAACAGTTTTGCCAGCTATAATTTATTCATTTATGTCACAAAAAGTAATAGCAATCCTACTTATGTAATAGCCCCCACCAGTGGCAAGCTGTAAGTAGTTTAGGGATTAATAGCACATAATTTTCAAATTACATTAGTTGCCAGAGCAATTCAGTCAGAAATATATAGATTTAGTAATAATCATTCCTCATATAATGTTCATCAACGACGTATAATACGGTAGCAATTATTGTATAACAAATCGCACAGTAAATCATTATACAATAAATAAGCGACACACGTATTATACAATAATATGAAGCAATCATATTTTTCATAATCGATCTGGTTTTTGTCTTAGCAGAACAAATTCAATGTGCGGTTTCCGAGTCAGTCAACATTTTTTTAAATAGCTTTATTGTACAATTTGTGTAGCGGAAACTAACATGATGTTTGACCGTGTAACAGGCCAGTGTTCCCTCCACAATTGGAACTTAATCAGCTCAATTTTGAAAAGTCAGACACTAAAAACGGGTTGAGTGAATTTGAACATTTTCCTCCCCTTATTATTATCAAATATTTTTCCATTCTACGTATTGTTCTGTCAGGTTTTTCCTTGTTAGCTAATGAAACCGTAGTACCTCAAATTGTATAGTGAGCTTCATGTTTGTTTGTAAAATAAGTGTTATTTTTAAATACTCAATCTTGAAGGTATGAATAAACATAGACAATAAGAAAAGAAAACAAAAGATAATATTTAAAAAAAGAAAGTGTAAAAAGGATCGGGGTGAATGTTCTCTTTTAAAGAGATCTTCTGGCCAACCTAATTAGTGATGGGTTGCTGCTTTCAGAGAAAGGTCCGGGAAAGGGTCGAACCACAAATCAATATATACAGATCATTCATATTGAACAAAAAAATGAAACCTGATGGGGTGCTGCAACAGAACAGAAACAAACCTTTAAAAAATATAAATATTTTAGAAACAAACCAATTTAAAATCAGAAATACGCGCCTACTTGGATAAATAGCATTAATATATTGTTGAATGTATGTACATTTGTACTATTTTTTAGCCAAAATTGAATTGCTTCGCTTTTTCTGCTTACTAAGTTTTATAATTTTTTTAAATTACACTTGCTGAGAGAGAAAGAACAAACTGTACACACATTCTTTATAGGTACGTATACATTCAACAATGTATTAATGCTATTTATCCAAGTAGGCGCGTATTCCAGATTTTAAATTGGTTTGTTTCTAAAATATTTATATTTTTGAAAGATTTGTTTCTATTCTGTTGCAGCACCCCATCAGGTTTCATTTTTTTGTTTAATATGAATGATCTGTATATGTATATTGATTTGTGGTCGAACGCTTATTTTGAAACTTGCTAACTACATACAACATAACCTGGAATACACACATACGATACAACGTTGGAAATCATATGAGGAGTAGTAAAATTATAGCTGCAAACGGTGAAAATAATATTGAATTGGTTGCTTTCAATATTCAAAGCTATTTCAAGGAGCTGTTAAAGAAGCAATGCTGAATCAATTCTATAAAAATATAAAACTTAAGTGGTGAAGGGTTTATATGGCAACAGGAGAATAAACCAAAACACACATTAGTGTTTTGCAGAACATTTCTTGAATAAAAAAAAAAATACAGATATAATTTTAGAGATCTGACAGATATAATTTTAACACCAAAGAGCTCACACAGTTCAAACTCTGAAGAGCTCAGATGGATAAATATTGTAATTCTGAAGAGCTGAGACAGTTCAACATTTTAGTTCTGAACCCAATGAGATCAGACCATTCAAATATAAAGGTAATTTCTGATTCAGAAGAGCTTTTGAGGTTTAAAATTAAAATTATATGACTCCGAAGAGCTGAGATAATTGAGAATTGTAATTATGACTCTGAAGGTCATTCAAAATTGAAAATTAAAATTTTGACTTTGAAGAGATCCAACAGTTCAACATTTTAAGTCCGACTACCAAGAGTTCAGGCAGTGCAAAATATTTTTTATGCTCAATCAATTCAAAATTGAAATCTGAAGAGCAGTTCAATATTGAAGTTCTCACTCCAAAAAATTAGGAGAGATTAAAATAGTAATTCTGACTTGTAATTTTCCCTCGGAAAAGCTCAGATAGTTCAACATTTTTGCTCTGACTTCGAGGAGCTCAGACAGTTCAAAGTATTATTGCTGACCATGATATAGAATTCAGACAATTTAACAAGAACGTGGTTCTAATTTCGAAGATCTCAATCAATTTAAAGTTTAAATTCTGACTATAAAGAACTCAGAGAGTTCCAAATAGTAATTCTGGGCTTGTATTAATTCTGACTCTAAATAGCTCAGATAGTGCAACATTTTAATTTTGACACCGAAGAGCTCAGGCGTTCAAATGTGTAATTCTGGCTCTGAACTGTTGATGCGGTTAAGAAAAAGACCGTTTTAAGGTTTTCGTGAAGATGATCATGTGTGACTAGAGACTAGCAGTTTTTATGATAAATATAATTATTATTTACAAACTAACGAAGTTTTTAAACTCAAACAAAGTTTCTATTTTCATTAAAATAATATTAATTTTAATTACTTCAGAACAAAGGTTTGGAAAGTTAAGCTTCAAAATTGGGTAAACATTGGCTATTTATTAACCATCGGCTTTCGGCATCAGATTGTTAGCTATTTGAAAATGGACGTTCTGCAATCTGAGTGAAGCACAACACATTAGTTCACTTAAACACTAGTAAAATCTTTATTTCTATCAACAAGCCACAATTCAAAGCCCAGCATCATTGCTTATATTTCGTAGTCACCGACAAATATAAATGCATTATTATTAACTTCTATCGCGAAATTGTAAATGCAGCATTACCAAGAGTAGTGATCCAAATAAAGGGAAAAAAAATCATATGTTACATCATTGGGGGTTCAAGACTAAATTACGAAATGCAATTTAAAACAATTAACGGAGCAAAGTCCATTAGTTTATGAGGCGTTACAAAGGTAGAACCACAATTCATTTGTCATAGAAGTAGCAGCATTGATCGTGCCGAATATTAAATCAAATCTACCATCTAAGACATTTAATACGCCACTCGAATGTGTCGAATCCTTGCCCTTAGCTAATCCAACGTTCAATAAAGGAAGGTCTATCGAAATTCTGTTGGGTTGCGATCATTTGTTTAATGGTCCCGAACCTCATAAAATTACTAATCAAGCAAATATTGTTGTAGCATAAAAATACGGTGCGAGCAAAGCGAAGGAAATAGCTCCGCCAATAAAAGTTTCCTTCGTATTGATGATGATATTAATATTGACGAACTGTTGAAACGATTTTTGGAGTTACAAACTATACTAAGGAGGAACTATATTGTATTGAAACCTTCAAAGAAAATGTAAAGCACTAACCTAACGGGAAATTAGTTGTACATCTTACAACATCTTCATATGGAGCCTGTACCGGATAAGGATATATACAAGAATTATAATTAAATTATTTATCTCCCGCACCGTGACGTAATAAAATAATCCAGTACCACGTCGAGATTACGAGTCATTTTGGACGGATATGCGAAGTCGTCAAATGGAGATTTTTTAATGACCAACTCCTAATTGGCTCAACAGTACAATAAACATTGTTGGAAATATTAATGCGCTTCCGCTAAGTGTTAGCTTACACCGGTGACAGTCGTCGTAAAAATCGTATTTTAACAACTATGGGTAGAATAACTTGAATTGGGCGACCAGTTTTCAGCATTGATTCCAAATATTTGGCTGAATTGTAGGCAATAACTAAACATGATTGAAGACTTAGAGATAGATCGTTGGCTACATATACATCCAACTTTTCGATTCTATAAATACACGGTTTTTGTGATGCGTAAAAGGACGTGTAAGCAGTTGTTCTGTATGCAAGCGAAGTTCTGCCACAGGGTGATATAAAGGTGACCAAATAGCAGCAAGAACGCAGGTAGCACCCATAAAAATCGTTACGATACTAAAGATTGAATTACTGTTGGTTAAATTATTCCAGTCAACAATAAAATCGCTAGAGTTTGAATCCAAACCTTAAATATCTTTATACACTGATTCAACAATTTTTAAATTATCTAGCTAAGCCACCAAAATCGTGACCTACCTTTATAGTAAATAGAACAAGCCAGATACTCTTATACACAAGCAGAAATCAAAGGTTTTACGTGCCCTCGCAAGAAAATGATATGCTGTCTGCGCATCTAGGGCTGTATCACCCAGCGAGATCAATTGTTGTGACCTACAGTAGCGGGGTCCCAATTGGTTGTAATGCAATCCAATACCATTTCCCTATCAAATAATTGTCATGAACATCATTGAAGAAGTAACTGAAAGTGTGATAGTCAGAATTATACGAGTATTAATAAATGAAACCAGCTATTGACTTAGTTATTCAGCAGAGAGTCAAGATGTGAAGAAATTCTTAAAAGTGTAGCCCGAATAAAAACATGTTTCCGTAATTAAAACAGGAACATTATCGAAAAGGAGTTTGGTTGTATTTCGGTCGATGAGCTAACAAGGGCCGAACAATTAAATTTAATCTATACGTTCAATAAAAAAACATTTCATGAAGAAATTAAACCTTTGAACTCATGGAAACAAGTAATCAAAAGCAAAATTATTAATGTTGACTCCTGTTTAGATCAAAATAGAACCTTGAGAGGGGGATGGCGACTAGAAAATGCAGATAAAAGTTACGATATGAAGCACATAATAATTCTGTCAGGAAATCATGAGCTGACAAAACAATTGGTTTTAAAAATTCATTTAGAACTACTTCATGCGGGGCCAGCACAAATGTTAGCGTTGAGGTGCGCAAACATTTAAAATTATCGGAGGCAGAGAACTGGTCAGGAACGTAATTCACGCATCTATTGAAAAGTCATCGTTATAAATTGCTGCAACCGACTCAACATATGAAACAATTACCATATTCCCGTGTGCATATCACACGACCGTTTCTCCAGTCTGGTATTCACTATGTTGGTCCGTTCTCACTAAAGACACACAAACCATATAATTCCAAAATTATTAAGGGTTACTTGGCCATTTTTGTGTATATGTCGCCGAAATCAGTTCATTTGGAACTCGAATAGGTTTCAGTCGATGCAGTGATCTATTTTCTGACACTGGGTCAAGTTTTGTAGGAGCTAGTTTTGAACTGAGAGAATTGGGTGACATGCTGGAATTGGAAAGCGTAAGACATCAAATATTCGATTGGGGGGGGGGGGGGGCATCCAAAACATGAAATGGCATTTTACACGGTCAGGCACTCCGGCATTTGGTGCCCTGTGGGAAGCTGCTGTGAAATCTTAAACATCACTTCCGCAGGGTCATAGGAGAAACCGTCTTAAATTACGAAGAACTGCTTATACAGGTTGGTTGAAAAGTATTGAAAGCAAAACTGAAAGAATTTGAATTTTTTTTTAATGAAATTAGCTTTTATTTAAAATAATCTTCCTCAACTTCAATACACTTACTCCAATGATCTTCCAATGATTTTATACCATCTCTGTAATGGTTTTACGGAAGCTCTGCAAAATACTGTTACATGGCTGCAATAGCTTCTTCATTCGACGAGAACGCTTTGATTGATTTTTGTATGAATTTCTGTTTCTGTTAAACCTTCCAAAACAAAGAATTTTATCACTGCACGATATTCGGTTTTTTCCATTGTAAACGAATACACTGACACGTCAACTTCTAATGGCTTGTAAACAAAGAATGAATTGACAGATCGAAATAAAGATTTTATGTGTTCAAATGAAAGATGAAAAATCGATGCAATTTTAAATTCGGGACGATATGATCATCCACTTACCCTAATGCCCGATTCTAAGCTAAATTCTAATATCAATCTTAAATTCAAGACCATTTGAGCGTCCACTTACGATAACGCCCGGATCCAATCTAATGGATACAAAAAACAATTTCTCGAGGTGGGAAATGATTCAAATTCTGATCCAACACGTATGGAAACGGTGATATCACGAATATCTAACCATATTAAATATACTTACTAAATGGAGCAACAAAATTGATGACATCAAGATCAATGATATAATTGCTAAGATAATTGGCGTGCAAGACAATATAATCAGAGCACTTAGTTTGTTTGAAAACGTCGAAGGTCATATTAAGCGACCAGTTCAAACAAATGGTTGCTGCCAAAATTTGATACTGCCGAGTAAAGGGAGGTGGGATGTAAGTAATTAAGAAAATAATAAATCCTACAATAATTTACATTGTAAATTATTATTATTCGTTATCGTACACTTCAAATTTTTATGACCTAAGACACATCTATTGCCGGCTAGTGGAATTTTCAGAACCACAAGCTTATATTGTCAAGGTTAAGTTTATCGACAGCTTATCATCGATATGGCTATTTGGCTCTAAGACTAATATATTGCTCAAAACATTAATTACAGCATTAGGGGCGGGATGCAAAAGAGATTATTCATCATCTGATTACGATCGGTGATGAAGATGAACACAACTATGATCCCCTGTTGAGAGTGCAGAATCCATTGGCCGACCCACCTTTCATGTCAGCACTATAGGCTGGCATGATGCAATACAATGTGCAGGTGGTTTAGATAAAAAGCGGGTATATAGACGTAAGTCCTCTTTTGGCTACCACAAAATTTTTTGACTTGTTAATCAGAAAAAATTAAGAGGCCAGAAATATCAAAACCCCCCGTAACCACCCCCAACAGTCATACAAAGTGTATCGACCCTCAAGAAAAATGAGAACCCTCCTTGAGTTCTCTATGTGGTAGCTTGTACGACCAAACTACAAAAATACAATTCTCACTTCATACATTAAGTATGAGGCAAGAACGTACTGACCTAGCGAATTATATTCACTAAATCAAAAACTCAAGAAAAATCCTCATTTCTGTGTGTTTTATGCTAACACAAACAATGAAAGAGAAGTTTGTTTGTGTATTAAAACTAATAAAGTTCTTGTTAATATATTTTGGTTATAAAAAGCCGAAAGAATTTTATTCATGTCACTACACAGACAAACTTCTCTTTCGATTACAGTGTTATATTAAAAAAATTGGGTCTATCCGTATATTATATTATATTTTACAAACATTTTCCGTAATTTTGGGCAGGCAAGGTCCTCAAAATATATCACGACTCTTCTTTAATTTGGACACCTATTCCCCAGAATCACAATTGGTCATGACAACATAAATCGCCTCCTATCATGCCGCCAAATCATAGACTCACAATTAATAATGTTACATTATTTATCGCATCCGCCACTTTTAATCTTTGTCTTATAACAATAAGATTCAGTTATTCATCTCTAGTAGACTGTTGAAAGTCCTTAAGTATTTAAATTTCTTCGTTCAGAGTGTTGTGCCGTTTCTTCAGATCACATCTTTATGGGAGCAATTGGGGAATTGGCTGATATGTTTCTCTACTAAGTGCTTTAGTCTACACGGGGCATCGCTGTGGACCATTCGAGAATATACTCGTTAAACACAAATAATACAAAATCAGAATTAACCTTAATTATCTTTTGTCACCGAATCCCTCCTCCAATGCTATGTGACATTTCATTTTCTGTATTTCCCAGCGCCTTTCTTCTAAACTTACTTCGTCCTAATAACGTAACATTATTTTAATTGTGTTCCATAGTAATTTGATATTAAAATGTATATTCGGCCTTTATTACCAAGAGAATTTATTACTTTGAAATAATTAATTTAAATGCGATTTTATTAAAGCAATTCACAAATAATATATCGATCAATACGTGGTTCAAATTTCAATCATTAAAATGTCAATAAAACGTCACAGAAATGTCAATATTACAGATATGGGATTGTCTTGCTATATTTAAAATCTTATCACTCTTATTAAATATAATTTATTTTTAAATTTTGACGATATTGTTTGCCACCTGCAAAGTATTTAAGGTAAATTTAGAAATTTAAATTCCTTATTACACGGCAATCTATTCGTTTTGTCTTAAAGATACCAAGGAAACAATTGTTGGAATTTCGAAGGTGTATTAACCGTAAAAAAACATTACTTCGAAAAGTTCCACATTACCTCGGAAAACAAATCAAAAAATTTATATAACTCTTGTTTGTTAAAATTACCCCCACGTAATACTTCAATCGACTTCAAATTTTGTGAACAAATAGATGAGGAATTGTTAAATTTATCATCAACATAACAAAAAAACGTCGACCCTGCGTTTTTGAGAACATCTGTTTGGCATTTTTCTCTTCCATTACAACCCCCTCTAATCTAGGCTCGAACGGATCTAAAAGTTAACACAAACTGCTTATTACTGAAATCTATCTTTGTAAAAAATTTCGACCAAAACTATCAATATTTCTGAGAATTGGAGGCAAAACAGAAATAATAAAAATGTGCGACTGGAAGGACGGAAACGAGATTTTTCTAATCGATGTTTTGGGGTCCTGGTAAGCTAATTCGTCGAGAAATGTGAAAATGTGGACCAAATATTTTTCAAGATTACAATATGAACTTACCCAACATAACTTCGTTATAGTGGGAAAAGTAAAATATTACAATTTAAAAATAACAAACTTTATGTTGAAATAATTTAGAAAACTTCCTCTAGCTAACTAAAATATTAATCAACCCGTGACTGATGTCTAGTTTTCGAGTTATCATTAATGTAAGTTTCCAAACGAACACAATACGGTTTATAATATCGTTCTTGATTTTGTGAAAAGTATAACCTGGAACGAGAAATCCAGCAGTTGGCACTACCCCTACACTACACCTGATTTATAAATTAGATAAATATAACAAATTCGCGATTATTTATATGCAAACGGGTAAAACCGTATTATACATTCCATAAATTAAAACATCAAAAAAATTCCAATTACAAAACATATCGTTTTAACGGTAGAAAAACGTTTTAACTATCAATTACTACCAATCGAATTTCAAATATAATTAAAATGTATAAAATAAACAGGTTGCTGCTAATGCCATGACCTCGAACGTGCGCCTGCAGTACGTTCAATTAAATAAATCGAATAAATATATCAAATCGATATGGGATGTAACCTACCATACCCATTTTCGACATCATTAATTTCCCGTTTTTTGCTTGCTTGCTTTGGTAGAAATAAACAACATACAGATGAGATGACCTTAGATAAGCCATATTTTATATAAATCCAGTGTACCGTATAGGTTAAATTAGTCCTAATAGTCTTCAATCATATCAATACACTAACTCGTGTCTAGAAATTTATTCGATTTTTCGTATCTAAGTTGAATTCAATTTCAATTTTCTCCTTCTCTCTGTTTGGGGTCTCGTTTCACTTGTGGATACGTAAACGGAAAGAAATTGTTGTAACTTTAAGATGCGAGTACAACAACAATTATTGGTTTCTTTTTATATTACATTTATTTATATTTAATCGATTAGGTTGGTTGGTACAATTTATATCGGTAATCAATTTTTTTTTTTTTGTAATTTAAAATTAAAATAATTTTTAGTTCTTCTAATTTAATGCTTTTTGTGTTCTGCGCGAACATGAAAATATGTAAAAGTTATTAAATTTTTTTTTCTTTTTTTTTGCTTTCTTGAAATGGGAACGCATTCTGCATGTGGTCAAATTGTTTTGGATTGTAATCGTTTTAGAAACGATTGATACGTCAACGAGCGAACAATAACATTGACTTTTTGTTGTTGTTGTATATTGCATATCGATATGCACAAAACAACCAACAATTTCAATATTTATACCTAAATCTTTCATGTTACATAAATTTTAAGATTATGTTTATATAAAATATACAAAAAATTTATGTTGAACATCACATTTAACGTTGTAATATCTTTTCAAGTTGGTTTCGCATCTTTATGATTATATACTTGACTGCGTGTGTATGCAGCATACATAGATGTCTGTCTATGTGTGGTGTGCGGTACAAGAACGCGTTCAAAAATGAAATGAATTAAGATAAAATTATTGAAATTGGAGACTTTTGTGTAATTGAATTGAAATTGAATTGGATTTATGTGGATAGTTCACGGTATATTACATTTTAGTATTAAATTGAAATTTTACGTTTTGTGATGATGTGAAAGAAGTGGATTTTGTATGAGGCGTATGACTGGTATATGACGTTATCTAAACATTGTTGCAAGTCATTTAAATAGCGTGTCTGGTAACGGTAAATCAATTAACATGCAATCGTGGATTCATTAAATCTTGCAAGGGTCCAATTTCATTTTGGTAGATAATATAAAAAATTTGATCGAAATTAGAAAAGGTATTTGTGAGGAGAATTTGATAAGAATTTCAAATTGGTGATATTTTCATACATAATGTATTTCATTTTCCACCACATCATTATTTTCAACATTTGTTCTTTGTACTTTATTTTCCAATTTTGAGAATTAACAAAATATTATTGCTCTTAATGTAAACGTACATACTTGGAATTAGGAAGGCTATTTTTAATGGACAATAGTTTTACCAGGAAAATGGTTGTCAACCAAGAATGGTATACATATTTAGTTTAATAAAGTTATAAAAAATAAAATAAAAAGTTTGAGATGTTTAAATCGTTTTAATGTAACCCAAATGCATTGATTGAATAATCAAAATATTATTCAATTATGATATTAAGCTGCTTGATGACTTAAGAACAAATACTTCAAACACAATTTCTTTTCTGCGACAATTTGCTTTCGTTTTGGAGGCTTGCAAAAGCGTCACTTCGTTTATATAGGAATTTGCAATATAGCATACATTCAAAATTCTAAGAGTGTGTACAAGGCCAATCTGGAATTAAGACAGCTTATTCACCAAGTAATTCCAATCCTCGAATAACCATACGAAGTGATTTTGAGCAAAACTGGTTTAAACTTTGCCTCATGAATTGTGATGTGTTGTATTATTAAATAAACTCGCATTATTTTTTCCTACCGGAAACAAATTCCCAGCCGGTAAAATCGATTCTATCAAAGTTATTAACCGTATCGAGATTAGCATGTTGTTTTTAATCAACAGTATATGAGATAATAATGTAACTATATGACGTTTTGTGGTGGCAATAGGGACATTTTGATGGTGAGTTTCGACGTCTTAAACCTTGCGGTTCGAAAGATATTTACATTCTAAAAAAGTAAACTATTTTGTAACCCACCCTGTACATATTTTTTATTTATTATACGATTAATCATTTTTTAATTGAATGATTAAGATTTTAAGCGCCTCGCACATATATATTTCAAAACACCAGATGACAGAAAATTCTTCCTTTCGATTTACATAGTTGAAAAATTTAAGTTGCATTTGGAATACAAAATACGAAAGCACTCTAAGTTTCCGAATATTCGTTGCTCTCAACAGTTTATAGCGAAATAGACACCAATCGTTGGTTTAGGGCACAAATCTGGACAGCCAAAATTAGTAAGCTCCCACATTCCGTCTGTAGGAAAGAGAATCAAGACTAGAGGAAAGTATGTACAATTCATAAATCAATACAAATTCCGAGCTATGGAGGTAGGCACCCACCTTTATTTATTTGATTCGCCCAAGAACGGATTCAAACGTGCGTTATGTCATCCATCATCATAAAAACGAGTTTAATTGAAAGTATGAAGATCATTAATAAAAATGAGAAAAAGTTTTGGAAATAGGACGGATTCCTGGTGAGGGACACCACTATTTAATCTAAGAGGAACGTAATACCTGCCGTCGGCTACCACATGGATTCTGCGGCAAAACAAAATTGTTTAATCTTTTCAACCAGCCTACTGGGAACTCCAATTGCCCTCAAATTGTACAGTAAAAACCGAACAAATCTTGTATAGTTCTAAACCATTGGTGTTCTTCCAGGTATTTCATCAGAAGGAAATTGAACTATTTCCGTTCGGCTTTTGAACAATAAATTATTGTTGACGCGGATCAGACTTCCTGTACTTTTGTACACAGGATAAACATTAACTACTTTCCAGATTGGAGTGAAATACAATAGGTATAAATTTAGCCAAAAATTTGGAATAGTTTTTATGAAATGGACCTAAATCTAACGCGACGCTAGAATTGGCAATTTCACTATGGGTAATATTTAGTATTTAGAAATAATAGGGAAGCAATTAATCACTTTAAACCAAGGTGTTTCAGTATAATGATCTAATGCTAGAAATGCCAACGTACGCTTCGAAGTTTATTACCGAAATTAACGCACTGCACACATCATAAGATTTATGTTTTACATTACTGTGATTCTGCTGAAAAAAAAGCAGATTGATTTAAAGGGTTATTGTCTGATGATCGTACTGGTGTCTAGAAACGAGAATAAGTAAAAATAAATAAAATAATGGATTTAAAATTAATTAGCAGCGTCATTTTAGTTATCTGTTGCAGTGACGCGCCTGCCTACATGATTATTTACGAAATATCTTAATATAGTAAATTGTAGGGGTGGTAAACGCTTTGTTTATAGTAAATTTGATTTAAATCAATTCACTACAAAAATTACTACATGATGTGATTTGTCTCACTTGCTTGTCTCAAGTGATCCAGATTTAATTCTTGCTAATTTCAGTATACTGTTCAATGATGTGGCTTGTTCCACTTCAATTATTAGACACAATTCGAAAGTTAAACTTAAACCCTGGATTTCAGATGGATTACTAATTTTAATGGATAAAAAGAAGCAAATTTGTCGGAAATTGAATAAACATCCAGAGAATATGAAGCACCGTAACTACTTTGTCAAACTCTGCAGGAAGGTTGATATTGCTGTTATTTCTGATAAACATAATTATTATAGCAATAAATTTCGTAATTGTGGCTGTGATAGTAAAAAGACTTGGTCGGTTGTTATCGAAATTTTATTCAATATTTCTAGTCTTACTATTGATAAAATATTGACTACTAATTCAATACTGTTGTCTGATTCGGAAGCAATTGATAATGAATTTGGTAACTTTTTCTCTCGAATTATATCTGATTTAAGAATGCTTAATAAGTTTTCGTCATCCGTTATTAGCCTTCATCATATTGAAACTGTTGATAGTTTTTTTATATACCCGGTTGTTGAATCCGAAATTACCACCATTATAAATAGCCTTATAGATGCAGTAGCAGCCTTGATATATTAGGGTTTAGTTCTAATATGATAAAAAGTATTGCTCATGTTATATCACCAGTCCTGGTTAATTTTATTAATCAATACTTTTTTATTGGTACTATCAGCGATGCTTTGGAAACAGCAATTATCATTCCTGTATTTAAGAAAATAGATAATCTTATTATGGACCATTACCGACCTATTGCACTTCAACCTGTGATTTTAAAAATCATGGAAAAGGCCATGAAAGTTCGTATGAATTCTTTTTTAAAGCAACATAACGTCAATCAACATGGATTTACCGCCGGGAAAATTACTGAATCAGCATTAATAGATTTTTTAAGTGACGTTCATGTCAATCTAAATGAAAAAAATATATTGCAACAGTTTTCATTGATAGTAAGCGAGCATTCGATATGGTGGATCACAAGTTGCTCTTGTTTAAATTGCAACCTCTTGGATTTAGACGTGTACCAATGAGTTGTTTTGAATCTTACTTTAAAAAAAGATCCGTTATCGTTGAAATAGGTAATTCTTATTGTGCTTCCTTTGGAATTGAGTGCGATGTACCTCAGGCTTCCGTACTGGATCCAACTTTGTTTTAAATTTATATTAATTCGATTTTTTCTTTGAACCTTCATGGAAAAATTATTGCATTTGCTGATGATGTTGCTCTGAATTATCGTGAAACGAATCCACATGATTTAGATAATATCATTAATTCAGATAGGAGAGTCCTAAGTTCATGGTTTGATGCTCACTTTTTGTTATTAAGTGAAAAAACTAAGGTCATGTTCTTTAAAATATTGTGTGATCCATATCAGAGTTATTTTCCTGAAGTTTTTTACCACAAACATAATTGCGATTTAATTCATTTTGATAGTTCTTGTTTTACAATTGATCCGGTGACTTCATTCAAGTACCTATTGGCTTGGATGTTGATGCTAACCTAAATTGGGGAATCCAATGTCGAAAGATTAAGGTACAGCTCAATTCTGCCCCACGAGCTATTTATTTGTTTATTTTGTCCCACACAGGTTTCGCTTAATTTTTATTACGCTTGTGTTGATTCTCGACTGACTTATGGTTTGGTTGAGGTTTGAAGCACACTACAATTTTATTGGCATGATAATCATGATTAAAGGTTAATCGCTACTGTCTGTGACATAGATTATCCTATCTTCTTAGCCGACCCATTATAGTTAAGAGCATTTATTATTATTTTGAATAACATTTTTTTAACATAGGACAACATTTTCCAGAACTTTCAGGATGCTTTAAAGTTACCAGATTATTTGAGCTTTATCGAAATTGTTGAGGATGCTGATATAACTTTTTTTTATGAGGATATTTAGTTGAGGAGGTTGACTTGGTTTCCCAAATGTTCGAGATATTCGAGTTTTAGAGTGGATGTGCTTGTTTGACGTAATACGTTATCCAACTTTCGGGTGGAGAACTATTGACTTTTTGTTGCATAATGCTCCGTTGTAATTAATGATCTGTGCTTGATGCTGAGTTGCTCGCTGTTATTCAAGCTTCCCAATAGCTCTCCGAAAAGATTTTTGTTATGTAACCTTTTAGATGCGAGCGATACCACATTTTCAGCTACTTGCAAATCACAACTTTTGTGTAGTTATTTACAGATACTTGAAAGGGTATCTAGAACATCTTCATATTCAAAATTCGATCATATTCGAATCTTACATAACCCAAAAGAAATATTCGCATAACAGTCTGCACCAAAAGAAATAATTTAGGTGAGACTCTGGTTAAAATTCAATATTGCAACTGTTGATGCTGAGTTCGAGCTGCTGAAGAAAAACAAATCCAAACAAATCTAAACCAAAGCACCGCATATTAATAGAACTAACTAGCATTAAATTTAATTTATCGTTATTGTAACTTTTCTCAATTATTCCATTTTGCTAAATTTGACATCTCCATATAAATAATTTTGTTTATATTCTCAATTTGAAATCTTATTATTATTGTTGTGCTAAAATCGAGCAGTTACTGAATTTAATTAGACCAAATAAACTATTTGATGGGAGATTTCTCTAAGATCATTAAATATAATTTGAGTAGCATACGGTATTAATTTAGATGGCTTCATAGGTAGCAACAGAGAAATCAAACAGAGCTTTAAATCTGTATTGAGAATTTATTGTAAAAATATACAGTGACTCTCATAATTGATCACGATTTCATAAGAAGCTAATATTTTATTACACCAAAATAAAATTAAACTTTTTAGTTTTTCTTTTTAAATTCAACAGTTTATTAAATATTTATTTAGCGAATTAAAAAAACAATTCATTTTTAATATCACAAATATCAATAATAAATTAACCTAAAAATTATTAGGTGTGATCAATTATGAGAGTCACTGTAAATAAGCGAGCCAAGTCATAAATTAATTTCAGTTAATGAGTTAGAGTTTTATTTTCTTATATACTTTGTAAACGGTAAGTTTGATATATCGGAGTAGCAATTAACAACCATCATATAATTTGTGTACCAGTAATTTGGGAGTATCTTATGTCAAAAAGATCATTTGCGCCGAAGCAGGACCTGAATATGGTGTATTCCATTGTGAACACTCAGTAGCATATCAGCATAACGGAATTGCAGTATTTGGGGTTCAGCATTAATACGGAGCGATACACCGACAAACCTACATAATAGCGGAGATTCACAAGGCAACGGTGGAAAGAATCTACTTGGAAAATTAAGTTGTCAGATGATCTTTTAGATATTTCAAGCCCAGCAGTATAACTGTGTATCAGTTGAAAGCCGGACATTCTAGACTGATTGACAAAGAGCTGCTCCGACAGCATGATGGTATCAGATCTGTCCCAATTTGAAGAAAGCTACTACATAGTTCTTATAGGATTAAATGCTACTATGCGAAAGCCTAATCTTACTTCAAATAAAATAACATTATTGGATGGTACAGAAGCAAGCGATTGAGGTGCGTTTACCGAAACAATTTGTCACGGAGATTATATGGAGTGGCAGTCCCTTTTCGATTTGTACAGCTCAACTTTATATGGAAGAGGTAATTTGAATTCAGCATTAAAATTTTTATATCTAAGAGGTCTTCTAAAGGAAGAAGCGGCGGTACCACTCGTCCATCACTTAGCCATGACTGATTCAAATTATAATGAGGCATTTAAGAAGTTGGTTCGATAGAAAGCGTCATTCTGTTAATGCTTTCATAAAAACCTATATAGAACAACCGAATATACTACAACCAAACGCTGTTAACATTCGGAACTTGACCGATTCTTTCGACGAATCAGAAGGCTTAAAGCACCAGGTCCATATGGCAAGAGGAGGGATCCTATATGTTAATTTATGTCGCGTTAAATAAGCTAGATCATGAATCCAAATCCTTTTGTGCTCTTAAAACTGCAGACAAAGATTTTCCTACCTTCGATGAATTGCTTAAATTCCTTGGAAAACGAATCGATATGATGGAATCATTGAAGGGATACTCAACAAAAAATCATCCTGCCGGACCACCAGCATCATGAACATATGCAGCTACCACTTTTATACGGATCAATTGTCCAATATGCAAATAAGGTGGATACGGGATCCATGATTCTGATTCATATACAACCATATATCGCCGGACAAAGGATCGGAAGTTGTTCAGTGCCACAACAGATACTTTAATTACAGATCGAGAGCGAGATATTAACAATGCCAAAGAAACCATTACACATCCCTATACGATTCCTCAGTTATAAAAAGATTATAATAAGGACCATCAACAAGCAAAGCCGCCAGCTTTGAAAGTTACATTGTCAAGTTAACGAAACCGAGGAAAATAAAGAAGATAAGGAGATTTCGCGCCCACGACACACATGCAAAATAATGTGATACTATTTTACCAACCGCCATGATAAAGGTGATAGATAGTAATGCCCAATTCCAAACTTTCAGAGCGCTTCTGGATTCTGCCTCTCTTGCAACATTCATATCACAATCATTTATGCAAAAGTTGAATCTCAATCGTCTTAATGGAAGAGTGTTGGTGAAGGGATTTGGTGAAGGAGGAACGGGAGCAACCAGGAGTACTGCCGAATTAACCAATTCGTCATTATCGTAAAGGTATTCACTACACTACATGGATGTTTAACTAAAACGGATTTGCCATTATTAAATGACTTCGAATTAGCTGATCCAAGCTTTAATAGACGTGGCAATATCAATCAATCGACGACAGCAATCAATACCATTTTTAGTTGGGCAATAGCCGATGGAGGTGCAAATTCAAGGCAAACCGAATACGGCAACTTCAACATTCGTTCTCAAAAATCACAAGAAGAACATCAGAGGAACGGGCATGTGAAGAGATATTTCACACAACTACCAAACAAGCTAAATATGATAAGTTTACAGTTAAATTGCCATTTAGATTTTAGATAACCAAGATATGTAATTGGAACATCATTTAATTCCGCTTTTCATCGTCTCAAAGCAATGGAGAGGAAGTTTGGAAATAAAGAATTTGGGCAGCTCTACAAAACATTCATAACATAATATGAGACCCTTGGGCACATGGATAGGATCCCTAAGGTATTGAAAGAAAGCAGCACCCCCAACGAAACTCAGGGTTATATTCGACGCATCTGTTAAGTGATCCACAGAGTTATCACTGAACGATTTTTCAATGGTGGGACCAACCGTAAATCAGATTTCGACTCGAGGATATATTGAGAAAATGTACAGATATGTTTGAGTAGCTAAAGATGATCGACAATTTCAAAATATTTATGGCGAGCAATTTCAAAATTTTTATGGCACATCATTGGCAGCTTTCTTAACAACACGTTGATTGAAGGAGGTTAGAAATGAAATACAATCAACCCAACCAGAAGCAGCAAGATTTCAAGATAAGTATGTACGTATGTATATGACATAATTACCGGGACAAATTCTATAGCACGAATTAAAGTTATAGCAGTGCAAACAATGAAATCATTGATCGATCATCGATTATTATTTCAGCTTTCGAAAGCTAACTACGAATAACGATGAGCTAAGATCAGTTTTTGAAGCCACCGAGAAAAATGTAAAAAGTATAGGAGAACAACCAGATACGCCAAGTGTGTTAGTCCTAGTAGTACTAGGCCTCCAATGAGACCTGCATGTCGATCCTTTTAGATTCAGCGTGCACTTCCGGAGCGAACACTTCATACTAAGCGCATCCTATTATCAGATGCTACTCGCAACTTAGATTCACTTGACTGGTTGACGCATGTAATAATAAGAGTAATGGTTTTATTCCAAGATCTATGAATGTAGCACTTCAGTTGAGGTGGGAGCTTTGCTGCTATAGAATTTAATGAAGTTGGTGGAGGAATCATTAACCATAAAAATTAATAAACGATCGTTATATACAGATTCTCAGATAATATTAGACTGGCTATCTATCCATCCGATATGCTGTACTATATTTGTAGCCAACACAACCAGTGAGATAACGCAATTGTATAGTCAGGAAAATTGGTAACATATGGCATCCAAGGATAACCCCGCTGACATCGTGTCTGGAGGTATTATCACGAGCGAACTAGAGAGTAGAAATTTATGGTGATATGGTCCGCAATAGCTAGTGGATGTAGGGCAGTACAAAGCAATACGATCAATGAGACGTCAAAAGGAAACTTTCACATGATGTCAAAGATATTAGCCGCTGAAATGGTTATAATTGGCGTATATAGAGTTTCCATCTGAAATTGACGCACAAAAAAATAAAGGTATTTTATCTCGAAGCAGCCAATTAATGACTTTATGTCCATTTTTAGATGACCAAGGCATTATCCGAGTAGAGGTAACCTACAATAAAAAATAAATTTTGTTAACAGTAAAATCACACATATACACATCTAGCAAGCACCTCAAAATTGCAAAAAAATTTAATTTCAGGATCATTATTTATAAATCGATTATTTTTGCGTTTGTTGAGATAAAACTAAATAAAAAAAAATCTTTTTTTGTATAAACCTAGCTATTCAATCAACAGTTAGAAATAAATGACATTTGGGTGAATTTAAATAAAAATATTAATTAAAAACGGCATCAGTATCGCCATCTGACATTTCACCTATACATTCATGAACGATTTTCTTAGAATAACATTCCAGAACGGGATTCTGTCGAAAGAAACATTAGAGGTTTAATCAAAAAATTGGCATGATGGTCTAAAATTTTCTGAGATATTTTCTAAACATTTTATTTCCAGCATGTATTTCAGAATTGGGTGAATTCGACGAAACACATTAAATTTGGATATTTAAAAGAAAAATGGTCAACTTCTGCATATCACCAATATTGCCTATTTTAGTGTCTGTAATACACTAACAATATTTTCAAGTTTTATCAATTTGTTAATGAACAATTACAAATACAAATTTAAACACCGCAGCTTGATATTACAGTAACTTCGACAACAGACAATATCTAATTGCTCTAATTGAGCATTGACAATACACAGTTTAATAAAATCGAGAATTTAATTCCCCTTGGAAATTGGACTCACCTCACTCAATCATTATTATGTCTATTCATGCCCGCGACCTTAATAAGGTCAGATTATAGAAAAAACTACTGTATACGTTTTGTTATGTTTTACATGCCAACATATTTTTTAATAAGCTTAAATCATTGCTGCGCACAAAACAATTCATATAATCGGAAAAATGGTACATACATATGTATATGTACAGATATTTTCCATCCACTTGATTTTCCACATTTCAAAAATCTAAATACATATCGTTTTGACATTTTGATTCCATTTATTATTTTATATAAAAATTTGATTTGGAAATGTGCAATGCCGCGCGGTGAAATCTGAAACGCAAAATAGAAATATTTTAATCAAACGGATATATTGACATTTCTATCGGACTTATTATGGTTATTATCATCATTGACAAACTCTTCTTCGTTTCAATCAATAAATTCAATTTTTTTTTGTTGTTTTGTTTTATTATTTATTTACTGTAAAAATTCAATGCATTACGAATAAATAAATAAATAAATAAAAAAAAATTTATTCAGGAATTTAGAGTTTATATCGTATATTATAACCGCAGCGAATATAATATTCTCAAGACAAGTTCTGTAACAGTTTTAATTTTTTTTTTTTTTTGTGTTTCGTCTTGCTGCACTACACCACAAGCAATGTCGCTGCTCTAATATATTTTTTTTTTTTTTTAATTAAGAAATTTTCTGGAGGTAGACAATTAAAGGAGGAAGTAATGATTTAATTGTGATAAACTTGCATGTTTTGTGTTATGTAAATATTTAAGTTGTTATGCAACAATGTTTCAACTACAAAATGCATTTAATTATGGTCTGGAAATCGTTGGGATTTTACCTGTATCGGGCGGTTCTCATATTAAAGTAGGTATTATGCGTTTAATGACATAATAAGCCGGCTGGTATAATATCTGTATAATGAATGCTCTGGGTGAACTTTAATTAGTTTGAAAACGTTTAGTCTCTTGGTCATGTTTAGTTAATTGACTTGCATTTATAGTCTTTATCTTTATCTATGCAACTAATCAATGTGCTGCGGATATTTAACTGGGCATTTCGAGAAAACAAGATCGAAAGGCAATACTTTTTATACTTAAGCTTATAATACGAACGAAAATTTCGAAAATTTAACAAAACTTTTTTTAACATTTTGGTTACTCTTTAATCTCATTACTCTTATAGCAGATTCCAAAATGTTTTGAAAATCATTTAGTTTTTAAAAATTTTAAAACTCAGTTGACAAATTTCAGTTAAATCTTGAACAAATCTCCCATTATTGGATTTTAGCGAACCTGCACGTAAAACTTTGTGTGTTTCAAGTTTCACACAGCACCATTTCACGGATGAGAAGTAGCACGAAAGTTTCATCCCGAAAATGCCCTTTCAAAATGTTTCTCTCGGCTAAAATATAAGGAAATTTTCATTTATCAAGCCCATTTTTCAAATTTCTTGCGCCGATCTCAAAACTCGAGCCTCATAAGGATATCACGGGGTTTGACAGTAAAAATGAACCGTAACGTATAAATCTATAACGAAACATAAAACTAGTAACGCGGTCAATTTCGAAATTTCTTGCGCCGATCTCACACATGTTTCCGTGAAATGGCGTATGGAACACGACTTTTTAACCCTGAAGCAATTTCGAAATGAGGGTCATATTTTGAATACGTCATTTCAGAAAGACATCTCTGACATCGGCTTGGGAAATTACGAAATTGCCCGTGTTTCAGTGTAAGACTGTAAGTATTATGTTCCGTTATACATTTACGTTGTAGCTAATTTTCACCCTAAACCCCTGTGGTTTCTTGATTTTTCTGGATAACATTTTGAGAGAAAGCCTTTTCGGGATGAAAATTTCGTACTAACTACTCATAAGTCACCATTTCATAAATACAATAATTTATTGTACTTTATTGTACTTTAACAATAACTATTAATAAAAGGCTGAAAATGGCGTTTACGTTAGAATGATTTTTAAGAGCATGAAGATAAAGTTATAAAACTTAGCTAGTACTAATTCTACCATAGAATTGAAACTGGAGGAATATAAGGCCACACATTTATTGAAACCAAACCTAAACTGTGGGAGCTCCTTTGGATCAAAATTCCAAAAGTAACCGTTCAACCCGCCACTAATAATTCATTCGATAAGAGAATTACAGAAGTTAAAAAATTGTCTGTTAGCCAATTGATTTTTCGAGGTTTGCTCATCAGGTAGCTACAACCAAACTACAAAATACAATTCTCGCTTAATACATTAAGTGTCAAGTCAGAACGTACTGATCTAGCGAATTATATTCACTAAAATCAAAAACCCCAAGGAGAAGCCTCATTTGTGTGTGTATTTATGCCCACACGAATAATTAAGAAGTTAAACAATTGTCTGTTAATCAATTAATTTTTCGGAAATACTGACAAAAGTAGAAATATCATTACAGAGTCACTCCAATGTATCGACTCTCGAAAATGAGGACCCTCGTAGAGTTCAATTATGTTGATAGTTCGGTTTCGTACTGAAAAGTGAGGTCTGCTCATTTCTTTTTTGATAGTCGTTACATTGGTATGATTCTCCTCGGGTAAAGTAAACGGGGAGGAGGGAGGGGGGGGGGATAATGACATTTGTATTTTTGCCAGTAGATATATTATGAGTGATTCTGATTAGCCTCTGTATTTTTCTGATTTGCCAAATCGAAAATACTGTGAATGTCATTACTACTAATATATTGTCTGTAATAAAGCAGAAAAATAAATTAATCCACTTCATTTGCCTATTGAACATTTTTCCAAAGAGTATGCAACTTGGTCTCCATTTTACGATTTCTACTTTTCGACTATTTATAATGTCGACACAATCTACAAGACATATAAACTCTAAATTTTAATTTTAAAAGGGTTGCGATTGGGTCCACCACTCAATATAATTCGAAATTTTTTAGTTTCTGAATCTAATTACACGGAAGCTTGGAACAAACAGTTTTCTCAATTGCTTCGTGAAATAAGCGGTACATCGGATAAAATCTTTAGAAGAATAAAATACTTAGGTGATGAAGCAGAGACTAGAAACCCTTGGATTGGAAAAGAAGATATATCCAGATCGGTAAAAAATTCTGGATATTTGAAGAGGTCTCAATGTCTCCATACGTGTCAGAATCTGAAAAAATTGGGAAGGCCATTTCATGGAAACCGAAACTTCACTATTTCTGGGGAACTAGGACAACCTAGCGGTTAATTATTATGGAGCGTAAATTTATAAAAAAAGAACACCACCACGACTGACACTTAACATTTAAGGATGCAAACTTAAAGAGATAAAACCCAATGCACTATGCAGCTGTCAGCTTACAGAATAAAAATATGTTAACCTACATGCCGTTGTTAAGAGTGGCAGCTCCGCATAACTAAATTACGAGTTGAGTTTGATGAATCGTACCAATCTGCAACCGGAGCCTCATTAAATGAAACGTTTTGGTGGTTTTTAGCTATCGATATACATTACGCCAGCTAGCTGATTTCCAGGTAGACGATTGCTTATCTGGCGCCAATTCTGAAGGTGAAGCGTAAATCGTGGGAATCGTTTCGAAGCGTGATTCGTATGAAGTAATGAGCACAATTCCATCAGAGTTCAGAGATTCAGAAAATTTGTATATTGAAGATGATTCTAGTACCATCAAAACACTAGAATTGTAACCGGTTCGAATAAAGGACAAAATCGTACCCTCAAATCGAGAAACATTGTCCCGCAGAGAGATCGAACTTTTGTTCCTTTGGGCTGGGTGTCACATGCTATAATAAATTTTAAAGTTAGTCTAGTTTACAAATAATACACTCGATCAAGCACATGGGTTTTATGACACGTCTGAGAATACATATGCAGCAGAAATCTGATCGATCGTCGTGCTGTTCTACACTGTTAATTCCTAGTAGTGATTGTTTGTTTTGCACTGTGTCAGTCAAAACATCCACGGGTATAATGAAACGGCCAATTGAAAAATAATTTGTGAACTGTTGTCGGTTGAGGAAACTTATTTCCAATTTTATCGTATTAGAAATTGGGTTTTAATAGTGCTGGAGAATGTTAAGGAAGTTGAAGTCTGCAAAGAATGAACATTTTAGGTTTAGCGTAAAATCAAACTTTCTCGGGAAATTAAATTCAGGCTCCGCTTATTTAAAACTTAGCTAATTAAAACCAAAATATTGCAATCCTACCAATTTTGAATTTACTAGAGAGTCAAAAATTTCTTTAAATATCAACAAAAAAATTTGGAAAATTTTTAAAACGTTTCTATGGATTTGACCTAACTCTGTCTGGGAAAATTTTTTAAATTAAAATTATGTTAGGACAATTCTCAAACATTAATTGTGTACAACATGAATTATCTAATTCTTTCCAACAAATGTACAACAATCCTAATTCTGATGTAACACTTTGTAAGAGCTGGAGGACACATACATATCTAAATCTTAATAAAATAAAAAAAAATTGTAATTTAATAGTTCCTCCAAATCCTACTAGGTGTCATCAGAAATTGGATTCACACAGGGACTCAAGCGGTCGTTGCCGGCTAAGCGTCAGGGAAGGCGTGGGGTTTTTAGAGTGTGTGTGAATCAGTTATAACCGCAAGAAGGATGAATACTGACTACCTACCCTCAAACCATGACATCAAACTTACCCTAGCTCATCCTCACTTGAACCGGGAAAATTATCTCATATTTTTTTTTCACACCAAAAGAACAATAAAAAATTTGAATTTCAACCAATAATATTTCAGGTATATTTAAATAATAAATAAAAAGTAAATATTCTGATTCAGTTTAACAAATTTAAAAAAAAAAAATATAACACTAAGCTAGCTACCATTAATTACCTACTAAATTTCCAACTTAATTATACCCTACACCGGAAAAAAAAAAAAAATAAAGTATGAAAATCATTAAAAAAAAATAATGTTACTAAATATAAATGACGTTGAAATGAAATGTATATGTGCTAATATAGTAGATAAATTAATAAAACATATAATAAAATAAATAAAAAAAAAACTCAGCTGAGAAGATGTTGATTGAAGCAGGTTGATATCGTCTCAAAGTTGTGTGTTGAGATGTTGAATTTTAATGAATTGTCCCTTTATGTCGCCGTGATTAATTGCAATTATGTATATTGACCGAAATAACGGCTCTCACAATTTCATTCATTATTATGCAACAAAAATGTATTTGCAAAGTTTTTTTTTCACGTTTTAATTTTTTAGCTATGTAATTATTTAAGTTTTTCTGTTTTTAAATGTTTAATTTTTATTATGTTATTATGTTAATTTTTGTTCTTATTATTCTTATTATTTATATGGCGGTTCTGTTTTAAATTACACAATTTAAAGTTACAAGCCAAGTGATTTGATATTCATCTTTTCACATCACAACCATTTTTAATTTTTTTATGACGCGAGATCACAAATTTTATTTTTTTTTTTATTTTTATAATGATTTTTGTTTTCAATTAATTATTTGTTAATAAGTTCATCGTATTCACGTAACATTTATTAGATCAATTTATAATAGGATATAGAAACAAACATTTTTTTTTTTTTTTATCTTCGGCGTTAAACAAAAATTTGTCTTTCAATTTATTAGCCATAAAACCATAACACACAAAATGGCTTACAAAACAAAAATTGGTTTTATTTTTAATTTTTTTTTTTTTAGAGTTCAATTTAAATCGATTAAATTAAAAAAAACTTTAGCACTAAATTATTTATTTCACTACATACATGTAGATAATTTAATCACTTAATATCTCTTATATTAAATTGTCCGTTTTCTTTGTTTTTTTTTTCATAATACAATCTACTTAGTTTACTTAATAATTTATTTTAATTAACTTTTTTTTTCAACTTAACTAAGAACTAACTCAGAATTTAACCTTTTTTTTATACACCAATTTTCATTACTTAATACTCAAAATCACCAAAAAAAACTGTCCCAAATTCTCCAACTTTCGCCCTTTTATGCCTTTTCACCAACCGAAATTTCGCGCGAAAAAAAAAATTCTCTTGACACATTTATGAGCTACACACTACATCATCGACCCAACCAAAAAAAACAATCAATAAAAAAAACAGATCGATTATCGATATAACTGCTGTGGTACAAACACAATTACCACCGACTCATTGTGAAGACATGCGTTACGCGTCGTCACAAATCGTGGGGACGTTCCCGCACCCTGAAAAGTCTCATGCCGGGCATTACAAATAATAATATTAGTCTCATTTTGAGAATGCAATATTTTACAATGTTAATATGATAGCAGGATCCGACAGCTCATGAAAATAATCCAATTGACCTCAAGTCCGTATGTCTTTTAGGTGATATGTTCCTAACGTTTTCCCATCTAGATTTCGGACTTTATATGCCACATTTCCTATTCTTTCTTCAATAATGGCTGGTATAAATTTGGCTGATAATTTACTAGCAAACTGATTCCCTTTTTTGCTTTGAACGAAAGAACGAACGAACACCGATTGACCAGTAACAAATTCGCGGTTACGACTGCGCAAATTATAATGTTCAGCCGACTTGTTGTAAGCAAGCTTCAGATGATGTTTTATTTTGTCTTTAACCAAATTAAGCCGATCAGATTTAGATATTATATTCAAATTGTTGTCTGAACAATCAGAGAGTAGCCTCTGTAGTTGATACTCAGAACCATGTAATGTAACATGCTGTCCGAATGCTAGATAATTGGGTGAAAATTTTGTTGTATTGTGTACCACGTTGCGGAGGGCAGCAGCTACTTCTTGGAGATGCAAATCCCACTCATTATGAGTCGCATCAGTTAAATAAGACCGAATGGCAGACAAAATGGTCCTGTTAACGCGTTCAGACGCGTTACTCTGAGGTGAATAAATTGGAGTTCTAATGTGCCTTACTCCATATTTACTCAAAAGATCTTGGAACAATTTCGATATAAATTGCTTGCCATTATCGCTTATTATAAATTCTGGTACGGAAAATAGAAGAAACACATCGTTTTCCAAGAAGTTACAGATCAATGCTGCAGAAGCTTCGCGTAACGGTTTTAATAGCACGAATTTCGAATACTGATCCAACACAATGAATATAAAAGTATTACCTCGTTTAGATCGCGGGTATGGGCCTAAGAAGTCAATATAAATCCTCTGAAAAGGACGCTCGGCACTAACCAACCTCCCCATCTCAGGCCGGGTGATATAATTAACCGCCTTATTCATTTTGCAGGTTGTACAATTAGAAATGAATTCCTTTACATCAAGGGCCATCTTATTCCAATGGAATTGCCTACGCAGCCTCTCGATTGTCTTTGCTATTCCCATGTGAGCAGAGGAAGGTGGTACGTGTGCTTGCTCGACCAGTGAATGTGTGAGTTGCTTGGGAACAACTAACCGCCAATCAGGTATATCTGTGTCCTCGTAATGTGACTCTAAAGAAGGTGCAAACAATAATTTGCCATCTTTCACGCAAAAATTTGTGCTATTTGGTTCTAAGTTTTGTACTTTTTTGATTTGATCTTGATACTCGTCATCCTTGAAGGCCGAAGAATCTAAATTTATATGGAGTGGTTCTTCGTTGATAGTACTTTTTTCTGTTTTAGATTCCTGAATGGCTTCAAGCCGTGTTTCAAGAGATGAAATATTACTTGACTCATCGCAAAAGGCGCGAGATAACGCATCTGGAACAACGTTGATTGACCCTTTCCTATATCCAATGTCAAAATTGAAAGCCTGTAACTTCAGACTCCAACGAGCAAGCCGGCCTGACAAATCCTTCTGAGACATGAGCCAGCGTAAACTCGCGTGGTCCGTGTATATGGTGAAATTGTAGCCCTCTATATACGCGCGAAACTTTTTTACGCTAAGTACCGCTGCGTAGCACTCTAATTCTGTCACTGAATAATTCCTTTGAGCGGCGTTCAACTTTTGTGACATGAATGAGATGGGACGTTCATTTCCATCAGAATCAATCTGAAACAATACACCACCCACTCCAGCGGTACTAGCGTCACACTGTATAAAGAAATGCTTCTCGAAGTCAGGATTTGCCAGGACGGGTGCTGTTGAGAGTCTAAGTTTCAAAGCAACGAAGGCTTCATTGGCTTTATCTGACCAGTTAATTTTTTTCCCTTTTTTGGTCAAATCTGTGAGAGGAGCAGCGATCGTAGCAAAATTTTGGATAAATCGCCTGTACCATCCGCATAATCCTAAGAAACTCCGAACCTGTTTGGTTGTTTTTGGCACTGGGAATTCTCGAATCGCCCGAACCTTTTCGGGATCCGTGCGAAGGCAACCGTCACCCACCAGGTAACCCAAATATCGCACTTCCTTTAACACGAACTTGCTTTTCTCAACGTTGATGGTCAGACCTGCCCGTTTCAGTAGACTAGCTACTTCACTCAGGAGAACGAAGTGTTCCGCTAGGGTGGCAGATGTGACCAACAAGTCATCTAAATATACGAAGATTCGGTCATGAAGTGTATAAGGGATCACCCGGTGCATGAGGCGGCACATCGTCTGCGGTGCATTGCACAGTCCGAAGGGCATGACCGTGAACTGATATAAAGGCCGTCCAGGAATGGTGAAAGCCGTCTTATCTCTGGATTGTGGGTCGAGTGGGATCTGCCAGAAAGCGTCTTTTAAGTCAATACTGGATATAAAGCGGGTTTGATCCAGTCGACCCAACAATCCATCGATAAGAGGTAAGGGGTAAGCATCTTTTACGGTTACTTTATTCAGTTCACGGGCATCCAAACACAAACGAACCTTGCCATTTGCTTTCGTCACCATGGTGATGGGTGAACACCAAGCACTCTGACTCTCCTCTATAACTCCGAGAGCCAACATACGGTCCAATTCTTCGTACATCCTCTTCTGAACAGCCGGAGATACCGAATAAAACCTCTGCTTGACGGGTTTTGCAGTTCCAACATCAATGACATGCGTAATCAAACTAGTTTTCCCGAGCCCCAATTGAGTAAAAGAAGGAAAGAGTTTAACAATGTCATTAAGTTTAGTCTGATCTTCTAGTGAAAGGATGTGAAAACCAGATACAGCAGGATCTGAATTATTGAAGTTCTTAGTGTTCAGGGAAGATATGTTCAGTGAAATACCAAACAACCTCCAAAAATCAATCCCCAAATAAAGAGACTGTTCTAAGGAGGGAGCTATAAATAATTTCATGCGTTTTTGCTGGCCGTTAAAACTCACTAGAGCATTTATATACCCGAATATACGTTGCGATTGTCCACTAGCTGTGGTTACGGTGGAGGGAAAATTATAAAATCTATGATTTTTATTATTCAGATATTTATCCGATCCAGCTCCTAATACGCTTATAGTAGCACCACTATCCAAAAGACCATTGTATTCGATACCATTTATAGTTAACTGAGCATAAGGCCGCTTATCATTTGAGTCAATTGGAATTATAGAGGATGCTATATTGAATTTCATATTTCTGCGTAATTTCCAGTATGTACGAGTTCTTAGCTGATGTTTCAAATTGTATTGACGTTTATTATTTATTTGTTTAATTAAAATACAATTATTCTGCTCTACATTACTTAAGGTATTGTTTTGGAAGTTTGGAACGGTTTCTGCAGAATAAAAAGAATCAAGGGAAACAATTGAATTTATTTCGGACTGTTCATCTTCGGGTTCTGGGTAGGATTGGGCTGAACATATCTCGGGGGACCCTGGTTCCCAGATTTCCACTGCCCCCTCGCACCGTTTCCCGAACAATTTGGGCACTTCGGGGTTACTGTATCTTTCATGCCACACTTAAAGCAAAACCATCGAGTAGGTTGCGCTGGACATTCAGTAAATATATGACCGATGTCATCGCAGTTAAAACAAATCGCATATGTATGGTTCATGTTAGGTGGGTTTGAGTTTATGTTTAATGATGGCCCTTGCGGTTGTTGAAATCTATTTGATGGTACGTTTGGTCTTTGAATGGCAGCAACTTGAGTAGGCAAGTAGTGTGCAACAAATGGAGTTGGATTTAACTCAACATTAGTTGCAAAATCAAAATTTGGTGGCTGATCTAAGGAATTTATGGCTCGTCTTTGAGGCACGAATCTAGCATTATCCTGATAAGCTGCTCGCTTATATGACACAAACGAATCAGGATCTATTTTTAAGTCAGACCACGTATTTTCCCAACTCGTGCAGCTACTTATCAAATCCCCTATGTTTTGAAAATGCCTATCGGTTAATTGGTACCGCAACCCCGGTCTCATATTTTTCATTAAGATCTTAATGAGCTGATGATCTGAAAAAGGCGTACTCATTTGAATAGTTAAACTCCAAATTTGTTGGTAGAACTCAAGGAATGATTCGTTTGACAATTGCTTCCGGGATTCTATCTTATTTTCTATGTCCGAGTCTGGACGCCTATTCTTGAACCGTTCTAACATATTATGACGAACTTCATCCCAGTTTGCTGTTGAGTTTTGTTGCCGAAACGTCCAATACCAATGTGCAGCAACTCCCTTCAGAACGAAACTAACTTCAGTTAGTATTTGCTCTTTCGTGAGATTCATACTTGCTGCCAATGTTTCAAGTTGAAATAAAAATAGATTAATGGGTATGCCTGTTGGTGAGCCATCAAAGGCAAGACCACTCCTGGACAAACCGCGGTGTTCTGGAATATACTTGACATTGGTTGGTGTCGACTGTTCGTAATTATTCCCGTACTGAATAGGGTTAAATTGTACTGATGAAGTAGTTGCCATGTTCGTGTAATTCATACCAGGAATTTGATTGGTAGTTGAGGTAGCATGCGTGATGGGGAAATGTGATGTTGATGTATTTCCTAGTGTATTTGGATGCTGTATGTTTTGATAGTGACCTCCTTTATCGACAGCTTTAGCTTGTGCCAATGAAACGGCTGGTAATTGTAAATTATTGTTTGCGGTAGGCAGAATCGGTAACGGATTTGTAGGGTAACATTTGGATTTGTGCGTATCTTGTAGGGTATTTTGAACTACCACTGGCGGTACTTCCGATTTACTTTCAGATTTCATTTTGATTTCTTTGCACTGATTACTCAGCAATAGAACCTGTTGAGATAATTGCCGGATTTGATCCATCATAAGGGTCATGTCGGATGTTGCACCAATATCAACAGCTTCGTTGAGATTGACGAGGTCAATTTGGTTTAGATTATTTTCAAGATTCGTGTTATCTGCGATATGTATTGCTTTAGATGCGTCTATTGATTCATTTAACTTATCTGCATCGTTTAGATAAAGTTGTAGTTTGTCTATTAAAGCTTCACAAGGCAGTAGAGATGCTTTAGCTGCATTCCCATACGTATTAGAGCTAGTAGCACGCCTCAACCTGCCTGCAACATGAAAGAGTCTCGACTCGATCTGACGAGCTGTTTGCACTTGTTGCTCAGCCTCCAAAGTACTTAATAAACCAATGTCATCTTTCAGACCCTTTAGTTTAGTACGACATGTACCAATTTCAAGATCGGGGCGCTTAGCTGCATTAATATGCATTTTACCTGGTTTCGTATTCTTCCCTGATTCTTCCGATTCCACGCGACTTTGCAGGGTGTGCATGGCGGTATCATCGTGCACTACAATATCGCGCAATTCACATTCGATTTCGAATTCATCGCGATTTAATACAGATACATTCATTTTGATTAAGTTTTAAATATAATATGATACGAGAAGAAAAAATACAACAAAGAAAAAAAAAATAGAAACTTCGATAAAGACCTAATAAAATCAATATGAATTAACCCACAATAATACCACAACAATTATACTGACAATCCGATTAATGAGACTGTGGGAACCAAAATAGTCGAAATTGTAATGTATATCGCCACTGAGTCAAATTTAATTTTTTTTTCTTTATATAAAAATTAATCGATAACAATAAATTTGGTTGGAAATTATTAACCAGGAAAGGCGGTAACGTTCCAAGTTCGAAAGATCGAGAAAAAAATTGGACGATTGTTAAATTGATAAAAAAAAAATTGGATATAAATTAAACTTTAGAATTATAAAAAATAACAAATAAATGCAAATGTAATAATTAGAAAATCGATGAGGATGAACTAGGGAGCTATGTCAAACGTTACAACTGCAAAAAGACAGTTTTTTATCATTAAGGGAAGATAGTCAGCACTCAAGGGAAAGGGAAATTAGGACAGGGTATTTAAGGACTGGGGAATGAGTTTACAGATCAGCAAATCAATAATTCAAACAGTTTAGACCGGATTAAATTAATTTGGTGAACTATAGAAACTAAAATAGCGAATTTAAGACCTTACAAAAGTGAATCAGATATCAAACTCTTTATCAAGAGGAAACTATATTCAATTTCGAAGGAAATAAAATCAGATTTGGACGATTAAGATCAACTCTAAAATCAACAAAAAAAACGGAAGCAGAATTGATCTTACTCAACCAGTGAGCTATAATCGGATGAAAATAATAAATAAATTGAAATATGGACTTAAATTAAACCGAAGCAATTCTCAAACGCAAATTCAACAAACTAATATTCGGAATGGAAGTATGAGCATTGAATCGGAAAAAAAAATTATTTAAATTAGGATTAAAGGATAGGAAAACTACTGGAAGGAAGCCAATGCTTGGGCGCCACTGTAACACTTTGTAAGAGCTGGAGGACACATACATATCTAAATCTTAATAAAATAAAAAAAAATTGTAATTTAATAGTTCCTCCAAATCCTACTAGGTGTCATCAGAAATTGGATTCACACAGGGACTCAAGCGGTCGTTGCCGGCTAAGCGTCAGGGAAGGCGTGGGGTTTTTAGAGTGTGTGTGAATCAGTTATAACCGCAAGAAGGATGAATACTGACTACCTACCCTCAAACCATGACATCAAACTTACCCTAGCTCATCCTCACTTGAACCGGGAAAATTATCTCATATTTTTTTTTCACACCAAAAGAACAATAAAAAATTTGAATTTCAACCAATAATATTTCAGGTATATTTAAATAATAAATAAAAAGTAAATATTCTGATTCAGTTTAACAAATTTAAAAAAAAAAAATATAACACTAAGCTAGCTACCATTAATTACCTACTAAATTTCCAACTTAATTATACCCTACACCGGAAAAAAAAAAAAAATAAAGTATGAAAATCATTAAAAAAAAATAATGTTACTAAATATAAATGACGTTGAAATGAAATGTATATGTGCTAATATAGTAGATAAATTAATAAAACATATAATAAAATAAATAAAAAAAAAAACTCAGCTGAGAAGATGTTGATTGAAGCAGGTTGATATCGTCTCAAAGTTGTGTGTTGAGATGTTGAATTTTAATGAATTGTCCCTTTATGTCGCCGTGATTAATTGCAATTATGTATATTGACCGAAATAACGGCTCTCACAATTTCATTCATTATTATGCAACAAAAATGTATTTGCAAAGTTTTTTTTTCACGTTTTAATTTTTTAGCTATGTAATTATTTAAGTTTTTCTGTTTTTAAATGTTTAATTTTTATTATGTTATTATGTTAATTTTTGTTCTTATTATTCTTATTATTTATATGGCGGTTCTGTTTTAAATTACACAATTTAAAGTTACAAGCCAAGTGATTTGATATTCATCTTTTCACATCACAACCATTTTTAATTTTTTTATGACGCGAGATCACAAATTTTATTTTTTTTTTTATTTTTATAATGATTTTTGTTTTCAATTAATTATTTGTTAATAAGTTCATCGTATTCACGTAACATTTATTAGATCAATTTATAATAGGATATAGAAACAAACATTTTTTTTTTTTTTATCTTCGGCGTTAAACAAAAATTTGTCTTTCAATTTATTAGCCATAAAACCATAACACACAAAATGGCTTACAAAACAAAAATTGGTTTTATTTTTAATTTTTTTTTTTTTAGAGTTCAATTTAAATCGATTAAATTAAAAAAAACTTTAGCACTAAATTATTTATTTCACTACATACATGTAGATAATTTAATCACTTAATATCTCTTATATTAAATTGTCCGTTTTCTTTGTTTTTTTTTTCATAATACAATCTACTTAGTTTACTTAATAATTTATTTTAATTAACTTTTTTTTTCAACTTAACTAAGAACTAACTCAGAATTTAACCTTTTTTTTATACACCAATTTTCATTACTTAATACTCAAAATCACCAAAAAAAACTGTCCCAAATTCTCCAACTTTCGCCCTTTTATGCCTTTTCACCAACCGAAATTTCGCGCGAAAAAAAAAATTCTCTTGACACATTTATGAGCTACACACTACATCATCGACCCAACCAAAAAAAACAATCAATAAAAAAAACAGATCGATTATCGATATAACTGCTGTGGTACAAACACAATTACCACCGACTCATTGTGAAGACATGCGTTACGCGTCGTCACACTGAACATAACAATGACCTTCGTCTGGCTTTGCTAGATAAACTATAGGGTCCATCGCGAAAAGAAGAGAAAATTTAATGGACAATCGGAGTTCCTGGACTTAATGAGAATGACTAATGATAAATAAAGAAATCTTTTGATACATATAATATCACATATCTCTCTTCCCCTAATTCCCTACCATTCCAAATTTTCTTCACTGTCTCAGTGGGATGTGATAAACGTTTGTCATTAAACTTCTAATGAAAATTTACAATCGCTTTACTGATAGTGATAACGATGGTTGCTGTAACGCTTATATTACGCGCGCTTCAACTGGCAAAGCTGCTGTGGTTATTAACGGAACGTTAAAAATCACTTTTTCGAAGCTACTTCCGTTATCGTATCAAGTCGCACTCCAATATCGCACACTATTCAAGTACGTCCGAGTCTTAATCATAGACGAAGTAAGTATGATAGTCGCAGAATTGTTACCACAGATCGATCAACGACTCAAACAGATTAGCGGTACATTTGATGTTAACTTTGGAGGATATGACATTATTTTCAGGACCAATATTATGGAGAGACGTCAAATTGTATGAACTCGATGAAACTATGCGCCAAGCTAACGTTCAATTTTTCAATATTTTAACAAAAATAGGAAACAGTCAAATACTTGACGATGATGAGTTAATTCTAATGCAGTCACGTTTCATTACGGAAAAGGAAGTCAGTATATTATATTTTCTCATGGTATTCGTCTATTTTATTCAAATCAATCTATTCACGCCTATAACAATAAAATTTTAAACGAAGCTGAGAATAGAATATTTTCCAACAGAATCGTCTACGCCGCTTATAACATTTTTGAAAGACCAATTCGATTTGCGTATGATACGTGTGATCCTACAAAATCCACAACGAGACATGGAACAATAACAGACGCTGTTTTTCGCCGATACGTCATATTGTAGAAACGCGAATATTTGTGCCACATTTTAGTTATCATAAGCCTGTAGTTACATTTATAAAATGAATAAATAAATCAATAAAAAATAATATCACAACTCTCAAATTTACTTTTGAACCCGGTTTCAATTATTTTAATTCAGAAGTTTCACTTCCATCCATTGCTTATGAGGATGAGGCAGACACTACTTTTTTTTACAATAGTTTGTGAAAACAACAGAAATTTCAGGACCCGTTTATTCAAATTCTGTCTTCTTGTGAAATTTTAAAATGCCAAATCCATCAACACAAGATAATGTTCTGAGGCCTTTTGACCGGAAAACTTTTAAATTTTAAAAGTTGTTGATTTTAAGAAAAGAATTTTGAAATTTACTTTCTCAAATTATTACTCAGTAGCCGTTTAAATAAAATGTCTGGAACGTGTTCTGATAGCTTTTAGAAGAAGTTTACAAAACGGATTCATCCGAAATAAAATTAAAGTAATTTTGTCACCGACATCTAAAAGATTAAAAATTTTACAGTCCTAACGTAATCTGTAATTGCCCCAATTCTCATATAATAAAATGTTGATATTTTAATCAAACAAATTTATGAATATTTGTATCATTAAAACTATACATTTTTCAAAAATTTTAAAGCTCTCGTCAGAAATTTAGGATTTTGCGTTATGTAAAATGTTAAATATTTTAAAAAATTAGCTTCTAAGCTTTTTGAAGTAAGCAGCATCCTAATGATTTTCGATAGGAGCTACTTGAATGCTTGTGTCAACAATAAATCTATTGTACAATACATACTTGTAAACAGGGCTGCGGAGTCAGCAAAATATTTCTTCGACTCCGACTCCGACTGCCGACTCCGTTTTCGACTTCGACTCCGACTTCGACTCCGACTCCGACTCCGACTCCGACTCCGACTCCAACTCCAACTCCGACTCCGACTCCGACTCCGACTCCGACTCCGACTCCGACTCCGACTCCGACTCCGACTCCGACTCCGACTCCGACTCCGACTCCGACTCCGACTCCGACTCCGACTCCGACTCCGACTCCAACTCCGACTCCGACTCCGACTCCGACTCCGACTCCGACTCCGACTCCGACTCCGACTCCGACTCCGACTCCGACTCCGACTCCGACTCCGACTCCGACTCCGACTCCGACTCCGACTCCGATTCCGACTCCGACTCCGACTCCAACTCCAACTCCGACTCCGACTCCGACTCCGACTCCGACTCCGACTCCGACTCCGACTCCGACTCCGACTCCGACTCCGACTCCGACTCCGACTCCGACTCCGACTCCGACTCCGACTCCGACTCCGACTCCGACTCCGACTCCGATTCCGACTCCGACTCCGACTCCGACTCCGACTCCGACTCCGACTCCGACTCCGACTCCGACTCCGACTACGACTCCGACTCCGACTACGACTCCGACTCCGACTCCGACTCCGACTCCGACTCCGACTCCGACTCCGACTACGACTCCGACTCCGACTACGACTCCGACTCCGACTCCGACTCCGACTCCGACTCCGACTCCGACTCCGACTCCGACTCCGACTCCGACTCCGACTCCGACTCCGACTCCGACTCCGACTCCGACTCCGACTCCGACTCCGACTCCGACTCCGACTCCGACTCCGACTCCGACTCCGACTCCGACTCCGACTCCGACTCCGACTCCGACTCCGACTCCGACTCCGACTCCGACTCCGACTCCGACTCCGACTCCGACTCCGACTCCGACTCCGACTCCGACTCCGACTCCGACTCCGACTCCGACTCCGACTCCGACTCCGACTCCGACTCCGACTCCGACTCCGACTCCGACTCCGACTCCGACTCCGACTCCGACTCCGACTCCGACTCCGACTCCGACTCCGACTCCGACTCCGACTCCGAATTTATCTCTGACTCTGACTTCGACTTCGTCTCCGACTCCGACTTCGTCTCCGACTTCGTCTCCGACTCCGACTCCGACTCCGACTCAGACTCCGACTCCGACTCAGACTCCGACTCCGACTCCGATTCAGACTCAGACTCAGACTCAGACTCAGACTCAGACTTCGACTCCGACTCCGACTCTGACTCTGATTCCGACTCCGACTCTGACTCCGACTCCGACTCCGACTCCTACTCCGACTCCGACTCCGACTCCGACTCCGACTCCGACTCCGACTCCGACTCCGACTCCGACTCCGACTCCGACTCCGACTCCGACTCCGACTCCGACTCCGACTCCGACTCCGACTCCGACTCCGACTCCGACTCCGACTCCGACTCCGACTCCGACTCCGACTCCGACTCCGACTCCGACTCCGACTCCGACTCCGACTCCGACTCCGACTCCGACTCCGACTCCGACTCCGACTCCGACTCCGACTCCGACTCCGACTCCGACTCCGACTCCGACTCCGACTCCGACTCCGACTCCGACTCCGACTCCGACTCCGACTCCGACTCCGACTCCGACTCCGACTCCGACTCCGACTCCGACTCCGACTCCGACTCCGACTCCGACTCCGACTCCGACTCCGACTCCGACTCCGACTCCGACTCCGACTCCGACTCCGACTCCGACTCCGACTCCGAATTTATCTCTGACTCTGACTTCGACTTCGTCTCCGACTCCAACTCCGACTCCGACTCAGACTCCGACTCCAATTCAGACTCAGACTCAGACTCAGACTCAGACTCAGACTTCGACTCCGACTCCGACTCTGACTCCGACTCCGACTCCGACTCCGACTCCGACTCCGACTGCGACTCCGACTCCGACTTCTACGTGTAATCAAAATAATATGAAATTCATACAGCTCATATTCAAATTTTATCATTACAAGAACAAAATTTAAACATAACAAAAATTAAAAATCAAAGTAAAGAGTAATTAAAGAAATAAAAGGAAAAGAAAAAATTTCTACAATTTAAATTAGGTAATTACAAATTTGTTCTTAAAATTAGTATGGCCTCAAGAATATTAAGACTCGTACTTCTGTAGACTTGTCCCTTTTCTCCAAGCCATCAAAAAAATAAATCCTGAATTTTTGTAATCCGAAGTCGTTTCGATTCCTCATGATCATCTAGAAATTTTTTGAATTCATGTTTTGCTTCTACTTTTTCAACAGGATTTTCTTGGTAGTTAATAGATGAAGATTACGGCTGGTGACTATGTTTGTGAGCTTTTCGGCAATATTAAAAAATTATTTTAAACGATTACCAAATTAAACGTGCATTCACAAAACCGCGTCCATATTAATACGACGCATGCAAATTAAGATACACTAACCGCCTGAAATACTAAATTTCACTAAAACTTTTCCAAATTTTATTTTTTATTTTTTTTTATTTGGTTTTTAGCTTTATTGCATTTCCTTTGAGTCAAAATTTAAAAGTTTGCATTTCAAATAGTCTAACAATAAAAATTTATTGAGTGAAAATTGGAATACTTTTAGGTAGGTAATACACAGGGTATATTTGAATAATTGGGCATACACTTCACTACAGTAGATTTTTCTCTAAATTTTATAATTTAAAACTTACGTACTTTAGTACTTTGTTATTACCACAGAGACAACACCAATGTAATGAGGATTCACTAATTTTATGTTGGAAGGAACACTATGTCGAGAATCGGTAAAAACAACTATGGGTTTAGACAAACAAAAACAATGCTATTGTTAATACATTGATGAATCAGCATCAGAAATTAGTAGAAAGTAGAAATCCTCACAATGTAATATCACCTCTTGCTTTTTATATCAATTTAGAATTTCCGAATTTTTTTTACAGGTTTCTGCAAGGCTTTATTGAAATTATTCAAGTTTGCATAGAATCTTGGATGAGACGGTAGATCCAGGTATGTTTCCATTTCAATATCAGAAAATGATTTTTCTCCTAAAATTTTATGAATGGTGAACTCTAAAATTCTTTATTCATAGAAAACATCTTAACTAAAACAAATTTACATTTTCGAAATTTATATTAATCTCGATTTCCTCAAAATTGAATTCATTTCGACATCACGTCACATCAAAAATTATTTGGATCAGTCGACGCCACTGTTCTAGGAAAAAATAAATAAAAAATCACCGTTTGAATTATATTCAAGTTTATAACATAATAAAAAATAAAATCATTACCTTACCGTCATTCCTCATCCGTGTTACGAAATTAAATCACAGTGTTTTGGTGCTTAAATAATTAATTTGAAGTGTCTTAATAGTAAAAAATGAATTTAAGTGACGCTACTAATACGAGTATAATGCCTAGAAAATCGCCCATTTCAAAGGAACTAAAAACGAAAAGTGAAAATTATTTTGTACTCAAGAGAAGCGAAAATACTTATCTAAACGAATATGTATCAAAGGTTAGTAAAATCGGTTGTTTATTTTGCTTTATATTTTGGGATTTCCAAGGGCATTACAAGAATAACAAAATTTTCTAAAATGGCCCACTTTTCTAATAATTTTTGTTTAGGTAATGTAAATTAAATTAGAAAAATAGTTTTGTTGTAATAACGTAAATGTCATATAGAAATCCCATAACTGTTTGCATTCACATTAAATTTAGTGTTATAAAATAATAATTAAATAAAAAACAGTTGATTTAATATTTTCATCAGGTTGGGACTTAGTAGGCCAGTAGATTTTTTAATATAAATGTTTAACTTCTGGTCCACAAAATCCCAAATTGACAAAAATATTTTGATGATCTCGATACATTTATTATTTACTCACCTGTCTTTGTTCCAACAAATTTATTAACATCTGAAACAAATCAATCACTTACATTTGAAGATACATAAAAATAAAAAATTCTAAACATACAACATAAATTTTTAACAGTTGTAATTTACTATAATCGTAAAGATGAATCTTTTAAATGAAATCTATATACGTAAACATATCATGTTTGATAGCATTTACTCGATGCTTGCGAAGATGAAAAAATACATAAACTATTTATGCGGAAAAATAGCATAAGAAAATCGTACAAAGAAGAACATAAAGATTACAATTTATGCTCATCGCTTGATAGTTACGAGTAATATAGTTTATGAAAATAAAATGATCACCCAAATGCAGCACTCACACACAACAAGTGAATTCACAATAATCGATATATAAATAATTTTCCGCGCACAATTGACAACCATAAACATTTTTTAAATTATTATTAACCACAGGATTTTCAATTGGAAATCAATAAGAATATTTTTTTTTATATACTTACATAAGTTGTTGGTGTGGTTGCGCGATCTAAATTTTAGCGCATGTCCAACCAAGGTAAATCTAAAAAAAACACTGTTATAATTTAGCGGGATACTAAAAATACGATGGAAATTTATAAATTATTCATTTTCTATATGACAATTCAATTTCTATTTTTTGTTTTGTTGTAATTCATACAGCGTTACGTCTTAGACGTGGGCGTTTTTATTTATTAAGCTCAAATGATAAAATTTATTTGATTTTAGAAATTGATTTATAGATTTTTGTAAGAAAATACTGCATTTTTCATTTGATGAGGTAATCAGGTACAAATTTCTTGTGTTTATATGAGAGGATGACGATTTTTTCATTGGGTGCACACGGATTTTATTGTGAATGTGTTTGTCTGTCATCCGAACAATGGTCCATAACAATTGATTATGTGACAACTTGCATAATATCGATGTCTCTATACAATATAAATAAAAAATTACTGTTATGGCGTCCACGGTATATACGTTTTCGTACTTAGAAATCTAAAAATCAAAATATTAAAAACTGTTTACGTAAAAATCAGGAACTGGGTGTTTTTCGAAAAACCAGTTCATACACACTAAGCTATTGGCTGCAATTTGTGCCACGATTTTATTTTTTACCCACGCCTCTCGCTTTTTTTTATTTGACCGAAAAAAAATGTCCAATCTTTTAGAATATTATCGTTCAAGATCAGGTTGCACTCAGACACACACTACTAATCTTAGCAGGTTATGTGCTTTTAAAATTGTTAAAATTCGGAAATTTAGAATAATGAAATGTTGCAGTTTACTAAAGATTAATACAATTCAATTAAATTTCAGAAATTTTAAGTTCTCTTAATTTTTAGTACTCAGTCACAAAATTTGAAAAATCTGTTCGTAATTTGTAAAACGATAATTTCTGAATTTTGCTTTAAAAAATAAATTAGACTTATCGATTTAGAAAACTCACTCCAATTAAATATTTTCTAACAGGTGCATCTTCAAAAGGTATTAAACATTTTTAAACCCATCTTTTTGGCTTTGAAATTTTTAAAGTTTTAAAAAATATCAAATGTGTAGTTCTAAACCTAAATTTCGTCAAAAAATTGTCACTTATTTAAAAAACTTCAAAATTATCCAGAATATTTAAATTTTAATTTCGGATATTGAAAATCGAAAGTTATAAGTTCAAGCAAACCGCATGCCTTTAGTGCAAGCTTCAAACTGCTTGCTTTCTTTAATACCTATTTATTGTAAAGCACGGTATTCTATTTGAATGAGGAATCTTTATAAGGGGTTAAAAAATAAAAAAATCAAATTCTTGAATTTCAGATGGTTAGCTGGATTAAAATAATCCGAGTTAAAATTCGACTCTTTTTTCATCCGTGCCTTTATTTGGATTTTTCCCTTGATATCGTTACAGACCATAATTATGTCGTTTTCATGAAAGTTACGCCTACCCGTTTTCTTCTGTACTACTGCTTTACTTAATTTTGGAATTGCATATTTGTATATTGTTTGCGTATTGTTGAGAATATTTCAAATGAATTGTAGGTCTCATAGCACACTTCACCTGGACATTGGGCTTTTGTGATTAGCTAGTATCGTCTTCGTGTAGTAGTTTGGAAGTTCAGACCTATAAAATACAAGAAATATTATTGATTGTGATTATAGCTATTAGTGTTAGCTGTAATCAAGATTTTGTGTTATCTGTAGTAACAACTTACTGAATTGGTCCGAAATAATTAAGCTAAGTATAATCTTCTGCTTTTCTTCTTGAGATATGTGGCGAAATATTTCAGATTGCTTCAACTTTTTCCGGATCTGCCTTTAATTACTCATATCATCTCTTACAATAAACTGCAAACAAGTTTATCTATTGAGTGTGTGTCACTAAACTTTGATCTCTGGATTCTTGGTTAGGAGGCAAATTTGGCAAAATGCAAATTTGAGAGCTTCACTATCCAAATACCTCTTATTATAGCCACATCTAAATTTCGTATCACAGAATAATTTCGGGAAATATAGGTAATGCTTTACTAAATTGTTAACTTGTTTCGGATCACTACACCTACCTGTATGGCACTATGGCATGAGATCCTTTTGCGACTTACTCATCTTTTTCCACAAATAATCTTTGTATTCATCGATATCCGCCTTAGCAGTTCCTACACGCCGGATAGTCCTGGAAAGGGTTTCAATAGTGGGCCGTTTAAACATCAAGTTTCGAAAAAAATATCCAGCTACAGCCATCTTGTGAATTAAATGGCGTAAGGTATCGTAAACTTTGTGAAAGGAAAATCCCATTTTAAGATATTGCCTGAAAGTTAAACTTACATAAATTTAAAATTAAACCTCCAGTTTCTTTGGTCAGATGTTTTTTCTAAATCCATTGGGAGCTCTTAGTGGAGGTGAGCAAATTGATCTCAATTGTAAATAATTGAAGATATTTACTCGTATCAAATCTTTAAACAATTTCCTTAAAATTTCTTAGTGTACTCCAGGTATAACTAAAGTATTTTCTTAAACTTTAACGGGTAAAATTAATGAAAACCGAGATAAACCAAAGAAAGACGATTATGAAATCAAATCGTCATGTGTTAATTAACCCTAATCAGCATAGGTCATTTTACTGCGATGAGTCTCTCGGACTCATATGTAATTTTAAAGAAAACTGAAAACATTTACTACAATATTGAAAATATTTTATTTACAATAATTTCAATAACAAAAATAAAATTAAATTTGGCAGTTACTTATCCTGCGAACTTTCTTAAGTGCTGGAGGAAAAAGGTACCACACTTAAGCGTTTTATATGTTACTTTACGATAAAGGCCAAATAATCATCGCATAACATTTCCACAAAATTTAGTATGGAAATTGGTTGGTTGAATTATACTAAGGCCCAGTAAATGCCTTATGTAAGCTGTTGCATTAACACCTTGTTAGTGAAGTTGACTTGAAGAACTGAGAGACCTGCGTTTATTTCTATTTGGTTCAATGAATTCTTGTTCTAAATTTGCAAGAAATATTTGGTAATCGTTATTTTTCGTTTGCTAATTGATCTACATTTTATAAAGTAAGGCCAGCGGTTAATGGTTGGCACCTACTTAATGGTTTCTTTTTCTGAAGAAAATATGTGTCACCGAAAAAATCGACGAAATAAAATGTTGGCTCGATTTTTGTTCTTGAGCTAGCCTAAATAAGGAAAAACGGAAAACAATTCATTCATTAGGCTTCCACGCTTGAGAAGTAAATCCTAAAGACCTTTCAATTTGATGAAATCTACTAAAATATGTGAAATCCCATACTCAATACTCTCTGTACAAATTCGAAACTAGTAAACCTACTCAAATGTGACGTTGCAATGGCTATTGCAGTGCACAGCTGTTCTTCTCCATTTTTTTGAAGTCACTCATTGCATTTTCAAAATAAGGAATTCCCAGTCAAGTTTAGATCAAACGTAGTACTGGGAAAACTTATTCTCCAAATTGTTACGCAAATATTGAGTGTCGATTATGTATCTCTTGTTTTACATGGCGACGAGTTTCGAGAACTCAATTTATAAAGACGCAATTGTAGGGAAACACAATTAGAGCTGGAAATATCTTGCATAATCACGGTTTGTCGCAATTTTGAAAAATTTCTGTAAACTCGTTTAATGCTTATGAACACAATAATAAAAACACCATTCGACGTTCAATTTTCGGATTAACATTTTTTTCAATAGTTAAGTGTCATTTATCTACATTGTAATTGTCTTAATAGGGATTATTCGAAATGTCGCTGAATTACAGGTAAATCGATATTTTCGATATTTTATGTGATTCTACTAAGTTTATAACCTTATTCGAGATTTGTTTGGGGAGGTCTCATATAGAATATGAGATATTAAGCGAAATTTTCTAATTTTATTCGAGATTTTCGGAATTTTAGAAATTTCTTGAGAATATTGCGATTATTCTAGCTTAATCGAGATTTTTCGATTTATTTCGAGATTTTTGATATTTTATAGGAAGATTTTAGATTATTTGAGGTTTGTTTGGCACGGAGTGTTACTTACTAGATATTATTTAAAATTTTAAAGATTTTTCGATTATTCGAGGTTTGGTTAGAGTTCGATTCAGTATAGTATTCTGTTTTGTGCAAGATCACTCAGAGATGAGATTCTAAAGTCAGATTTATGGATTTATCTTGATTTCGAAATTGTTAGTGTTTTGTAAGTAGATATGTAAGTTTTCTTTATTTTATTTAATTATTAACGAACCAATTTTGTTTATATTTTTATAATTATTAATTCATTATTTATTTTAAATAAAAATTTAAAATAAAAAATCTATTTATTTTAATACACATTATTTATTTTCCACCACCGTTTTTGCACCACGCGATGTGGGTGGCATGTAATCGCATTGTCGATCGAGAGCAGACTGGTTATTGATTTTTATTTTTAATTTTATTTTATTTTGTTTGTGTGTAGGGCCCTGTGATTTGTCCAGCACACGTGCGAAGGGGAAGTCAACCCACTACACATTCAAATTAGAATATGCGCTGCTCAGTTTGTACACTGAAAAAAAAGATTGCTCATATTATGCAGTTAAGGCATCAAATCAAGCAGAAAACTTGCTTAAATATGCGCTAAGCAAAGATATTCTTGTAGACAGAATAATTTTTGATGATTTGTTAATATTTTTATTTATTGAAATTATGAATTTAAGATATAATTCAAGAAACACGTGTCTCTCATTTCTAGCATTTTACTCTTATTATAATGAAAATTTAATTTAAAATATTCATAAAACTATTTTCGATTTAATCTCAATTTGCGAATTTATTGTTGTTTTTAGAATAAATTAGGGCAATTTATAACTAATTGAAGAGTACTGTATTGTCAAGTTATAACCAACCATTCTCAAAAGAAGTAAATAAAATATAATTCAAGAATAATTTGAAGACCAATATTCTTAAGAAAAATAGTTAAATTTGAGAATAAAGTGCATAAAACCAGAATAATTTCAAAACTAACAATTCACAAACTAAGTAGGAAACTAAAAACTTGAGAATAAAGTTCATGATTCCAGAATAATTTCAACGTACTTAATTCTCAAAATATGTAAACAAATATCAGCTTGAGAATAAAATGCATGATTTAATAATACATTCAAGGTCAATTATTCTCAAAACAAGTAAAAGAAATATAAACTTGAGACTAAAGTTCATGATACCAGAATAATTTCAAAACCCTTAATTCTCCAAAATATGTAATCAAATATCAGATTGAGAATAAAATGTATGATTTAAGAATATATTCAAAGCCAGAAATTATCAAAATAAGTAAATAAAATTATATGCTTGAGAATAAATTCTATGATGCTAGAATAATTTATAATCACACAATCATCAAAATAAGTAAATAAATATAAATTTGAGAACAAAGATTATCACTTTATTCTTAAATTGATAAATCTTTTTAATTATTTTGCGAATGGTTTATTCTTTAATCGTGCTTTTTGTTTCCAAGTCCTGAATTCTTACATATTTTACGATTCTCATAATGATTAAAGAAATGATCAATTTCTGAGTGAAGTTTTTGATTCCAGAATATTTAATTTAAAAACAAATTACATATTAGATTTTTATTTTATTTTATTATTTAAAAAAACTCTCTGGAATAAAATTTTTATATATTTTATATACATATTATTATTATTAAAAAAACTTAATTGTTTTACATTTTATAGAAATCTCATGTAATTAAAGATACCCGATTCCCTTTCAATTTCAACAATTTTCTTTTAATTTAAAACATTTTTTTTAATTTCAAAAATTTACATACACAAATTACAATAATTTTTAGTTGTATAGATGCATTTATAGCTGTATAATTTTTATGTATAATTTTTATTTTACTTTTAAAGTAAATAAAATATGCATCAATTAAACATTATTTCTAAAATATATATAATAATTACAATAAAGGGTATTTTATATATGGTTTTCCCTGTTGCGTTTTTCGCAATGTTGTTAGTCTTAAACGAACATTATTTAAATCCAAAAATGTAAATTCTAACAATTCTTCTCCAACTAAATATATTTTGTAATGATTGTCGAATTTACTTATATTTATTTGTTGTCCAGCAATAATTATTTCATTGATTTCAACGAAAATATTTTTTCTTCTTTACATCGTTTTCATAACAAAAATAATTATTAACCTTAAATTGCGTATTTTTATACTCTACATGAAGAACTGATATCATATTTTGAATACTGTTCAGAGTTACAATTGTTTCTAACAAGTTCATTAATATTATTATCAATTTGTTTCTTAATTATCTTACAACTACTTTTAACATGTTTTTTATTTATAATTAAGTACACATAGCTTTTTCTGCAAAATCGTACCACTTGGACATCAGCAGCGTGCTCTTTTCTGGATATATAATCTCAAAATCTATCTCAACCTGAAATTAAAATGAATGATTGTTTTTAGTGGAGACATTTATACATAAGTAGTCAAGGAAATTTACCAGTCTAAATCCATTTGAAGATGTATATAATAGTTAGTCCTGCAAACATTTTTTAATTTTCCCTCCCGATGACTCAATCGCATCAAATTCATAACGTCTGCCTTTCGATGTAGCGCTTCATTTAATTTCAACTGTGTCCCATGGTTCGTGGAAACAGCTCAACCAGTTTTTATTTCCAAAAATAAATTTTGATCCTAGATGAAAAAAAAATGATCCCCGGATCATTTCAGGTTTTTGAAGAAATTTTTTACTTTTATTCAAAATCAAATACAATCCACAAAGGGTCTTGTTTAGAAGTACAACTATTCAATTTGATTTTTTACACTCCAACAAATATCTTTGGGTTTCAAAAATATCCCGGATCAAGAAAAAGTAAAAATTTTCCTTCAAAAAAACATAAAAATATATAGTACATATGATATTTAAACTGTTTGATCCGGAATCTTTTATTTATGAATCAATATTTATTTTAAAATAATAAAATAAAATAAAATTTTAACTTATATGTTTTAAACGTAATAATACCTTGATTTCTCCAAATATATAAAAATGAAAACGTTTAAAATGTTTTCAAAAAAATCACTTCGCTCAATTTATTTTAGCTATATTTAATTTATTTAAAACACTTACAAATCACTAAGGTTCAAATTTACTAACGCCTACATAACACAAAAAAAATGTTTGTAAATATCCACTATAATATTTTTCTTTAAACAAAAAGTACTCGTGTAATTTAAAATAGTAACAAATTCACTATAAATTTTAGCACCACACTTTTGATGATAGAACACATACTATTTTGGTTTATTTTTTAATCACGATTTTATGTCCGTCTTACTCCAGAATTTAACAAGAACTGAATAGTAAAAATAACATAACTATATGTAGTATAAAGGAAAATAAGGAAACCATAAATGTTTAATTTTCGCTGAAGAATAGTATACTCAAAGTAAGAATATAAATTCAATAAACTCGAGAAGGTATAATTTCAAATCAATGATAATATTCTCAGTTTTTGTTAAACGTTATTTTTATTCTCATTTTTAAATTAGTATACATAAATCAAGAAATATTCATTAATTTTATTTATGTATTTTGTGATTAACTAAACTTAAAAAATATACGACTATTCTCAATTTGAGAATGGGAATTTTTCGAAAATAACTGTATATTAATGATTGAGTCGTATAATGATTCGTCGTATATATTTCTATTTACAAATTCACAATGAAATGACCAAGTATAATCTCTAATTATACTTGTTTAATATTCTCTTAAGAATACTATTCTCAAATTATGAACATAAATTCAATTAACTCGATTAAGTATAATTTTAAATCAACGATAATATTCTCAATCATTGATAAAACATTATACTTACTCTCGTATTTAAATTAGTAGGCATGAATCAAGAATTATTTATTAATTTGTGATAAACTTTACTTCAAAAAATACGATTATTCGCAATTTGAGAATTGCAACTCTGGGAAAATAAACGTTTATTACCGAATCGATTCGTACATATTTGCAATTACACATTCGTAATTACCAATTACCATTACACATTCATAATTTCCTTATCGTATGCACTTTTACTTATAATTGAAAATCACCAAATTTAAATTATATTGATATATTGTTGAATGAAAGTCTGCGAACGAGAAATTAGAACTAGAATCGAAAGATTGTTGCTGTCGAAGTTTGCCTAAAGTTTTTTCAACAAATTATTCATTTTCAGAAAGGAAGTTACCTGCATTTCAAATTATTGCTAAATGAACTAAATTTGCAACAAAAGATATAGCTACATATTTTTTGAGGTGTTTTAGTTTCTTACAAACAATATATTTTTAACGAATTTTCTATAAAATGCATTTTGGAAAAGGGTGTTGTGTTAACCAGATGTATGATCTTCTTTTATGAATGCTGACCCATCTTTAAGGGGTATGGCACAGTTAACCGAAAGTTATTTCGCAAATAGTCATTTATCCTAATGCCATTTCACAAAAAAATAAAAATACAAAAAGACATTTAACAAAAAATCATTTAACAAAAACTCTCTTTAACAAAAAACTTATTTAATCAAATTACAGTTCACAAATAGATTCTTGGCAACTGGAGCTTTAACAAAATAATATCTGGTAAATATGAATTGATACGCTTAGATTAATTTTTGCGCAAAAATTAATCTAAGCGTATCAATTCATATTTACCAAATATTATTTTGTTAAAGCTCCATTTGCTAAGAATCTATTTGTGAACTGAAATTTGATTAAATAACTTTTAACTAATAATAATAACTAAAGCTCCGTCTCCTTTCACAATACGTTAAATTATTTTAAATTTAAATTTTCTGCTATAGCAAACAATAATTCATATTTTGCATATGTATCTTGTTTTTGCAAAATTCGTTTAATTCGTAATCCTTTTGGAAATATTTTTTTCTTTATAATAGATGGTCCGCCAATTTCAAATTTTCCGCAACGATTGGATTTTCCGCATATATAAACTTCTTTAAACCAAGTACCAACTTTCTTCCCGTCTTCATCTAGTTTTTCAAACAACCCTTCAAGATATTCGGGAATATCATCGGGCGGTAAAAAACTCACAGACAAAACTTCTCGCATGTGCAAAGAAAACTCTTCATTTCGGCCGTATTTCGATTGTAGTTCAAATTTGTGTAGTTTTGTATAAATGATTTGTCCTAAATGAAAGTGACAACTTGTAAAGTGTCCAGTTAGTATAAATGGAGTTTTATGAAACAAACTTTTTGATAAAAGATTGTTTGCAAAATATGATATTTTGATAAGTAGCATTAGGCAGAATGGATGTTTGTGAAATTGATTTTGCCAACAGGCATATTCCCTCTTTAAGTGCAGTCATAAAAGTACTCTAAAATGAAAATTTTAACATTCCGCCCTTCTATAATAAATACATTCATAATATGCATATTATACCTGTTTAATTACTAGAAATGTATTTTCATTTTGGTATTAAGGGCATAAAATCGAAAAGAATGGAATATTATACACATTCTAACATGTAAAAAAAATTCATATACAGGGTGGCTGATGAATTTTGCTACATTAAGAAACTCAAATAATTTTTTTTTCAGTGTATGGAATTCATTTTTCTTTTATTCATGTTAAAGCTCATTCAATTTTATTAAATATAGCTTAATTAGTTTTAAAAATAATGGAATTTAAATACCCCCCCTGCTCGTTGATGCATGTGCGGCATCTTACCAAAAAGTTGTTCATTACTGCTTGGAGAGTTGAGACAGGAATAGCCGCAATTATTTCTCGAATGGATTGCCTTAGTTCATTCAAATTTGTTGGTTTTGTTTTGTAGACTTCCTGTTTGCAATAACCCCACAAGAAAAAGTCAGGTGCAGTAAGGTCAGGCGACCTGGGTGGCCAACGGAATGTGGAGTTTCTGCTTATCAATTTATTGGGAAATTTTCGTCGCAATTCTGTCATAACAGGTTGGGCTATGTGAGGAGCTGCACCATCTTGCTGAAACCACACAGAGTTGAAAGAAATTCTCCTTCGGCGTAATTCTGGATAGAAAAACTCTCTCAACATGCTCAAGTAACGGTCTCCAGTAACCGTAACGGTGTGACCGTTTTCTTCGAAGAAGTAGGGCCCGATAATGCAGCGTGATGAAACTGCACACCACACTGTGACACGAAGTGGATGCAATTCCGTCTCATGGAGTAACTGTGGGTTGGAAGCACTCCATATTCGACAATTTTGTTTGTTTATGTTGCCGTTTAAATCGAAATGGGCCTCGTCAGACATGAAAAGACAGTTCAACATGTTTCCATCCTCTTCCACCATTTGAAGCATCTTCTGGCAAAATTCCAAGCGAATCGGCAAGTCTGCAGCGTTCAGTTTGTTGGCCAATTGAATTTTATATGGGAATAAGTCCAAATCTTTGTGCATAATTGACTGTAATGACTGTCTGCTTATACCCATTTGAGCAGATAAGCTTCTTGTCGAAACACGTGGATTGTTTTGTATGGCAGCAGCTACAGCAGCGATTGTTTCCTCCGTTCGAACTGAAGGGTTTCGATGGTAAGGTCTTCTGTTGACTGTCCCATGCTCGGCAAAATTGTTTACAAGTCTCATTATGGTCCATCTGCTCGGAGGATTGCCGCCAAACGTGCGCCTGTACTCTCTTTGAACCGAAACTACGGACTCCAGAGCGTGATAGCGGCGGACAATCCAAATTCTTGTTTCAGTGTCCCAGTTATCCATTTTTGTTAAATGTAAAAGTCAATCTGCAAAATAAAAAAAAAATTAACTAGATTCATTGAATAGAAAAAAAGTTATTCAATTTTTTTTTGGTAGCGGCTTTCATCAGCCACCCTGTAGATTACAATGCCTTAATGTAAACTTGCCGAAATTTTAGTTTTATATCAAAACTAACATTATGTTATGGTTTGTGAAATATGAGAATAAATGAATCAAAATAAAACCTGACAAATGAAGAAACTTTCCATCATTTGATTATACGTTACTGGAATTAAGAATAAATTTAGCAAGTTGTAAAAACCAGATTTATGAAATTTCAAGCATACACAAATTCTTTAATTGATTCCATATTTTTTACTATAATTAAGAATAAATATTAAACAAATCCATAAATTATTTTCAAATAGTATTTAAAGCATAATTTTCTTTAATCGATATCTAATTACTTGTAACAATAGTAAAGTTGAGTTAAATTGTGAATTATAGACAAAACTAAAATGAAGAAGATAAATCATATTTTGTAAAAGTTTCTAATTACTAGTATTGAGCAATTTAGTGTTAATTTATGAAAATAAATTTCATATTGCGCAGTATATTTATTAAATTGTAGAAAATTTAGAATTCGTGTTTTTGAGAAAGTACTATTCTTAATATTGGAATAATATTTCTCTCAGTGTAGTGGTACATTGGGTGAACCGCTACAGTGTTGGATAGCATTGGGTAGAAAAATTATAACCATTATATTATTCAATATTTTCGAGAATATTCGAGGTTTTAGTGGTGATTGGGGTCTGAGCTAGAGTTTTCTAGGAATGTAAGACGATTCAACCATTTCGAGATTATTCGATCATTTCGAAATTTTTCGGGTTTCTCAATATTCCTCGAAATTTACAAGGGTTAGCACTGTGCCATGTCACAAGATTAGTGATTTTTTCCGAAATTTTTATAGCATAGTGCTATAGACAGATTAATTGGAGGATGTTGGGTTACATAGATGATATTTTTGGGGAAATATTATAAATTTTCCAGTTTTACTTCTTATCGAGATTATTTTTGAAGATTTGTGAGATTTTGAGATCAGACGTTTTTTCGAAATTGTTGCAGATTTTCCAAATTATTCAAGAGATTTTGCTTTTACAGAAAATTTTTCAAAGTTCCCAAAAGAATTAATTCAGAGAAGCAAAGTTGTTATTGGAACAAACATTTTAAAAACAAATTATTTTTGACCATTTAAGGTCGTTTAAATCAATAGGCTCAATAAAAGCTTATATATGTCTAAACGTTTCTACTACAAGGTTTTGGTCGAAGTGACCCAAACAACGTCATTTTCTTTTATATTATATTTGGAGTATAAAATCAAAATGCATAAAATGAGTTACAGCTTGGCATTGAATTTTTATTCTACCAGTAAAATCTGTTAAAAGTCTAAAATGCTGAACTTTTCTTATACCAAGTTAGTTTCCTTCATCACCTATTCTGTCTAAGAGACTCATCGCATGCTTTTATGCTTGTTTTTGAAAATGGACAAGATAGGCCTATAGTCGGTACAAGAAAAAAATTCTTAGTAGCTGATTCTAAATCTTAAATAATAATTATTAGAATACATAAAGCTCAATTTTCATAAAAAAATATTTTTCGATTAATTTTTAGCTAATAATGTTAAAATGAGCCTGTGAGACTCATATGCTGATTAGGGTTAATGCTGTATATTACAGCTGATATTTTTGCAGAAGCGTGGTTTTGTACATAAATCCCATAAAAATTTTCTGCCTAATAACCAAATTTCGTTACAGCAACGAAAGTTGTGGAAATCACCACCCTCCAAATTCAGCATCCTTATTATATTCCCAACCTATTGATTAAATGCTGATCAAATAAATGAAAATGAGAAGAGTACTACGTCGAATCATGCACTACCTACATTCCTTACAGCGGAAGGTACATATCTGAAATATGTGGCCTCATGGGGAAAAATTGAACGATTAGCCCAACGATGTCCCAGTAGCATATTAAACCAATTGCCATTTTTGGCTAGAAGAAAAAGCGCTTAATCCGTTTGAGAGTTTTACTAGTCCCAAACTGAATCCCCATAATTCTGTTTCTACATAAGGAAATCAAATTTCTTAACGTTTACTGTTAGTTCGGGGTCATCAGACAGCTCTTAGATGCAATAGATAAAAATTCGAGATGCTTTTCAAATGTCTTAGAAGTAATAACAAAATCATCCAATAAAAATACGCGACCGGTGGAGCTCGCATCTGCTAATCCATTAACCAAATGGCACAATGGTGAATTGATGCAGCGGAAGTTCAGGCACCGTGAAAACCATTTTATGATGTAATGCTTTATTTAACGAAGTCAAACCCTGAGATATATTTTGTGCAACCAGCTAAAAACAAAGCATACAAACAAAGACCTGTTTTGCTTTTTGCCCTCAGCACCAACGTCGTGGGTGCAGTACATGAACTTTTTGATTCAGTAACTCCTAGATACATTATACGATCCACCTCGGCATATATCTAAATGTTTTCGCTAAACCTAACGATAATTTGTAGATTCGGCACCACCTTTACTTAATTCTGAAATTATATTGCGGGCTACTTTAAATAGGTCCCAATAATCAATTAGCCAAATTGTAGGAGTACTAGCTATGTGACTCACTTGCATTAAAAATTTCGTTAACTTATCTAGAAATGTGTCTATAATATCTTAGTAATGAATTCGAATGTTTACATGAATTTATACACTAATGAAAATTTAAGCCAATATAAGCCTTATTTGTTAAAAAATACCATAATTGGACCTTGCTTCGGCGGCCGCTTACTAGCCTTAGACGTGTTTAAATTCTGGAAACAATATCATAAAAATATTAGAGAACTGACGTTTGCTAGAAGATTGTTTGTATTTGTTTTCTGATTGGGGTTACGTCCAAAATGTAAAAAGACCATTATCATAAAAACCACGAGAAGGTTGTCGACTTTCTCCTTTCAACTTCAATAAAATTCAGAAATCCACTTTTCCAAAATATTTCCTGTGTCTATGGGTCAATTTTGGTTTTGTGGCTATTGGGATCCGTTTCAATGTGGGTATTGTGCCTATTTTCTAGATAAGTGGACATTACTCTCAATTATTCTGTTTCATTTCCACGAAAGTCAATAATTAACAAATTTTGATGAATAACCAAAATGTTGAGTGATTATTCATTTTCGGTTTTTGGGTGATTTTGTTGGCGGCTATTTTTAATTCTTTTATTGAGAAACTGTTATGTCTTTAATTTTTGGATAATTATGCATATTAAATAATCGCCCAAAATTTTTGAATTTTCTTCATTTTAATATTTTGGGTGATTTCCGCCACCCATATTTATAGCGTGTTCAATCGCCCAAATTTTTCGGTTATTTCGCATTTTTGATTTTTGGGTGACTACTAGTGCCGCCATAATCTTCTATCATCATAATCTATAAATCTATAATTACGTAAGTTACCTGTTTAACCTAATCATAACTAAATATTTTTTGTACGTTAGTTTGTTTGTCCTCCTGGTGGTCCATTCTACGTGTCATTTACGCACAAATCTGATAAAGCGATTAAAACCAATTTCAAAAACAGCTTTTATTTAAAACCACAAAATCAGGAATTTGATTTGAGTAATGCAGTACATGAACGATAAAATTAAAAGACAATGAATACGCCGCTCTGCGGTCAACCAGTTGTTTGAGCCACGTTCTTTGGTATCTATAGAGGTGAACGTCGATGATAGTGGCTCCTCATATTCGATTGGGCCAACAATAAAGCGAATCATATTTGATTCAGTTACAATTTTGCATTGTTTTATTTGTGCAATGTAAGAAAAAAAAATTTTTTTGATAGTCATAATAAAAAAATAAAAAACCGTATTGAAGGGCGACGTTTTTTGAAATGGAGGTTAGTTAGTTGGGTGGCGTAATTGATATCACAATATACTTATAGAAATTAAATTTATGAGTGTGCCGTTTTTTTATATGTACAAGATTTTTATTATGTTATATTTCTTATTAAAATTTAGTTAATTAATAAATACATAAATAAAAAAAAAGTGAAATGTTTTTTTGTTTTGTTAAATAAATTAATAAAATTTACACGCATGGATTAATTATAATTATACGAGTACGATGAACAAGATCAATAGTAATAAATTCAGAGATTTATACAATAATTAGTAAAACAAAATCTGTAACAGTTCTATAGATAAAGTATATTATTATGCATGACGTGGTAATTATTGGTGAAAAAAAAGAAAATTAATTTGTACACACATTTTTAAATTTTTTAAAAACACTTGTTAAATATTTCGCAAAACTACAAAAGGTTTAAAAAATCACTCGATCGATACCGGCTTATTAGGCCATCATCAGGAGTATCTACTAAACTGTGTACTCCTGATGATGGCCTAACAAGCCGAAATCGATCGAGTGATTTTTTAAACCTTTTATAATTCTGCGAAATATTTAACAAGTGTTTTTAAAAAATTTAAAAATGTGTGTGTTAAGTGTGTTTCGTCAAGTGCCTACGGCAGAAAGTGTAAAAATTAAAATTAATTTGTTCAAAATCGGAGCATAAATAAATTGGCTTATCATAATTAGGCTTAGGAATATTAGGTTCCAAAAAATCAAAAATATGTAACTAAAATTGCAAAATATGTGATAAAATGTGTGATTAAAATTAAAAATATGTGGTTAAATTTTGAAAAGAAAACCAAAACTAGTCCTTATCTTAAGAGGATTTCAAATCACTCATTAATAAAAAATATTAAGTTTTTCGCTATAAAGTTGAATAAACTAACTTTCCTAGGTTACAAAGTGCTGGAGAGGTAGTCCACAAATGGTTCATTATATGCTAGATTTTATTCAATTACGAATCATATTTCGAATAGCGATTTTTTACTAATTGGAATTAAAATTTTGTTTGGAATATCAAACTCACACTTCTCGAATCATTTTAAAATGAAAACTTCCTCCTTCAATTTTTTCAAATCGGTTTTGGAATTTTGCCTATTTCTATTCAAAATACCACAAAATTTCTATCTTATTCCAACCAAAATTACGTCACTAAACATAAAATTTTGCTCAAAACTATTTTATAATTGTAACTTTAATCATTAATTTTTCTCTTGCTAGTTCCAAATACAGTTACGCTTTTGTTCAGTCCAAATTACTATTCAAATTCAATTTCTACTCAACATTTTATTCAATTACTGCTTAAAATTCAACCTTTTGACACAAACTAAAGCTTTAAATTCTACTCCTAAATTACAAATAATACTCAAGTTTTTGTTAAATGCAACTAAAGCTTAAGTTGTAGGTACCCGAAATTTCTAACAAACCACATTTAGACAAATCTAATTAGCATCCAAAATTTTGCTTAAACTCTCTTTAGTCCAAACTTTGTTCAAACATTGTTTTACCCCGTTCTAAATAAATATGTTGCTCGAATAATATTAGCTAAATTCTTAAAATTATTTGCTTAAATCATAACTTAATTTAAACTCTATTTCTAATTAATGTAAGTTTCAACTTAAGATTTTATTCAGTTACGGTTTAAAATTGAAATATTTGTATTATAAATGAAGCATTCAGATTTTTGCTCGATCCTGATTTTCTAGTTAAACTAAAGAAATTGTTGAAATCGTGCTTAGAATTTAAGCTCAGTCACATAAAGTGCATTAAATAGTTTACTGAAATTATTTTCAAAATGTGTTTCCCAAAAAGACAATTTCTACTTACAATTTCACTCAAATTCATTATATCTTTAAAGTTTCGTTCTCTTAATCAATTTCATCTGTCGAATGCAGTTGATCAATTTGGACTAGATTTATGTTCAAAATTCCATTTATTTATTTCGAAAACAGCTTGGAACTTAATTTCTGTCTAAATTTTAGAATCCGTTTTGATTTTAAGCTAAGTTACTAGTCTGAATACCACTTACATATTAAAAGCAAAATTACAATTAGTAATTAGTAAAATACGTAAGTATTTAGAAAGCCATCAATATTTATGCTTTAACGGCCTATTATATCAAAGCAACCTTGATTATACAAGCCATAATCTAAAAAAACGAAGCTTTTATAAGGGAATTAGAAACGAGGAAAAAACCAAAATTCCCATAGTAAATCACATAAAACATATGGGAAATCGCCCAAAGGCAAATTTGTTTCCAAAGGCAAATTTGTAAATGAAAACGTTACCAATTCTCTATTATGATTTCTGAAATATTTTCATAAATGTCTGAATTTAAACATATATGAATATCGTTTAAGTAAATCGTTTTCATTTTCTTGTAATAATTGATTTATTTAAACCAAAATATAAAAAAAAGTTCATAACAACAACATTCTGGTCAAATTAAAAAGAAAAGCTTACTACAAATTGTGTGCATTTAGCCAATATACTTTACATAGATGGCAGTGATGGCAGTACAAATTTTTTAAAAATCGTACCAAAAATTGCCACCTGGGGAAATTTTAAGTTCAAAAATTGTAGGAAAAGCAAAACAAATCCTCAAAATATTAAGAACGTGTCATAATTTTGTGATTAAACAATTATTTTCATATTTTTCTGTATAAATCTGAGACATCTAACGTACACTAGTAAAACTAAAGATAAATATAGCAAGTATTATTTTAATTCGTCAGAGCCAACTTTGATGTATTTTTCAAAATAAAAGTTCGAAAAATATATTTTAGAAATAATTTAATTTTAATATTTCTGCAACTAATATTTACTTAATACCCATATACCCTTCCTGTATATTGCTGCTAAAGATATGTAGAACACTTTTGCATAAAAATGTTGTAACATTTTTGCTTTTTTCATTGAAAAACTTGAAGCTAAAAAACACCATTTTTACTATGGATTCCTATGGAAATCAGTGAAAAGTTATACCACTAAAAAAGCTTCTAAAAAATACGTCATAATGATTATGGCTCTATAGTCTAGAAGGCTCTGATTATATTCATCCGCAATATGATAAAATTAAATTGGAGGGGTAAGTGGACAACAAAAGAAATTATCGGTTTTTTATTTAAACATCTCGATGCAGATAAACTGAAGGACAGGACAATTTTAGAAAGCGGGATTTTTTTTTAACGTACTATACGAACAAATTCAAGAAACGAGGAATATTATGGAACATAGCTAAAATGAAAAACCTAATTCTATCGAACTTACCTAAAAAGACGTTTTCAATTTAAATTTTCTTCAGTATCGTAGTATTGAATTTGTGTTTTTTATTTGCACGACAATAAAAGAAAAGAAGGGTATTCAGGACGGCCAAACAGTTTAAACGGAATATACTTACCTTCGCAGACATCATACAAGCAGCTCGTGTGTTTGTAAATAATTACATGAACAACAATCATCAAACCGACAATTCTTTTATAATACTTCAATAATTGGAACACCTTTCACAGGTTTGCCGCACTCACAAAATAATAAATTCCGGAAAAGGTGGAAAAAATTTGTGGAATGAAATTTTGGAAATATTGAATTTATTTAATAAAAATAATTTGTTGATAAGGTGAAATGAGGATTAATTCCCCGGCGTAGGATCTCAAATTATAATTTTTATTATAATCTCAAAGCAGCTAATTTGAAAAAAATCAACATTTACATGGATAATAAAGTAATCTACTCAGTGTAGATTACTCGGTGCAATGTTGGTTTATGGTAAATTTTAAGAATTTTGTAATTTTTTCCAGTCAAACTTGGTATGTACGGGTACATCATTTATCTTACTCTTGTACAAACATTTTTTGGTTTTTTATTTTGTTATAAAATTTTGAATTATTGATTCTTTAGTTTTACTGGATCTCAACTTACGTCGATAGAAACTTTCCTTCAAGCAAGAGGTGAAGAGGAATTCCCTAAATACGCACGCATTTTCATTAACATCTTTAAACAGGTTTCTAATTAAATGGCCTATTACAAAAAAAAAAAAAAAATGTAAAAGATGCTTATCTCTTTTAAATATAATTAAATCAACAATCTTAACATGTTACAGAAAATAAATAACCGTTCCTCCCCACAAGTTATTACAAAAAAAATAACAAACACACATTTTCAATCCGGAAAAACATTCAATTATGAATTACACACATATATGTGTGTATATATAGATCATTTTTCGATGCGTGAACAAATGACCTCAAACACACCAAGAGCACACGGCACACCACGTCCACAACGCACAACACAAAAATTATGTTAAACAAAAAAAATTAATTCTCGTGTGTTTTCAATTAATGTTTCTCGTGTAACATTAAAACAAAATGTACATAAATATCTAACACACATTCTACATATACATATATTAGTAATAAGCAACAATTTTGTGTATCAGTTTTTTTTTTTTTAATTTCGCGTCTCATGATGCAGCTACACATAAAAGCAGAAAATTTCTTTGATTTATGATAACATAACTAAAAGTAAAACAAAATAAATTATGAACATAAAATACTGTATGAAGTGTATACGTACAGAGAAACATATTTTATGGTATTTTAATTGAAGGTGCCATAAACTATGTAACACATATGGATACGTTTTAATTTAAGGTTTTTGATAAACCATAAATTATTTTTTATTACTATCGGAGGTAGTCCCAAAATGCACGCAATAATCACCGAAACATCATTCAACCTGTTATTAAATTTCATCAACATTTTTTTTTTAGCTTTAAATGCAGACAAATTGATAATAAAGCTTCTGTTCGAAAAAAAAAATTAATAATTATTAACATTGTTGCGTGGGCTTAAGCATAACAATTTTCTCTTGATTTTTTCGACCACCAGCCAATGATGTAAAAATTGATTGAATTGATTAACAATAACACAGCATGTTGTCCTTCCGTTTAAACTTAAATATTCTTAAACCCTAACTGTATATAATACACACAGCAAATATAATCCCAAGAAGAGAAATGGGTGTGTTGAATTAAAATATATAAAAAATGAAATAATCATCGCGCAATCATCATCATCATCTTAATTTTAATTTAAAAAATGTTTTTTTTTTTTTTTTTGTAACATTCAAATAAACAAGATAAATTGATTCAATATATCTACCTGTCATAACTTCCAATTTAATGTTTAAATTGAAAAATATGTACGTATACCTACGTATTGTATATACATAAATAAAGATTGCGGTGTGATTGCAACAAATTTGTTTGCAAATGGATTTACTATGCGCGCCACCATTTAAAGAAATTTCTTATATGCATGATGATGACGTTAATCATACAAGTGGCAACTGGCATTGTTTTATTTGCCATCATGTTTGTAATAGCTGTAAATGAAATAATTGTAATGTTTTATAAGTAATTTGGAATTTCGCTGTGACATTGTGTTGCTTTATTAATTGCTATGTAATTGATGCGATGGAAAAGAGGATTTAAAATAAAATGTTTGTTAAGTTAACATTCGAAATTTCTAACTTATATCTTTAACATATTTAATTTAAATGTTTTAAATTTTCAAATTATTAAGTATGTTCAACAAAAATTTGAATTTTTCAATATTTGTCCAAGAAATACGGTTATTATTGCGCTTTGCGCATAATTCGTTTTTATTATTTAATTTTGCAACTCTAACTTCAGATTCGTAATCAACGACTCGAACAAGCATGAAAATGATATGCATCTTGAACGTGACATGGTATACAGACTGTTTCACGAATAGGGGTTATTAATTGGGGATGAAGGGGGCTAAATTTTTCAACTCTCACCTCAGATTCTTAATCAGCTACCCAAAAAATCCCTGGGTGCAGAATTTTAGATATTTAACTTGAGATTTTCACTTTGGCCAATTTTTTTAGAATCCGCCGCATATTGGCCGCTTATCCGTTTTTATAGTTTATCTGCTATACAGTTCTTTATTTTTTGGGCTTTTCGCGCATATTTAGCCTTCCATCTCAAACAAACTAAACTTCAACTGATCGTTTCAGAAGACTCTTTCAAATCTTCAACGATTTGTGTTAGTGTTGTTTTACGAGATTTATCATTCGTTTTAAATTTTATTTGGAAATAATACCCACGCAATCCAGATTAAACAGCCAATGTCTAGTAGACCTGCCCAACCAACTGGCTCCATTTATTTCCCTGGCAGTCAAAATGGATTACTCTTTATCCTAATTTACCTGTATTCATTGTTCTTTAAGCTCGTTCGTTTCTGGGTTACATTTACGAAATCCCCATTACCACGATATAGGTTTTAATGGCGCCATAAACTACTTTTTTTCAATATGCTGCAATAGCTCACACTGTTACATTTCGTTTGCAAGATTTGCATACCACTGAACTACTGTTAAATTTAAAAAGTTAAGTTTTATCTATTGCGCTATTTAAAGCCAACTTTTTTTTAATAAGAAATGTTCTGTTCGCCTTAAGCCCCGCAATACTCACTTTTCATACAAGCCTAAGGAAGGATACGAGCTTAATTTAAGAAAATAATATTAAAATTTTTTTATTTATTACATAAAGGCTGTGAAATCGTAGACATAATTGTGGTGAAGAGATGAATATAAATTTTAATTGTAGTTTTCTAATTGGTAAGCTATCGTGTTAAATTAACAAAGCAAACCCTCTTAAATTCCATTTAAACTGTAACTTAGGGTGGTGCTCCATGCCCAAACGGCCAACCGGTATTTCAAACCGTTAAATTCAATTTTTGACAAAATTGTTGCATTTGCACTAACAAAATCAATAAAAAATAGTTCAAAACTAAAGTTATTCTTATAAAATTCAATACAAATTGTTTAAAAACCTGGATATTATATTTTGCCGGCCGTCAAACTAAATTCTGTCCATTAAAATATAAAATTAATTTTTTTTATTGAAATTAAATCAATTTTAATTAAATTTTCTGAAAGTAGGGTCACACTTACATTGCAAGGATTGTTTGTGCAAGGAGCATCGCATTTAACTAAGGAAATAACAACAGACGTCAAACATTGACGTGATAAAGTAATTCAGATTCGGATTCAGCGCAGTAATTTTTACTTCGGATACGACTATTCAATAAAATAAACAAATGTTTAACTCTTTTTTGCAAGCCTTTGTAATTGAATAAAATGAGCATCTTCCAATTATTTCCAAATTATATTCCGTCACGTGGAGTGTGGCCATGTTGTATTGCCAATACAAAGATGAAATTTGAAAATAATTTTTTTAGAATTTCCAGAAATTTAAAAAAATAAAATCATTTAGAGAATTTTCAGATTTTAGGAACATTCAAATTTTGTAGAATGAGAAACATTTCAATAATTTGTTTGTTCTAAATAAAAGTATAAAAGTTCGAATTTTGAAAAATATTTCCAAGATAAATTTCAACAGAATTTAAAAATTTCAATAATTATAAATTGTTTAAACAAATTTAGGAATATCAGTTATATTAAGCGCTTTAAAGATGTCAGAAATTTATCAACTCTTACCACTCTAAATTTAAAAAATTCCAGAATAAGAATAGTTTAATAATATAAAGCAAGTATTAAGAATTATATTTAAGAATTACTAGGATTTAAATTATTAGTATTTAAGAATTTAAAAAATTTTATTTTGATACAAATGTACAATTTAAGCATTTTAGATTTCAAGAATTTCGAGGGCATTTTAAGAATTCCTAATTTTTTAAAATTTTCATTTTTTTATGAAACTTTGGTAAAGTTTATGGTTTTAGAAATTTATATCTTACAAAAATTTGAAAAATTTTACCAAAAATTACAAATTTGATTAATGCCAAAAATTTTCACATTAATAAGACCCTAAAAAACGAACATTTGATTTAGAATTTTACTTTAATTATAAATTTACTGAACAGTAAAAGTTTCAAGAATTAGTGTAATCGATATAGTTATTGACACCCCAAACTTTCAACATAGTATTGTAATGCCCTAGACAGACTATGGTTTAATAAATCCGATTTAGTGAATTTTCGAAATTTGCCATAGTTAGATTTACGGTATTTATGCTTTATTTTGAGTTTAATGACTAAATTTGATATAATGGGAGTGTATTAGTTTAACAAATATTATGAAAACAATAACAGTTTAAGTGTACTAACCGTAATTTAGAACGGGTTTAGCTAAATCGGATTTAATAAATCGCACTCTGTCAAGGGTATAATTGACACTCATGCGTTTCTACAGTCTACATAATTTCTCATTCCGTGATTGCTACCGTTTTTTTAGTATTCAGTTTACTAGTGCGTTTTGTTCGATTAAGTCATCGTGGGACTTGTCGCTTTTTTTCTCGTGTGAATGAACCCAATTTTGTTAAGGAATACGTTATGTAAGTGTTTGATATTTTATTTGTTTTTTAATTCTAGTTAACAATTAAATGATTTTTGAAGTTATTTACATTTAAATGTATGTTCTAAAGATTAAAAATTATTATTTTTTACATAAGTAATAAATATAATTGCCGCCCCGGTGGCACAGTGGTTAGCATGCTTGCTTTAAGCTCCGGAGGTCCCGGGTTCGATCCCCGGCGGGTGATGAAAAAATCACGGCTGGTTAATGTTGGATCAATGAATTAATCACTCATTATCCGTTAAAAAAAATGATTACGAAACTTCAAAAATGAAGCGGCCAAATCCTTCCATGGGATGTAGCGCCAGCGAAAAAAAAAATAAATAAATATAATTGTGGTGTCAATAATTGGTTCGGATTATATTCTACATCTAGCTATTGACAGATAGTGTCAATAATTGCGTCCTATTGTAGTACAATAATTGACACTATGTCAATAGTTGTATTTTTAAAGGTGTCAATAATTAAATATATTCAAAATACATTTCTAGGGTAAAATGCCTAAAATAAAGGGAAACTGTTCCGAAGAATTACTTCAAAAAGCACTCAACGCCGTTAGAAATAAAAAAACGCCCAAAAATTCGTCATCTAAATATTTTAATATTCCACGTGATTGACGAATGGATAATCACATCACAAAAAAAAAGGATTTCCTAAGAGAAAAGAAGATGTTTTATATTCTGTGAAGGAATTTTTAGATGAGGATGAGCGGGAACATCCGTTTGGCCCCGAAAATATGTCAGGAACTTAATGGTTTTGAACATTCCTGGCTAGACATCCGTATATTTCGTTAAGGACACCAGATCCGGCAACCACTGTAATGTTTACATTTGACGCTGATGGAACAATGGATGCCTCCGATGATTTTATATCCGTCCAAAATGATATCTGATGATTTTCGAAATCGATGCCAAAAGTCTGGGGTTTATGCATAAGTGATAACGTGTGGATGACTAAATAGGTGTTCTATGAATAAGTTTCAAAAGTCCTACAACCCCATATCTAATCATGATTGGAACAAAATTTCCGATTATATTTTTTGTTGACGGCCATACCACTCATCAAACATTAGCTGTGAGTAAACTGTGCGTTCAGCTTGGAATCATTTTAATAGCTTTGTACTCCAATGCAACCCGAATTCTCCAGCCAGCTGATGTAAGCGCCTTTAAAAAACTCCTGGAACGAAACAGTTTTTGAGTGGCGGCGACAAAATCCGGAAGAATTTCTGACCAAACAAAAATGTGCTTCTTTGCTTCCCCGGGTGGTAGATTGCAGTATTGATCCGGCAATAATTAAACGAGTATATGGAATTTTTCCATTCAACAGTAATGCCATTGATTTTTTCAGCTGTTTAGGAAAAACTTCCAGTAATCTCCCAGTTCTTGAACCAGTCAGTAAGACGAATAAACAATTGCCTTACCATACAGTTTTAGAATTGCTAGGTTCTGACAAATTAAAACAATTTGAAGATGCTTGCAATGGTTTATGCAACACTGTGAAGTGGTCGGATGATTCCTGTATTCTATATAAAATATTTCTCGAATTTCAACCCCACGATTTTATACCAAAAATCAAGGATACAAGTTCTGTCAGAACAACAACCATTTCAGAAGCTGAAATTTTATCATTCGATAATTTTATTGGTTCACACGTCATTACTACTGATTTATATTCCATTGATGAATTTTTATTTATAAATGAGGATATTGTCGTCGAAGAAACTGTAGCAAATGTTGAAATAACTGACTCGTTTATCTCCGAAGTAACGCCACTAAAGCTTGCTCCAGCACTACAGAATTTTTTAGATACGAGTACTCTTCAAGATGCCACAAATAAGTTGCAATAAATTAATAATGATCCAAAAATTCAACCGGTTGCTTCAAATTTTGACTATCAAAATGATATTGGGAACAGTCAAGACGAAAGTTAGTATAATTCCAATAATTTTAGAATTCAATAAATTAAATTTGACTGACCAAATTTTGTTTTCAGTTTCAGTTTTACATTCGATTGATAATCTTTGTGATAATATGCTAAATTCTTTGCCATATCTCAACCATACGTAAAAAACCTTTTTCACGAAACTGACAATTTTGAAAGCACTGGCGACAATAAGATTGCTGTTGCTTCTATGTGCTATAAATGCACATTTAAAAAATATTAGGAATCAAATGTGGCAAGTGCACTAAGGAATTGCATATCTCTTGCATACAAAAAAAGAAACTTCCATATATTCCCAAATTTCTATGCAGTAGTTGTCAATAATCGCTGTAGTATACCAATGATGTAATGACAATGTTAAGAGCATAAGCTGTCTAAGTAATATTTGTACATGTCAATAATTGTAAAGACGCGTGTAAATAATTATGCTTTTTGAACATGCTTTCAAAATTTAGTAATTTAACAAATTTGGGAACATTAACCAAGCATTTTGAAATTGAAAAATATTAACAAATATACCATATTGGCATTTAACATTTTTCATTTCATTTAAAATAATCCTAACTACAGCACTTTTTAACACAACTTTCCTTAAGTGTGTCAATAATTGTATCGATTACAATTTACAAATGTCAACAATTTTTTTGGCTACAATTTACAAATGTCAAAAATTAAAAATTGTAAAGGATTTTAAGAATTTTTAAATTTTCGTTAAACCCAAGAATTTTATAAAAATTGGGAATTTTAAGTTTTTCAGAGATTTAGCACATTCCACACTAGTTTAAGACTGTGTAGCTGACAAGTAGCTAAAACTCTAACCTTTTTCCTAAAAATGAAATTAAAAATTATATTTCAATTTTTTTTCCTGCGTAGAGGAATCCTAAATATTTCATTTTTCAAAACACAAACGTAACAGCGGGAACATATAGTTGGAATATGTGATGATGATGAAGGCACCAACGATGCTGTATACGCTGTTTCAGTGTAAAGAGGACATTAAAAGTTGTGTACGAAATAGTTTAATACCTCAGCTTTCATAAATTGCCAAACCTTTTTATAATTTTCAATTATCACAAGCATACAAACTTGCCTAAAACTGTAACATGTTATTTCTTTTGTTGTAATTTGATGAAATTTCTATTCATCATCAGAAATCTACGTTCTAATACTTTTTGAAAATTATCAAATCCACAAATCTGAAATTTTAAATATTTCTAAACAATTAAACTTGTGCCAATTTGTTCCATCAAAATGGTGTTTGAATCAAAATACTGAATTTATAACGAACTTTTTTAAAGAATCCACTACTTTACCTTTACGTGAATCAATATTGAATTGGCTAAATGGAAACTTTTCGAACAATATTGGAAAGAGAATATCAAAAAATTAAAGCAAAAGCCGACTTGCTCCAATGATTTAATTGAACTCAAACAAGTTCTAATCATCATTTCACATCAGAATAAAAATAAAAATTTCTGGTGGGTTCTTATGTCATTTCAGTAAAAAATTTAAATTGCTTCAAATTTCAAGAATACGGGCCTTGCTAACTAATTCGTCTAGAAATGTATGGAACAAAATTTCGAAACTAATTTAAAAAGCAGATGATTCATTTACATATATAGTGGCCGCAATCAATAGGAAGGGAAACTTTCAATTATTTCAAATTAAACCGTTTAGTCTGTAAAAAGTGAGAACGTTTAATAGATATTCTTTAAATTATATTTCACGAATTCGGTAATCATTTTGTGAAACGACTGAAACCAATCAACAAATCAAATTAAAATCGACGAACCGAAACTAATTATCTTGGTACAAAAAAAACGGCGAGTTTTACTCTAACACAACTTATAAATCCTCTCTAAACTATATACATATATAAAGCCTCTAATTGCACTTTCATCCAATATTACAAAATACACATATTTTGCAACCATAACAACTTTAATGGTAAATGTTTAATTTAAAATCGCGCGCATAAACACAAAAAAAATGTTTTAATTAAAATTTCAAACTATAATTGAGTTTAATCGTGTGTTCAATGCAACTCAACCGATCAGAGAGAAAAAAAACATTCAAAATCCAATTTAATTCAATTAATACCTAAAAATGGGATCATTACTATCATCATCGTCATCATCATTGGCGAACGCTACATTATATTATGTTAATGCCTTCTACATTTTCTTATGGTGTTCGCGTCTGATATATTAAGACATCAAAATATTGTATATATATATATACCAATTAATTTCTGTTTCTTCAAATCTCCATCCTAATATAGAGTATCATTCACACGAATTACCATTATAACATTTATACTATATTCGATGTGCGGAGACCGCTACATACGTACAACAAGTAGAAAATGTATCCGTACAAATCCATTTACGGTAAAAACAATTCAATTCAATTCAATTTTGAAAATACTGTAAGCTCGTTTTCTTTTCCCTTGTTGCTTTCTTTACTTTTTTTTTTTTTTTTGTTTAATTTGGTCATTAAAGGTGTTCATCATCAATAACAAATGCTGCAACATTTAAAGATTTTTTTTTTTTATATCCGCAGATCTGAATAATTTAATTCAATTAAAATTAAAATCAGCATGACTCGTATTCTAAATAAAGAAAATTAATAGTCTTTAAAAAGCAGTTAAATGTATTACAAGAGATGCGCGCGAGGTTTATGGTACCATGTATAGAAACTCACTTTTAATAATAATACATACATAATAAAAAAAAAAATGGGTTTAGATTACAAGACGTTAATAAATAAATAAGTGAGGTGATAAAGAAATGTGTAGCTAAAAACAAGTTGTATTTATATTCATTAAAAATAATTTATAATTGTTATTATTCATTAAACAATTCAAGTTTCGTATTTATGTAATTCTAGACGGATGTATGACTGCAAATATGTGACCGCCCGGAATTTATGTTGCGATATAAACTTAATAGCGTTCCACACCAAATAAAGTAATCGAGTTGAATGGAGCTGCGCCCAATGAATTCTTAAGAAATTTGTAATGATTTTCAAAACAACTTTTCTGGTTTAACATACACCTAATTGCTACAATCAACAATACAATATCATCCGTATAAAGAACTGAGTAACTAAATGTTATTTTAATTAAACCTTCTTCTCTCATTCACAAACATCTGATTTGTTTTAAAAACAATTAACATTGTTAATCAATATAATTTTTGGTATGCGAATTTCTAAAGTCTTTTCAATATGTGCGTCGATCAATAATAGTGAAATACAACTGTCAAATAACACTAAACTTAACAAATAAATTCCTCATTTGTTTCGTATCAATTGACAATTTCACTTTGATTTTTCTTGTTCTAAAAAAAAAACAAAAATTAAAAATTAAATTCTTTTACGAAGTTTGAGATCATCGCGATGAAGATCATGATCATCTTCATTTCTTATTTATCCATGTTTGTATACCTATATCTACATATATACACACATTTTAATCCGATTTCTTTATAAATATAATAAAGAAGCTTTTAACGAGAAAAATTACGTCTATTGACAATTTGACAAGAACACCTTGATTGGAACGCACTGTATTTGGTTATCTAAATGTCGGTATTTCTTAGATTCGATTATTTTTTATAAAATAAATTTACGTTAATCGATATTTAATATTTAATTGATTTGCTATTTTTGGATTGATTTGATGAGTTTAAAGAAATATTTTTTTTTTAAGCTTTTAAATTGCATTATCTACTTAAAAATATTTTTATATGGTATGGTTTCACACCTGTAAGTGAAATTTACTACTTTTCAAAAGACGTGTTAAATAAATTTAATTAGATATTAAAAAAAAAAATAAAAAAATTGTGATTGATTGAGTTGATGGCAAAAAATCGTGTTTAAATCAGCATCAAGTTGTTTTTGGGCGCCAAAATGTTTTTGTCTTCTTACACATAGTTGATATGTAATGAAGTTTCAAATTTTTTCAAGGATATCTGAAAGTACCTGTCTATTCACAATTTTGTACATATGTAGTTGTGAATTCTAAACTTGTTAGTATATAGTTGCAAGCGATTGTATTTATTTGGTCAGCTCGATTCCAATGGATGTACAAATTATTTTTAGGTACTAGTAAACGTTTTCGCACTAAGAAATTGTCAATGACATAGTGTGGAGAAGAATCTACTCTGAAGAAGTATCTTAATAAATTCGGAAGTTTCTGCAGTTCTTTAATTAAGTCAACGTTTAAATTCGATTAGTGTACATAGTTCACCGAAATATTTTTAACCGAAGCCTACAATTATTATTGAATTTTGAAAATTTAGAATATTTGTGAGACATTTTTCCTATTTTCCATTGGTAACATTACATTGATTTCGCTAGGGGAAAACATCAAAATTAAAAGGAGTGAAAAACTATTTGTCTGATTTTTTATTATGCAAGGTAATACTTGGGACTCAAGTTGATTGCTCCGCAATAGATGCTGGTATGTGAAAGGACAAAAAAATAATTGTTATTGCTGTAAAAATAAAGATAGACATTGCAGCGACGGATGTTACTTTAAAAAATTTGCATTAAATATGTGCTTCTTCCCTAAAATTGCAAAAAGAAAACCCTAGCATAAAGTTACTCAGCAAATGGAATTTTTACAAATATCATTATAGTATTTATCTAGAAATACCTTTCTTAACTATAGAAAGGGCTTATTGGGGACGGGGGGGACGGGGGGGGGGGGGGGGGGGTAAATAGACAAGAACAAACGATACACATTTCACCTGCTCCAAATGTAACATTAGAATTCTTTTTACTAATAATTTTATGTTCAGAAAATACTCTTTTTAGAAATCCATGAATTTGAACCTTATGTTGATGAACAGGCGTAAAACCCACCCTGGTGTGTTTCTGATTGAATTAAAAACTGTTGCGCAATGGATGTGGCTGGTATTCCAGAAATGGTTGTGTTGGAATGATCTTAAATATTTAAAATAAAAACTGGATTAAAAACGGTTGTATTTAATGTATTTATTATGGCCGAAAGGTTAACTGGGTTAGGACCTCAACATCTGTTTATTTCTCCAATACATAGGGAAATCTAGGAAATCGATATGCGGACTAAATTAGCCTGTTTGTTAACCCTTAAAAGTGGACTTGCATTACATCCTAAACAATAGTTAATGATAAGATACTATGTAATTCTCTCAAAATTTGAAGTTGAGCATACTTTTATTTCAGTATATATGAGATGCGTGTTTCCTCCCGCCTCTCACGATTCGGGGTGCTTAATTAGCGTTGAGTCCATGTATAAATTATTACAAGTTTTATTATCTTCTGGATATTATATCATACATGATTCTTATGTGAAATGAATCAGATTCGTTCGTTTCTTAGTAAACTCAAATACGAACCTTGTACTAACGTTCCAATCGAATTCACAAATAGGCCCCAGATTAAAACTCTTGTGTGGAGTTTCATTGATATTTTTTTATTTATTTCTATAAAATTATCCAACTAATAACCAGTAAATTAGAAAATAAAAATGTAAAAGAGCCCTAAATTTATATAAAATCACTTCGTTAAAATTGTGTCCTCCTCAAGCAAGTTCCTTCATGTTCAAAAAACAAACCACTTCAAAACTATTTTGATTGCATATTTGGTTTTGTAAATTTAGGAGTTTATATAATATTTGTACAGTTTCTATGAAGTCATTCTCGTACTTTTTCAGCAGGGTTTTGGATCATTGTCCTGGTAGAAATAATAATTGTCCAATAGTCTAAGTTTGACAGCACACTTTTCTTTTAAAATATTTAGATATATCATTCTATCCATAGTGCCGTCTATAAAATGCAAACACCCCACACCAGCAGCTGAAATACATCCCCATACCATTAAATTACCACCACCAAATTTGACTGTCCCGCGCATGTTCAACAATGTACATACTTAATTATAAGTACATACTTAATTAGAATAACATAACCTCTTTAAATTTATTAATCAAACTTAGACTTTTTAATTCTGTAAGCGAACTGTTCCAAGTGATAAACGCATTTATTAATCTAGAGTTATCGTAAACATTAGGTCTACTAACAGGAAAATTAACCTTCCTAGTTCTCAATAAGATAGAAACATTTAATTTATCATGTAAGTATAATGGTACACCCGATTTCATTTTACCTACAGAAGGTTACAAATTTCCCGTACAAGTTTTTATGTTTCAAATTTTTCAGCCTTTTTCTCATTTTGTCATGAAAGTTTTATTAAAATAAAAAACCCACATTTTAAAATAACTTTTATTACAGTTATAAAAAGCTTGAGGCATTAATATCACATCTCGTGGTTTGGCAATAAGACTTTCTTTCGTCTTTTTAAGATCGCAGTTATTCCATCAAACGCACTTTGTAGTGCGTGATTGCTCTAAAGTACCATTCGACTTCAATGTTAAAATTATTTGTATGATTAATTAAGTTAGACATTGGATACCTTTAAAAATATTAATAAACAATACTATACTGGCAATAACAATAATACGATGCAATAACTGCGATCTAAAGATAGGCATATAGAGCAAGCCACAAAATGCGATACCAGCACCTCACTCTTTACAACTGACCAAGAAAGGTATTAAAATTAGGGTTCTTTTATTTTTCGAAAGCTGAAAAAATATTTGTAAATGTCCAACCTATCCCACAGGGACAGTAAATTATTATTAAAAAGAATTCTAGTGATTCGTATGAAGAAGAATGGTGTCTGATATGCGTATCTTCTTTAGGAGATATGCATTTAAAATTGATCCTCCTCGTGGCTATATGATGAGTTAAAGCTACCGAAAACAAATAAATGCACATAAATCTATAAATTTGTAACGCTAACATAAAAAAAAAATTTAATTGTTACATCTGTTTGTTTTTAAATCTTCTATTGAATTGTCACCGTTTGTTGGAGGGAAGTTTTTACGACAAACCCACATTTTTTTTGCTATTTGCCCCATATGCTATTTTTCTAAGCCCTTACAGCTATATTTAGTCCTCAAATAAAAAGACAATAAAAATAAACAAAACAGTTTATTTTGGTTTTTTGAGCTTTTCTGGATGGTTTCAACCTCTTTAATTAGTCATATATGTAAACGTAATTTATTTGTGCACAGTTTTCCATTTTCACATTCACCCTCAAGAATGTGAAAATGGAAAACCGTGCACGAGGCTGTAAAAACTCTCCTGATAATTTTTGTTATGTGTGTGGAGTATATGTTACTAAATCGCAAAAAAGCCCCTAAGTGAATTAATCCATCGACGATATGAACAATGCTTTGGTTTCAAAATTGAAAATAAAGACAAAATGTGTGTACCATATGTATGGCGCATTTCGTGTTGTGTTAAGTCAAGAGAACAAAAACGAAAATTTTTGTGGAGTGTTATTTGAAAAACCGATAATTTGGCGTAAAGCGACAATTCACATCACAGACCATTACTTCTGTCTTGTCAAAATTGAGGGATTTTCAAGAAAGAATAGACGCAAAATTACATACCCAGACGTTTTATCTGTGAGCAAACCAGTGCAAAGTACTGACATTGAGCTTCCAGTTCTAGTGCATTCAAACTCTTTTGGCAGTTCCACACATAAAGATACGAACGATGCCGACATTTTAAATACGTCGACTTCAAGCGATCATGCGTGTGTTCCTTCTTCCAATGAACCACATCTTATTACACAATCAGATCTTAATGATTTGGTACGTGATTTGGGTTTAGCCAAAGAAAAATCTCAAATTTTGTTGGGATCTCGTTTAAAAGAATGGATTCTTTTACATTCATCGACACGTGTATCTATACTGAAACGACGCCACGAAAAATTCAGCTATTTTTACAAATTTGAAGAATCTTTCTGTTACTGCAGTGATGTAAATGGACTCTTGAATGAGATGGGTATTGATCATAATCCTACAGAATGGTGACTGTTTATTGACCCATCAAAAACAAGCCTTAAAGCCGTTTTACTTTACAATGGTAACTCAAAATTATCTATTCCGTTAGCTCATTCTACAAACACAAAGGAAACGTACGATAGTATGTCAACTATATTGAGGCTAATTGAATATTTTCACCATCGTTGGTATATATATGGTGATCTTAAAGTTATTTCTTTATTACTTGGACTACAGGGAGCGTTTACAAAATATTGCTGTTTTTTATGTCTGTGGGACAGTCGTGCAGTTCAGCAACATTATATAGTGAAAGAATGGTAGCCAAGAAACAACTGCAAATGTTTTAAAAGTTCGTCAAGGAATATTTGTTGGTCCACAAATTAGGAAGCTATTTAAAGACGAAAATTTTGAATGTACCATTAATGATTTGGAGCTAGCAGCATGGACTTCTTTTAGAAATCTTTGTGAAAGTAATCTGGGAAATCAAAGAAGTGAAAGCTATGAACAAATCGTGGTCAGTTTACTGGAGAACTTTAAAAATTTAGGGTGCCGAATGTCGCTAAAAGTTCATTTTCTGCACTCACATTTGGACTTTATTCCTTCAAATTTAGGAAAAATGAGTGACGAACAAGGATAAAGTATCCATCAAGGTATCGCAGAAATGGAAAAACGGTATCAAGGTAGGTGGGATCCTGCCATGATGGATGATTTTTGCTGGTTTCTCTTAAGAGAGGACAATAGTGAGCATAAGAGGAAGGAATAACTGTTTATACATACAAAATTCTTGTAAGTTAGGAACTGTTTATGTATAGAATTAAAATTTCGTTTTGTCTTATCACTAGTTGAAGTTTCTACTTTTTGTTATTTCCAAATTTTTGTACTGTTTCCGTTTATGTGTCATATTTCTAATAAAATTTATAAATAAAATTATGTATTCATTAGAAAAAGGGAAATTTTTGTAACTCAAAAGCTAGACGTAGTAGAACAATTTTACTTTTACTTGCACATTAAACTAACACCCATTTTTATAATAGTTATTCAAAAAAAGTTCAAAATTGTCAGCTAGTGTATTTAATTGAAACCCGCAAATAGTCTATTTTGCCGAATACGCATTTAAGGGTTGCGATACCTCTTTTTTCTAAATCTATGCCCTAAAAGACATAAATACTACATACATAATTTTTAAAGTAACATCTTACCTCTCTATCTCAAAGGAAATTACAACTTCGATACAGATCTTCGCAGTAAGATGATTGAGCAGCCCCTGATTTCCGGTTCTATGACAAATGAGAATGAGAACTTTACTTTTTGCCTAGTTACTCTTTATGAAAATCCAATCCGCTAGTTGAAATACAAAATGTCAAAATCAAGTTGTTTCTCATTTTCCACATGTGGACATCTGTTTAAATTTTCAAAATGTTCGGAAATTGTAATGCATGTATTTTTGACTTGCCTACTAATTGAAATTTTTCAGTATTAAGGGAATATTTCCGAATGGTGTGTGTGTGAAAAAAATTTCACATACACGAAAATGTTAAAATGTATTTTAGTACCAGTATGTATGTATGTAGTGAAGTGGCAATGTATCAAATTAATTTAGATGAATCAATCTGTTTGCAACCGCATTTATAATATGAAATAAACATTAAGTTTACTGCCAAAATTATGAGAAATTAGAAATATTTGCTCGAAAGGAAAATGTGGATGTCTTTACTAATAAAGCGTCGTAACTTCGTTCAGTTCCATTCCGAGTTTTATCTAGAAACCTGCCCCAAATTAATTATAACTCAACCGAGTTATTCGAGTAGCTTAAGTTTGTTTAATATAATATTGTAAAATGTTTTAATAAATAGCTGTGTGATATAGAAAAAAACTGATTGGTGATGATGGTATATCCTGTTAAAATTTAATAAGATTGTAATTTCACAAATTTACCCCTATACATATTTGTCACATTATTAATGAACATTTAGTTGGATCAGTTTTCCCATCTCAGTGGAATGTTGCCATGGTGATTTCAAAGCCAAAAGAAGCTGAAGCTAGAAACTTATGTCATATGAGACCAAATGTCATTCTTCCTGTTTTACCTACAGTTCTTGAACTAGTTATGCGTGATCAAATAATATATTTTTTAAACAGTGCTTTAGATCTTGGTTACGTCTTTTGTTAATTTTATTCGACCTTTCTGAAGCTTCCTACACATTGCACCACATCATACTTACTACTAAGAAAATTAAGGTAAAACTTCATCTATTCGTGTCAAGCCACTAAACTAATTCAAAATTATCTAACCTTTTGAACAGTAAATTTAATATAACAGTAAAGTCCCTCGTGTTAGGCCAGAGCCGTAATAAAAGTATATTTGATTTGTTAATTAATATGGTTTGGCACTAATGAAAGCTCTGAAAATCCGCCGCTACTTTTAATTTGACGACAATAGATATCCTGCCTAACTTTAAACATTTCAGATAAAGTGTGGATACTGCCGTATGTGGCCGATGCTTCAGAATCAACAGATTTTTTCAATTGTGTTTTATATCTTTCTGAAACATGAACAATAGAAACTTTTCCAATATGTTTTTCTGGTAAACTAACATAAATCTCGGTATCGGTTATACTTTTGTTATTCGCCCCAAAATTATTAAGCTTTTGTTGTTGGAAAATTGCGTTAAGTTTTTAACGTGATTTTGTTTTGATTTTTTAACAAAATTCTTTTTTTCCATACCTAATATTATGCCTTTAATCACGATTTGGACATACTTATTTAACGTCTGGTTTGAGTTTTGCAAACTTTTTTGGACACTTTAGATCTTTTTTAATTTGGCTGACATTTTTAAGGTTATGTCTAATTTTTCACTTTTGTCACTTAATTTAAGTTACACGAACAACTATTTTCAACTTATGTATTTATTATAAGCCGGCGAATCTTATCTTGATAAATTACTAAACAAATTAATATTTATTCAAAATTAAATAAAATAAAAACAAAATTTTGTTCGTCTTGATCAGATAAACCTTTATGGGGCATGCAAAACGAGTTTGATTTTGTTTACGCACATCAGATGTCATTACCTTCGTGATAAAGGTTTTATTACCAGATTCACTAACTAACAACGGCAAAAAAAAATGCTTTCAAGCATATAAAATCAAACGCATTACCCATACATATGTAATTAAACCGTAATTAACGTAAACAATATTTATTCAATGATTTCCAAACTAATCCAAATTCGATCGCTGTTTACTGACCATTTCCTGGAAATAAAAATAAAACAAAAAAAAATTCACAATTTAGTATTAATTGTTCAATTCATTATTATTTAATAAAATTTTATAACTATATTACAAGAGATTAATACAATTGATTAAAGCACAAAAAAAAATTGATTGGTTTATTGTTTTTACGAAAGGCTGTTATTTATCGCAAGCTAAAAATCTCCATCTGAATTGGAAGATTTTGTTTTATTTTTAGTAAATTTATGATTTATTTATGTATAGTGTATGCGCGCGCATACAAAGTAATTTAATTTTTTAATCAGCGGGTGGTTTAATTTATTGAAATAGTTTAGAAGAAAATTTTTTGTACAACTTGCTGTATAGTATATTAAGGTTATTTTATATAACGTTAAGTCACGACTTTCAATTAATTAAATTATAAATAAAATTTAACAATTTCGATTTTTATTTTGGATAAATAAAAAGTAAAAAAAAAAATTTAAAAGTACGATTTTATTGATTTTAATGCAATTTTAATTGGAAACGCGTGCATATTATTAAACGGAATTTATTTTATATCGTTTCATCGTGCATTTCGTTTATACACATAATAAGACATTGTTTCAATAGATAATTAGATTTTGTATATGAATGTAAACGCGGGATTTAATCGGTGGGTGGTACTTATGTACCACATGTAGTATATTTATGTTGGAATCTTAATTAAATTAAATTGTATACAAAATTATAATACTCGTTGAGAATTGCATTAAACCGTGATGAACTAGTTCAGATATACAAATCCAATATGAAATGAACTTGTTTTATTCCTGTATACATGTTACGCCATTAATTATATCACATTTCATAAATCGATATAAATTTAATTTATATTGACGTTTTATTAATGAAATTGCGGAAAATAAAAAAAATTATGAGAACATATTTCTATAATAGCTAGGTATATAGTGTATTCCCAAAACATTGCAAAGTTAACAGTTACCATCAGTTATTTTATATAGGTATGTATCTTTCTTTATTTATAAGATGCGGCTAAACGTTGCTAATTAGTTTAACAATTCCTTTTTTAGATAAATGATTGATCTTTTTCGCTTCAAATCAAGGCATGTACTAATTTAGGCGCCTTACCCATGGGAATTCATCTGAAATTGGACAAAATAGCATAACATATAAAAATCCCCATTGATATAATAACCAATATCATGTTGTTATAACATTAAAATCGCATCCATCCGTTAAACAAATCATTTTTAATGAAAACTTTATTTACAAATTTATCTTGTTTTACACATTAATTATTCAACAACAATCATCGCCAATAAACCATGAAAAAAAAAATAAAACAAATCTGTGCTCGCAGAATGGAAACATACAAATCGAGAAAATCTGCAGAAGATACCTACATTATATACCTATATGAATATAGACATTGTATGAAGCAAAAAAGTCATGTTTAAAAATCCAGAATTTATTTCCCATTTTATATATATTTCCATCCAAATCAATAAATGTTGTCTTACTTGTTACAATCGATTTCACAAAATCAAGATAAGAATTTTAATTTGATTTAAGCAAAAGCAATACAACAACCACAACAACAACAACACCAATAAAAAAAATCGATTTCATGCTATACAAACAAACAAAAAAAAAAAAAAACAACGCGGAATTGCATTCGCCGTGAAATGTAAACACATTTTATAAAAAAAAAGTTGAATGAATTAAATTATGATGTGAAATTTTTTTTTTTTTAACTCAATGAATTATCACTTTGAATTATTTAATTTTATCGCGCTATATACTATATATAACAAAAATTCCAACTGACACCAAAACATTCTTATTTGACAGATGTTCACACACAAATTATATAAATGGAATAATTAAATATTATGGATTTATATGGTTTTCTGTGGGGTTTTATTTAATTGCTTTTATAATATGAAACGAAAGATGTCAATGTAGGTGACGAACCCGAAATTATATTTTTGCTTAGTAGATATTTTTGTATGGCTAAGTTTTTAGAAATTTTGAAATTTTGTCTGTTTTTAACAATATGATTTATCGGCTTTGTTTATAGACAAATATATTATTTTAAATAGCATTCCGATATTTACGACCTGGTGAGCCAGTGAAATGAAGAAGCCATCTATACTCATAACATATCTACTCTAACAAAATGTAGAAATATCACATTTCCCCATATTCCATTTAAAAAAGAAGAACTTTCCTTAAGTTGTTATCTTAGTACTTTCGTTTCGTACTGATAAGTTCGGTCTGCTCATCAGGTAGCTACGACCAAACTACAAAAATACAATTCGATCTTTATACTGGCTCACCAAGTCGTAAATATTGGAATGCAATTAAATATGTATTTGTCTTTAAACAAAGCCGAAAAATCATATTGTTAAAAACAGACAAATTTTCAAAATTTCTAAAATATTAGTGTGAGCTTTAATACTCATAAAGAGAGTTTCCTTGAGTTTTTATTTTTTGCGAATATAATAATTCGCTAAATCAGTACGGTCTTACTTTATACTAATGTATAAAGTTCAAATTGTATTTTTGTAGTTTGGTCATGGCTACCTGATGAGTAGAATGAACTTTTCACTACGAAACCAAACTACTAAGATAACAACTTAAGAAAAGTTCGTGTTTTTTTAAAGGGAATATGGGGAGATGTGATATTTCTACATTTTGTTAGAGTAGATATGTCATGAGTAGATGGCTTCTTTATTTCACTGACTTACTAAGTCGTAAATATTGGAATTCTATTAAAAATAATTATTTGTCTATAAAAAGGGCTTATTTTTTAAATTAAATATTCAAAAATAGGTTCTTTTTAGAAAAATTCCAGCATCCCAAACAAAATTGGGGTATGTAACACCTATATCGATCTCCGTTTCAAATTGAGCTTTGTATTCCTGTAGGCCTATATATTGAGGGAATTATAGAAACATTCGCGATTAAGTACCTGCCAAACTTGCAGAAAATTAGCATTTAAGGCACCTAAAATTTGTTAAGGAATACTTGAACTATCACAAAATCCACAACCTAAATCAATGTGTGCACTACTTCTGGTTTAAGGTTTAGAGAAAGAAACCAAGAAGTTGCAAGCTGGTTAATTAAAAATTTTAAAGCTCCGAGAAGCTTAGTTTTACAAAAGCAAATAAATTTAAGTTTTTAAATTACAGCGCACGATAAATTATATTACGAGAAGCTGGATTATTAAGAAATTATTCTATTGTTCAATGTTGTACCAAGTAGAGAAAGAAGCCATTTTCCTGGATAATAAAATGTTTTTTGAAGGAAATCACAGAACCAAATAGAGACTGAAAACTGAAATTATTGTGTAATACTTAGTACTTGAACATTTTGAATAACCAGCTTTCGCCTTTGAAACTTTGGAAAATGGCGTATAGTTGTTCTGTTAATTATGCTCTAAACCGTGAGGAAAGTTATTTTTATATAGAACGCCTAAGTTTTCCATTTCTATCTCAAGTTACAGTTAATTTTTTGTTTAATATTTAAAAAATGCGGTTTCCGAAAAGTTTCCTAATAAATGAAGTCAGTGGGGTTAGCCGGAACCCGAATTGTATAGGTTTGTCTTTTGACTAAAGTGTAGCTATCCCGAAAAAGTGTATATATTTTTTAAAATGTAGCACTAACCCGTCGAGAAAAAAATTCTTTTAGAACGTAAGCGATTTGAAAAAAATCTAAATTAAAAGAAACCGTTTTTCAAAATAATTTGGAAAATAAAGTTAATTAAAAAATAAATTAAATAGAATAGACAATAACAATATTTTATAAATTCTTCAAATGTTATAGATTCTATGGGTTCTATATATTATTCAGGCCTTTCAGCTCAATAAATTTTACTAAGGGCTGATTGTATGAACACCGCTAAATAAAAAAAAAAAATCCGAGAGTAATGATTAATCGCTACTCAAGGATTTTTCTTTTCGTCGATTGTATGAACGATGCTAAATAAAAATTTAGCCTCTCTATTATTGCGCAGTTTTATAGCAGTTTTTTGTATGACTGGCAATACTTTTTCTATGACGTTTACTTTGTTGATGTTTATTAAAATTGTTTTTTGGTTATTTGTAGGAGTATTATTTTAAGCAGCAAATTTTTATATATTTTTCTAAACAGTGCCACTATTCTGATTTTCCCAGGGAATTGGGAATTGGAATTTTATTATTGTTATTTTTTTAGTGTATTTTGGTATTATTCTTTACTATGGCGATTTGTATTTTTTTCAAATTTTGGGAGCAAATAACTCCATTTGATAGCAATTTTTTTGTTAAACATTTTTTTGGGAATTGTTTAGTAGGCAGTAATGTTAAAATAGAATTATTTTTTTCCAAAATTGGAAAAATACAAACCGCCGTAGTGTGCTTTGGAAAAAATAATACCAAAATACACTAAAAAAATAACAATAATAAAATTCCATTTCCCAATTCCCCGGGAAAACCAGAATAGTGCCACAGGAGAATAAAATTTCAAATTCCGAATTTGATATTTTCTTCCTTGTTGAGTCCATTTTTAATAATTATGTTCTTTTATAAAAATGTCTCGTTTAAAATTATGTATGATACACCACATTTGAAATGTCAAAAAAAAAAAACAAAAACAAATTCTTTAGTCTCTGATTCAGTCACCAAAAAGAGAGAATAAAACGGATGGTAAAAAAAATCCTTGATTAATTTTCTGATTTAGCATCGTTCATACAATCGGGCCTAAGTAACTCAAATTTAACTTATTTACATTCTACATGTTTCTAAAAAATTTTTAATTTTTATAAATTTTATAAATTCAATAAACTCTTGGAATTCTATAAATTTAGTAAATTTTGTAAATCCTATCAATTTTATAAAGTATAAAAATCCAATAAGTTTCTTAAATTCTATAAATTCTATAAATCCTATAAATTCTATAAATTTTATCATTAATATAAATACTTTCAATTTTGTAGATTCTTTGTGTCCTATTAATTGTTCCAAGTGTGTCTGTTTTCTAAATTCTATGAACTCGAATTTTATTTGTTGTATAAATACAAAAATTTTGAAAACTTTTAAAAATTTTTAAATTAAATAATTTTGTTAAAAATTTGTAAGTTCTATAAATTCTATGAATAAAGTTTAAAAATTCAGTAAGTGCTTTAAATTCTGCAAATCTTTTTCTTTCTTAAAATTTTGCAAATTCTCTAAATCTTATAAATTCTTATACATTTATAAATTCTATAAATTTTATATATTTGATATATAAATTCAAAGAATCCTATAAATTAGATAAACTCCACAAATATTATAATTTGTTTAAATTTTATAGATTCAACGGGTTCTAGGTAGGAATTGTTTCAAGTTGGTCAGTTCTAAAAATTCTATACCCCCAAATTTTACTTATTCTAAAAATTCCATAATTTTATAAATTCTATAAATTTTACATATTCAAAAATTTTGATAAATCCTATAAACATTAATTATTCTATAAATTCAATAATTCCTATAAATTTTATATGCAAAAGTTTTAGAATTCGGTGAGTTCTTTACATTCTACATATCTCATAAATTCTGTAAATTCGATAAATTCTATAAATTTTAAAATTCCAATAAATTTTATAAATTAAATTAAATCGCAGTTACAATTAAATACTTGTTTAGAAATTTATTTTCCTACTCACTCCTTACAAAATGAATGTGGAAAAAAAAATCGGGAACATTTTTAAACATACATTTAATTACTACTGCGAGTTCTTACAATTGGCAATGATTGAAATCAAGTGTTTGACACATTGAGATTTGAGTTATTTATGTTAGAATTTTGATGGCGATATTTCCCGCTGCTAAATACGCTCTTCTAGCCTTGTAGGGCACTACCACCATTCCAAAATTAAAGTCCTTTTCGAAATGTAAAAACGTATAGCACAGTTTTTTATATTTTCTAGCTAATGAACTGACAAAATTAAATGTTTTCTGAATTTGTTTCTTTGTCGGACTCGTTTTTTGTCGCTTTATACGGGGCTGTATAGTTATTTCGTACTACAATAAATATTTTTTTCAGTTTATAAACTAAGAAACAACACAACATAAACTTGGCAGGTGTATTTTAGAGACGAATTAAATTAAATATGTAAATGCATCAGGTAAGTTTCATGAACGAGCAGTTAATGTGTTGCGTAATCTTTTTATTAGATGTCATATCATGGTGAACGGAAAAGAGAAATACTTTAAAACTTCCAAAAGTAGTCCCTGTATATTTTGACCAGCTCCCTTAAATTGACAACTTTTTGCCACTCTCTGATATATTATGTATTATTTGTTAGTACAATTGAAGGAAATTTTTCATTTTAGCCTGGCTTTGGATTTTCATATTTTTAGGTTGTTTTATTCCTTAAACTAACCACCTCCATAGATTGACCAACATTTCTGGGTCCCTTGAATAGTGACTTTAGAGAAGATATATTGCACAAGACAGACTATAATTACACAAAAATATGTGGAATTTACTTAAATTAGTGTCAAAAGTAGAAATTCTTTAATTCCGGAATTAGTGCTTTCAATTCCGGAATAATCGGAACGAAAATATCGGCCGGTATTCTGGAATACCGGAATTTCGAATTCCGGAATTGGATGCCCTACTAGTTATTTACAATAACTAGGGATAGGAATTGTATGAGACGGAAGCGGTGTTGTTCTTGATTTGATTTGTAGCGTTTCTAAAGTCGATATCTTTTTGACGTTTTTTTTTTTTTTCTGTTTATCAAGGGTTTTGATGTAGTATGGAGTAGTTTGGTGGTTTGTGTCTTTCAGGTGTCGCGTAGGTGCACTAATGTTTGAATTTTGATATTTATTGAAGTCACTTTTGCGTTGAAAAAGTCTTTTTTCTAAAATTTCTGTTCAAATTCTGCAGTGGTATATCCTGTACAAGCGCCGTTGCAACACTTTGGACTTGTTAAACAACATTTGACTTTCCCGACGTTTGAACGATGCAGGCCACCAAGTAAAGTGTAGATCACTGCATATAATGCTCTCGATAAACAAGATAATTTTGGAGGGTTTTAAATTTATGCTACAAACTGGATCGGGACATATGAAAGTGTTTTACCGGTTTCTGGCAATCGTCACAAAATAATAGTTTTGCCATCTGCAAACCCGAGAAATACCGGGATTGTGTAAAACTTGATCCCGATTTCCGGGAAAAAAAGAAGCATCTGGGAACATGACCCACTAACACAAACCTAACCAATTCGGGTTCGGGCTAACTTCACTGACTTAATATAAGTACATATCTATTGTCACCTTGTTAAGAGTATAGGCATATGCCTTAATGTAGTTATTGACATATGTCTAGTGTTGAGTAAAAAATCAAAGCAAGATCACTTTTTATTTAAAAAATCCATTTTATTAAATAAATTTATGCTAAAAATTATTAGTCAAATCAACAGCTTTATGTTTTCATATAGTAAATAAAACTTCATTACATTTATTTAAATAATTATCTCACAATATGACTTCAATGTCACTTAGTTTGTGAAACTTAAACAGTCTTATAATCATAATAAGTTCAAATATGGCTAAGTCTTTTCTAAATGGGATCTTAAAGTTGCATTTGAAACTCTCTTAAATATGTACTTAGAACGTTTTATCTATACATTTTAGAAGGTCTGCGGTTTCGTACTCAACGGATATGTGTAATGATAGCACATTTGGCCTTTGGCAATTTACTGGTTCCGATATTAATAATTAAAATTTTTAAAGAATTATGAATCTTCAGAATAAGCTTCAGTAATTATTTCTTCATTTTTTCAAGACTTAGTTTCTAAGATGAAAAAAATTATTCAAGCATAAATATTAGTATCTATATTTAATTTCTGTGGTTTAAGATTTTCGTGGTTTTAGATTCTGTTTTTTATTTAATTTGATTTTGTTGCTTTTTTAAAATTTTTAATTCGACCTTTTCTTTTTTCTTTTTCCAATTTGGCAAAAGTACGTGTTTCCTTTTCTTATAAAAGCTTCTGATTTTCTATTTTGCGAACTCGTTCTACTTTACTTGAATATACATATAATGGAAATGTTAAAACGAAAGATTTTTTTTGGTTAAGCTGATGGTTAAACGCCTATTTTTCGGTTTTAACTACCTCACGTTTCAGACCGATCTAAATAGTTCTCAATAAACTGATTATAGAAAGGAACATTTATTGCAATAGGTTCAGTGGCTTGGGTATCTATAACTTCCATGGTATCGCAGATTGTTACCGTTGCTCCAATCAGATCCTCTACTTGGTGTGTTGTATCCTTAATACTGATTTCTGAAATTGTGTCCCGATCGTCTGCCCGGTGTGAAGTTTTTGAACAATTTTATTTCGTACAAAGAAATCTATGTATTTGGACATATATTAGTGCGCGTGTACAACTTTTAACAGTGTACTTAACAAAAATAAAGTTATTCAATTAAATAAGCCGCAAATAATTTCTAAAATGCATTTCAAATTTTTTAGCCAAATTTTGGAAAATTTACATAGCACCAATCTCAGAGACTGGCTCATATAGTGACGATATAGGTTATAAATGGTAAACATTGCTGAGTTTAAATCACTCAGTACTATTTTGATGTGATTTAGTCTCAATTTTCTCCAAAAACTTCACAATGTACTGCCGCATAAATTTTTGTCCAAAAAAGTGTCTAATAACTTCACACCGGTTCGTCTGCTATAAGTATGGCCTTTAAGTGCCTTAAACTACTTCTAATAAATAATTTAAATTATCGTTAAACTTTTCTAAACGTTGTAATGTCTGGCAGTCCGACAATAACAGTAAATTGTGAGAAGTTTATGGAGCATCCTAATTCCACAGATAAAGGCCGCATGCTTGAAATCCAACCCTCAAACGCTTTCAATAGCAAAGGAACAAAATGTTCTCTAGTTAAAGAAGAACCTGAGTTTCCTTTATGAGATTGAAAAACATCTTTTGTTCAACAAGGTTTAAGTGGTTTAACTGCGGCATAATCATTGGGCTACATAGTGGCATTTGGATACAATGCAATAATTATGATTTCTAATCGTACAAATAACTCGCTTACTTCATATGCCAAACCATGAACAAAATAAATTACTTTGTTTCTGACATAATTCTAACTGCTTGAAGTGTTTCCTATTAATATGTTCCCCATTTCATCGGCATTGTTGTAATCCTAATTATGACAAACGTATAAAATATGATTACAGAACTTAACTATAATAGTAAACTATTTATTAGTTATTTTTTTAATGTTGTAAAGATCTGATTTGATTGATTTTTATTTACTGATTGACAATATCTAATAACATTTATGGCATGCCAAGCCAATAATAGAAACAATTACTTTACCCGGCACATTTAATTATTTATAATAAGCGTCTTCCATTGGCAAAAGCAAACTACTCGCAAGTACCTGTTGCAACGAACAGCTACTCATTCGCATACGATGGTGTTGACAACAGAAGTAGTTACGCATAAAATTTGCTCTAGGTGGATTTTAGTTGCGAAAATTCCAAAAGAGATGTCTTTTACAACTTTTTCGATATTTTTCGAGAGTTTTTTATTATGTTCAAGTTTTTTTTATTTGTTGGTATTGTAAAATGTCAAATTTAATACAAAATTATTTTGTTGTTGATGGTACATTTTAAATGGATTTAAATATTCCATTTTTCCATATAATTTTATTTATCGCCTTTACTATAACAACTGTACAAACGACAAAAAAAACAATCAAACAAAACGCTGTTTTACTTGTGTCACTCAATTTCTCGTTCCATTGGGAATCTACTCACAGGTACTTCCAAGTAGCAAATTTTTCCCACTGGAAGACGGCTAATATATACGATTAATTTATTTTGTTTTTATTGATCAAAACGATTACGAAATGTAATGTAACATAATATATTAAATGTACTTTCGTTTACCGCATTCCTTGTGGAAATTCAAAAAAATTTCTATAACAGAAGAAAAATGGCACGATGTTTTCTCATCAACACGCTAACGCCAAAATGATTACAGAAGAGCAAGAGAAACAGTGAAACATAATATTGATTTCATTAGAGAAACTAATAGAGAGCTAAGGATGTCAATAGCTCTAGCCTTTACGCTATAACATCCAAAATTTAACATTGGCTGAAATATTCATAATTCTACTGGATAAAGTAGGTTAGTTTTGTGTAACGGAATATTTTATTTACTCGTAAGCCGAAACTGTGCTAGACCATAAAAGTGCAAAATTAAAGAAAATAAAAGTTACAAAAACCGTTAACCAATTCAACCAATTTTTTTTTTTGACTCTCTGAAAGAAATCAATTCATCCCTTTTAATTTTAAATAAAAAATTTAATTGGCTCATCAATGAAGTATTCTGGGCAAAACTGACTAAACAATAATTTTAAATTTGTTTCACTTCCCACCGAATACAGAAAAACAATTTTATCAACCATTATTCTGGAATTATCATATTGTTCTCTAAAATAATTTGCAACTTCGTGCAAGGTTTACATACCTTACCAAGAGTCTTAACGGTAATAAATGAGTTTAAACCCTATTTGTGCAAATTTTGCGTCCCACATGAAAAGCCGGAAGGCAATAAAATTCATTGATTAATGGCTATGATTTGTATATCCAGCATCGCTATGGGCAAGATGCCATAAAATCCGGTCGAAAAAAATACCCTCACAAATATTTGACACTACTAAACCAATTTTATAGTATTTTAAAATGAAATGATTTTGGGCATATCAATCCTTCTTACTTACCGTGGCCAATAATTTACATTTTGGGAACTAAACGTTAATCATTCGTAGTTGAATTATTTTCTTTAAATATCAGTTAGAACAGTTTTTGGTAAAACTATAAATTGAACTGGCTAGTGAAGTGTTTGCTAAAGATTTCCTGAATAATTGATATTCTTTTTACGAAGGTCCAAATAAAACTTTCAAGCTCGCCTCATTTTATCATAGTGGGAAATAATGTGAAATAGCTGATTGCTATAATGCCCTTATACAATGAGAATCAGTTTAATGTAATTTTACAGGAAATATGCTGAATCATTTCGATGCTTGAAACCATTCTTTGGCTTTGGCTAATGGACAAATTAAAATTTTTATCCTTTTCCTGGCCAATACCAATTTGTAATAATAATAGCAAAATTTTGAAGTGTAAATATCTAGATAAATTAAAAAGAATAAAAATCAAAAAAGCAATTTATATGCAAAAGTGCATACTACCTATACAAAATTGAGTAAAATTCAACCATCGCAGAATTCTACCTGCCTTCATTTTAAATTAATCAAAACACATTAAATTGCTTTTCAGTTTTCACTTGGCAGCACCTGATTATCTTCGATTGAACATAACCGCCACACAAAGTTGTTTTCTTCTATTTCTATATTCCCAAGAGATAATCCTCTTCACAACATTCATTATCTCATACATATATATCCAATTAATCATATGAAGTGCGGCATTTTTATCATTAAGTCGATATAAAAACAAAATCAAAACTAAATTTGAAAAATAATTAAAATTCTAAACATAAAATCTTCAGCTCGAAACTTAATTTCAAATTACGTATATAAATGAGGAAAAATCATTTCAATTTCACAAGCACACATACATAAAACTATCATATAATGAAATAATGATATGATTTATTGTTACAGTATTTAATTAGAAAATAATTAATTTTTTTATCGCTCTAAGAGATCGGATTTTAATTTCAATAAATAATTACAACAAAAACATAATTTTTAATTCCACACAATATAAGCGCGAGATAATGAAACTGGTCATTCATCATATCATCAAAACAGGTACCTATACATATGGGATGCTATAAACCGTATATGTTGTTTGTCCTACTTGTTTGTCAGTTTGCATAGCAAACCGTCTGTGTAATGTCTAGTTAAGGTGTCAATGTATGATAAGAATATTTTGATGGATGGTAGAGTAGTGCGCGCACACCACAAGATGACGGTGATTAGTTGAACACAAAATAATTAATTTCTTGTAAATTGTGTAGGTTGCTTTATAAACTTTATAATTTGTAGGTAGCCGTGTGCATTCAACAATTAATATCATATCGACCTGTCCCCGCAACGATATTTTCTAATAAATTATAAAAGTTTCATCATCATCAAGTCATTATCATCCACACTTTTTTTTTTTTAGTTTTTTCTTGGCTGCACAAATGACATATTTGTGCACAAGAAAATTCATCAAATTATCTTAAATTCATTAATTTAAAAAAAAATAATAAATAAATAATTGACAACTTTATTGGATGCTACTTTCGAATCGAAATGTATATATCCTATTACAAGATCATTAAATCACTCAGTTCTAATTTTTATTTTATATTGTACCGTACACATTTTATCTTTCTCGTGTGGTTTGAATAACGTGCAGAACAAAATAAATATCGCGCGTCTCAACATTCTTTTTTTTTTGCGTAGGAATGTCTTTTTGTTGTACTTATACAAAAAAAACTGATCCGCTTCAATATATATATATATCTACCTTAGTAATTTCTTCTTCCTCATCATCTTCTTTATTTTAAATTATTTTGAGCGGTTTTATCAAATCTAAAAGTCAATTTATTATTCAGTGAATTCCCATAAAAAAAAACCGAGTGACAACATAATCACAATATGATTGTTTGCCAGCACTAAGTAACAAGTAATAATTGGTAATAAGCTATCGAAGTTCATGATGAAGATGATGATAATTGATGGATGCTGTACTTAAAATAATATAAATGTTAAATTTCACTGATTTTAGTGCACATAAAGGTATAAATGGAATGTGCGCTCTACCATAATTTCTAAACATAATGTAATTTCATTTCTAATTTAGTTAGTTTTAAGGTAATTGAATGGACGTGAAACTGCGCGCGATTTTTTGCAACGAGAAAATTTTTTTTTGTGTTTAAATTTAAATTGGGCACGGTTTGTGTAACTTAAGTGTTGTAAAGTGTTATTGATGTTAATGTATACCTACGGTGTGTTTAAGAACATTTTTTATTTGGTTTTAAGTTATTTTTTGGATACGGGGCCGTAATACATTGGACATGGCTATGCTGTGTAGTGTATATCAAATTGGCATTTTTACAAAATTTGGGTTAATCCAAAATAAAATGTTAGTACGCTAGAAATAGAATACTGATTCCACAATTTCAAATTTTGCGGTGTATTACTATCATTTCCTGAATACTTGCTGTAGATCGCCTAACCAGAATACGTTTTACAATTGTAAAATCGTGTGGGCAAACAATAATGGGTATTCAAACATTAAATAATATTTTGTAACACAACGAGTACAACAACCTAGATTATGTCAATAAAACCCCAACAGGCAATTTAATTTCTAAAAGACACTTCCCAATGATTCCTGACATTTTTACCAATAATGTGAAAATTAATTTTATGAATCATGTTTAGAATCTAGGAATTTGTATAAATAACAGGTTCACATGGGATTCACAAATTGTTATAATGTATGTGGCAAGATCAATTTTACTTATTAAGTTGTGATTCTGCCTCAAGTGGTTTGCTGCCAAGTAACTTTGAACAACATCGTGAGATACGTTAATGGACTTAGAAGATTTGATCACGTATCAGCTATGGTTGATGAAAATGTACCAACGTGTCAATATTTACTAAAAAAACAATTAAATTCGCTGCTAAAACACAAAATTGGCTTGTAATTTTTGTATTACGAAATTTACAGTAGATTTTAAATATTTTTAGTCGAAATTTAGAAAATTTTGAAATTTTGAAAAGTAGGAATAATAAAATTTAAAAATATTAAGAACTAAGAAATGTTATAATTCAAACTGGGAAAGGAAATTATAAATTAAAAAAATTTAGAAATTTGGGGTTTCGGGTAGGAAAGTTAGGAAACAGCAAAAACCTAATTTTCCAAAGCCAATAGAGTACACACTGCTGTGACTAATATTTATTTATTTATTTAACGTGGGAAAAGCAATCTGTACAAATATAGCTTATTTAAATCTTAAATGAAAGTCGAAATAAACTATTAAAATTCAAAAATCAAACAATAAAACCAAAATAGCCCAACTACTAAATAAATCTACTAAAAAATACTACACACAAAATAATAATAAACTAAACTTAAACTTGGAATTGCACCAAATCATTTAAATTTGAGTAGCTGAAAAGGAAAGCCATTCGACGCGTGGTAAACATATTAAAACTCTCATATGTCTTAAATTCAACTGGCAGTTCATAAAATATTTTTGGACCCAAAATTAAAAAGGAATTCTGAAAATTAGTGGTCGTGAATTTTTGAAGATGAATATGATGTTTGAACCTCAGGTTATACTTTGTTGTACCAGCACAAGTTTCATGATTAGTCATTCTCATTATATAAAACACTTTAACAACTTTCCAAACAAATAAATGTCTCAACGGAAAAATTTCTAGAGATCGAAATAACGGCCAGGACTCTGTAAGTTTTCGTTTATTATTCATTATTCTTAGTTTGTGTTTCTGAGCAATAACAAGGGGCTGCACTCTAGCGTAATAAGTACCTCCCCAACAAACTAGACCGTATGATCATTTAGAATCAACCAGAGCGAAATAAACATTTTTCAAAATAGCAATAGAACAAGATAACCGTATACTATACATTTTATGAATCATCGATACCAGATAATTACGAGCAACATCAGAGGCCCTAATACGGGCTCTTGCGGAACACCTTTATTAATTAATCTTCTTTGACTTACACAATCTTTAATTTTAACAATCCGTGAAATATTCGACAGATAAGAACCTAACCATTTTGGTGTTACCTCACGAATCCCAGCAAAATAAAATTTTTGTAGCAACACTGAATGATTGACCATATTAAAGGCCTTCTTCAAATCCACGAAAACTGAAGCAATACAATTTCTTTGGTTAAGACCTTTATTCAAAAGTTCGTAAATTCCAGCAATGCATTTTCGGTACTTTTAGATTTGCTGAAACCAAACTGCTTCAGATGTAGAAAATTTGTGTGACTCAAAAAGCTAGTTATTCTCGAATGAGCTATGCTTTTGAAATATTTTGGCAAAAACTGAGAGCAAACTAATTGGGCGATAATTACAAATATTCTGTTTATCACCGTTTATCACAAGCGCATGTTATTCCTGTACATAGATAAAACAGGAATAACATGCGCTTGTTTCAGCTTATTCGGAAAGATTCCAGTAGTAAAACTGGTATTTGCAATAAATGAAAACACGTCAGCAATATATATCGTAATTTTTTTCACTAAAAAATTATTAACTTTATCATTGCCAGTCGAATTAGACGGTTCCAATGAAGATATTACTTCTAAAATCCCAAGAGGAAATGTTAGAAGACAAACGATTTCGATTCCGAGTTGTTGTAAATTAAATCTTCGCAGAACTCAATGCCAATAACTATGTTAGATTTTAGGTCAAGAACAGTATCAACAAAGTAGTTATTAAATAACTCAGCCATTTCATAGTCATTGGTTGCAGTATGTTTCCTATCCTTTCCCAGTAATTCATCAAGCAATTCCCATTTTTTTTGTATCACCCTTTGATTCGATGGCTCGGATTTTTGTATTTTCTTATGCTGATTCTCCAGGTAAATATGTTTGCGTGTATTTACAATTTGTTATAACGCTGCAGATTAAATTGAAGCTCCAGTAAATGTTTGTATAAATCCTCCAGGTAAATTTTATATTTGTGTTACAATGGTGACACTCATCAAAACATCCCGCCCGGGGTGAATCAGTTTGATTCAGTTGATCTAATTGTGTCTCCTCCTGATTAACTGGCATCTTACAAATCTTCGATATCGGCCATTGTAATACTGTATTTGAACGTTAAATCTTGATTGTAACAACACGCACTAAACTATCACGACTGGGATAGATATAACTATGCGACCTAATGGCCAATAATACGAAGACGATTTATCATCAATAACTAGAACTATGTCACCAATTTTTATATTCCGTGATTTAGTATACCATTTTGTTCGTTTCTGCAAAGTTGTGAGGTAATCTCTATGCCATCGCCTCTAAAAGTGATTGTATATTTGTTTAACTATTTTCCATCGTGAATTTGATTTTGCGATGTCAATTTCCTCAATTTCAGGTACATCCATTAATGCGCGTCCCATAATAAAGTGAGCAGGTGTGATGACATCCATATCGTCCTCTAATTCAGTATATAATGGACGGGAGTTGATTGCTGCTTCGATTCTGGTAATAAGCGTGGCGAATTCTTCTAACGATAATATATGGCCGAGAGTAACTTTATTCATGTTGGATTTAAGAAGCTTGACTGAGGCTTCCCAAATGCCTCCCATATTCAGCGTACCTGGTGTGATGAAGTGCCATTTAATTTCCCACCTTAAAAGATAAGAATAAATTTGATTATTGTGATTTTTAAGAAATGTGTATAATTCTTTTAAGCTGTTGTTAGCTCCAACGAAGTTAGTGCCATTGTCACTATAAATGTTTTTGCATAATCCACGCCTTGATACAAATGCAATGCTGCTACAAAGCTCTCTGTTGTTAAGCTCATTACGACCTCAGCATGTACGGCTTTCGTTCACTCAGAGAAAAAATATGATTGAGCTGATCATAAAAGTGACCATCATATTTATGATTAGATGCAATGATTAAGAAAATCATACCTTGATGTATACAATTATTTATATTGATTGTATCTATTTAGTAAATTATGCACGTTATTATGCAAATATTATTGAATTAACCATATCCATGATTACATATATCGCTATTGTGATGGATCGTATCAATAATATAATTGAATTTATCATTTGGAGCTGATAAAGACATTCAGATATTATGATAGTTACTATGCTTATATGATAAAGCCCATCAGATGCTGTGATAGTTGTTATCATATCAATTAATAAAGTATACTGCGGGTTGTGATACCATCTATCATACCATATAAGTATATATTTATATGCTACATATATTATACATAAATATATGTATCGCTGGCTTAATTAATAACGTGCCTCTAACCCACACTTTTTTCAAAAATGACATTTTATTGCTAAAATGCAGAAAATAACATACCGTAACTTTCTGTGTTATTATTTATATTAGCTTGAATCACAATATATCACGGTCCAATTTTATTTAACTAACTATAATTGAGTTAATGACTAAATAATATTCCTTTGCGAGTTTTCCAAAAATTTTACAAATGTGGGTTAAGGTTTTTGATAATTAAGCCATCGATATATTTTACTAAATAACAAACATATTCTATAGTTCATCAAATGTACATTTATTTTCATCCAAATTAGAGGTCTAAACGAAATTATTTTTTATTTTTATATTTTGATTTGTAACATTATTTATGCATATGTAAGTTCTTCAAAGTTTTCCTAAGACTTTTAGTCAATATAGTACATATAAATATATAGTACATCCAAATTTCCCATATGGTATTCTGATAGGTTAAAAAAATTACTAAAAAAAAAAAAATAAACTAATAACCAAATCGAAAGTGTACAATTGTAAAAACTTATATAATAATCAAATTAGCCTGCTTCGTAGAGCAATTAAGTTTGAAATCAGGGTATGCTACAAAATATATATTATGACTGAGGTGGACCAGATGGTCTACCTGGTAAATTTGTTGCTAAAGCTGGCCCGTGTTTTCTTAAACCTTTAACAATTATTTTTAATAAATCCATTAATAGCTGTATTTTGATTTTCCCTAAATTATGGAAGTGTTCCTTTATCATTCCAGTTTTCAAATCTGGTGATGTTTCAGATATAACTAATTACCGTGGTATTTGCATCAGTAATATATTTAATAAAATTTTCGAGAAGCTAATGTTTGACATTTTATATAATGAAATGAGGCATTCAATTAATATTTGTAAACACGGGTTTGTAGCTGGTAAATCCACTGTCACTAATCTACTTGAGTTCACCAATTTTTTATCTAATCAGATTGACAATAACGTTCAGGTGGACTGTATTTATACTGTCTTTCAAAAAGCTTTTGATAAAGTGGATCATCTATTGCTTATTAATAAGTTGGATTCCATGAATATCACTGAACATTACAAAATTTGGTTAAAATCATATTTAATGGAACGTTCTGTTTATGTTAAATTTAATGGTGTTTGTTCTGCTAAGTTTATGCCTACTTCTGGTGTACCTCAAAGTTCCATACTAGGTCCTTTATTATTCTTAGTATTTATAAATGATATAACTTTTAAATTAAAGAGTGAATGCCTCTTGTATGCTGATGATCTCAAAATTTTTCGGCCAATTAAGTCTGAATTCGATTGTTATTGTCTACAAGAGGATTTGAATTTACTAACTGAATGGTGTAATATAAATAAGTTGTACTTAAATATTTCTAAATGTAATATTATCACGTATACTCGGAAAAGAAATTTTTATTCATTCAGTTATCAACTGAATGAAATTATTATAAAAAGAGTTGAGGTTATTAAAGATTTAGGAATTATCATGGATAAAAGGCTAAGTTTTAATCATCATATATAGATGCGATTTGTGCCAAAGCTAACAAATTGTTAGGATCTGTTTTGCGTAGATGTCAGGATTTTATGTGCTACAAGATACTAATAATCTTGTATAATTCAATAGTAAGGAGTCAACTTGAATATTGCACACAGATATGGAACCCTTTTTATGCTATTAATATTGCAAGAATTGAGACTGTTCAACGTAGATTCACTAGGAGACTATTCAAAAGATTTCACATTTATGATTATATTCCTTCGTATGTTGTTAGACTTTCAAAATTAAATTTATTAAGTTTAGAATCTCGCCGGTTATTTTTGGATGAATTCTTGCTTTATAGGATAGTTAATGGATTAGTTCACACTTCTTTCCTTTTGGAAATTAATTTCTATGTTCCCGCCTACCGGTCTAGAAATTTTAGCTTATGGAAAACTATTACTCCAACAACGAATATTGGGCTTGCATCGCCACGCTATCGGTTATTGATGAATCATAACACTTTCTTTTGTGATGACAGTATTGATATCTTTAACTTATCTGTGAATACATTTAGAAACTCAATATTAAATTCTATTAACAAATATTTGATATCTTAATTTGAAAACTTAAGTTATGCAATAAATTACATATTTCTTTGTTTTTAATGATTTTCTGTATTTTTTTTTTTTTTTTGTTTAATTTTTGATATATTTTGATTTATATTATTGTTTCGATTTATAATGTACTGTATTAACTTTTACTTTATTATGTGAGGCAAAATGTAAATGGAGTATGTTTCTCTGTATTTTGTCCAAATTATACAAATAAATAAAATAAAAAAAAATATGATTTTTTAAATTACTCCACAAATTCAATCTCTAAACCGTAATAATGATAATTGAAACCTAAATTTCCCAACACAACTAACACAACTAAAATATACGGTTTTATATTTCTAATTTTTAATTTATTTGAAGTTAATATTTATTTTAGATTATGATTATGAGAAACCAATCTTCTCATCAGGCCGCGGCGACTGAACTGATTGTACCACCATCTTCAACTACGCATCTGGAATCATTCTGTATGAAAGCCATGTATGTTCGCAAAATGGTGGATAGTTAGCATTTATACCTAAACAATTAAAGGTAGTATTTAATGGTTCTAAAGCATTCGTAAATATGTATGAAACACACATGAATTATTTCTAAAGGTTCACGTATAAAAATAATTTTGAGAAATTTCGGATTTCCTTCCATTTCGGCCGCTTCAACTGGTTTCTGTAGAAAAAATAGGTTGTAGTTTTTGTTGTAATTGAAATATCGCGAATACATTATATAGGTATATAGTTATAAATGAATTTGGAATTTCCTTTTTAGAAAAGGATAGAAATGAGAATTTCCCTCCCTCTTTCCGTGCAAGAATGTACAGTGGAAGTACCGTCGTTTGACTCTAAATATAAATATTATTGAATTAAGATAAATTAGTCAAAACATTTTTTGCTTGACTAATACTAGCTATACAACAGGACTTTAAAAGTATGGCTGTTTTATAAAATTTAACAATTTAATAAAAGTTAAAACAATAACTTTATTACTTATTGTTTCAAATTTTATTAAACTTTATTTAATTTCATTTAAAAGACAGTAATTTTATATTTTGCCATCATTTCACATTTTAGTGAAGCTAAAATTTGTCCGTGAAATTAAATCAGTTTTAATAAAATTTTCTAGAAAAAGATGGTACTTATAACACATTTTTTTCATATTTTTGATATTGCAAATGAAACAATTTTGACATAAACTGGGTTTGTCGATTTGAAATTCTAGTTTGCCGTTTGCGTATGTCTCTTAGGCAATAAAACGTTTTGGTTAATTTGGTTAATCATATGAAATGAACTTTAATTTTTATATTTTTTATAAGTGGCTAAATTATACATCAAAAATAATTTGTTAAATCTTTATTTAATAATTATATGAAAATTGTGGCGAATTTTCGTCTTTTTAAAACACCTTCTTAGCAAAAAATTATGAGAAATTTAGATTAATTTTGTTGTCTTAGTGTTTTAAAAGAGCGAATTATTAAATGAAAATTTAATAATTATTCTTGGCCCTTGATTAGCCACTTATAAAAATTAATTTGGCTTGGTCCAAACACATACATAGATGATCTGGTTTTATCAATAATTTTTTCGGAAACTTGTTTCCACTGCTCAGAGGTGTCAATGTTTGGAGTTTTAGGGTAGCACTAATGCTCATCTGGAAATAGTATGGAAAAATATTTATTAATATTGTTATAAGACGCCAGTAATTTATGCAACTAAACAATTTAGAAATTAATTCCGCTTTTAACCCTTAACGGCCACACCTCAGCCAGGCCACATAGCGGCCACATGGGGTAATTCATTACCCCACGTTGAAAAACCTAGTTGTACAGATATATGGGTGTTTTAAGACTTCTAACCGATTGTTTCATGTTTGTTGAAGAGTTCTTCAATATTTCTAATGATTTTTATCGGTAAATTTATAAATGGCATTCTAAAAACTGATAACATTACTTCACCAATTCTCAATATTAAGGGCTAAAATTTTTGGATTGTACGCACAAAATAACCATAAAAAATAACAGTATCCGCTGATCACTTAAAAAGTATATTTATTTTGCAAAATAACTGGCGGGAAAAATGAAAAAAATGTCAAATAATAAAATTTGTTTTTTTTGTGTTTTATTATCATAGCTTCTAAATACATACATATTTACGTACAGAAAAGTGAAAAAAATATTATTTTTATGATATTTGAACAAAAAAAAAAATTATGAATCCTATTTTATTCACCAGCACGTCATGCACAAAGGGAACCGATGTTCATCGCAAACCGGTCTTCTACAGGCCGAACATCCAACACGCGTTTTTTGTCCTTCTTTCGGTCGCACAGTACGCATTTCCGCGCTTGGTAGAAGGTACTTTTTCCAGGTCGCCAATTTCTTGGTTGTTGTCAATTTTTAGGATGCTCTTGATGACCATCTGTTACAACACGAGAATACCAGAAATTTCATAATGCAAAAGTGCATTACAAATCCCCACCAAAAATTTAGGTTTGTAGACAGAGAGGTAAATAAACGAGGGTGAATACGGTTGTTAAAAATACTGGTGTGGATGGGCCCCTAGATTTATTTAATAAACAATACCATATAAAAATGGAACTGAATTATTTCACATGAACAGACAAGATTCAATAACCACGAGGATTGAATTTTTTTTTTTTTCTTACTAGAATATCAAATATTTATCTTTATTTTGTCTACTGACAACACAAATAAGTCGATTGGAAAAAAAGAGATCTGTGCTGAGCAACGGTTGCGGCCACACTGGGGTAACTAGTTACTCCACGCCGAGAAATCGAACGCTCAAACTGCCGCCACGCGTTTTTTCGGCTTCCCATGTAATGGAGTCACATCTCACACTGTCTACTACCGGCAGATGTCATTACTTGTATCAATTTCAAAGGTTTAAGACCTCTAATTTCACTTTTTCTGAGCCTGGAGTAACTAGTTACTCCGTGTGGCCGCTAAGGGTTATTGAGGCAAACAGTTTCAAATATTCAAATGATATATGTGTTAATAAATTATTTCTATAACTATTGTTTTTTACTAATGCTCGTAAAGCTCCTCGCCGTCATCTGCATTTTAAATATTCAATCTCATCTTGGAAATGGATCAATGGGTCAGCTCAAGAGCTTATTATTAATTTACCTAAAATTGATATTTCACTATTATTTAGGATGGTTCAGAGCGAGAAAGGTGAGCTATGTAATTGTTGTAAACATTGAATAGTTTTCCTGAAAATGAAAATAACTTCACTGAGCATTCCTATAATGTACTTTCATGCAAATTATATTGTATTACCTTTGGCAATGTAACCTCCGGAAGATGGAATAAAGTACGTTTCCTGCTGCCTTGCTAAGAAAAAGTCACATTTGCCTTTTTGTAGTTTTGTGTAATTTCAATTTATTATTTTTGTTTGCCATGTCTTATGTATCAAACTTAACTATTAAATAACGTGATTTTATGGCGTTTGATGGAGGATATTTAGCTGTTTAAAAAAGTAGAAAGATATGTATTTATTTGTAGAATCGAAATATGCCCCTAATGCAGGACGGCAGTGTAGCTCTTTTGAAAATAACGTTTGTACAAGTTTCGCGAATTTTGTAAAGTCGTCCTTAAAAAGCCTAAAGAAACCTCAATAAAAGATATTTATAATTTGACTCTAATAAAACTACTTACAATTTATTTATGTTGCGATAAATGGTAATTGGTTTGCCAATTTCAGCCGAAATAGATGGATAGTTTTTGAATAAATTTATTTTTATGGGCTAAAAATTTGTTTAGTGGGATAAATTTTTAAATGTAATTGCAAAATTATGTCTATTTTACTTCTTTTGAATTTATTTTAGAAGATTGAATTTATAATTCTCAAAAACTATTTTTGCACAATTGTTTTCTTAAAACTGTATTCCCTACACACATTAAATAATTGGAAGGATCCTTTATGTTAATAATTAATAACACTGAACGAGCAAATATTCAGAAAGGAAAATGGTTCAATAAACAAGACGGTGTTTAACGCTCTGTAGTAAAAAACAAGTGTACTTACGCGCCGTAGTTTTCCACTGCAAGACAGAATTACCCCCTTATAAGGTTTTATAACTATTTGTTCCACTAAAAATTCACTTTAGAAAAAAACACTTTTTAACTTTTAACGTTAATAATAAATTAATTAAATACAATAATTTATTTTTAAATTCTTATAATATTTATAGGTAACAATTACACCTTGTTAGAGTACAAATTCAATTTGACATGACCGTAGCAAACACGAGGAGCTACAAATAATTTCCAATAAACTTTATTTTGTTTTGATATACTTAATTCTATTATGATAGACTCTATTGTATTATGATTGTTCTAACCATATTTAAATATTGCAGATCATATATAAAACCATACTATATGATTGTCTCGATAATATTAAATCATATCGCATGATTATTGCAATTATTAAAGTCGAAAATTATTGCATTTATCATATTTTAATGAAATCTATCATACATAATTCTAGTAATTAGATAAATGATATTTATTATTATAATATATTAGGATATATCAAATACAGTTGAATATGATTTCCTGGATCATAACAAAATAATTCCAATCATTCATTTATCATATTTTTTCTCTGAGTGTTGACAAGCAGACAAATAAACATACGTAAACTTTAGTTGCTGGTTCGCCTCGATGATTTGTAGTCTTAACTCTAAAGGGGTCGCAATAATCAATGCCAATATTAGCGAAGGCATGAATGTACTGTACTCTGCATGATGGTAAATCGCCCATTAATTGATTTGCACTTTTAGGACTAGCTCGAAAACATTTTATGCGTTTGTGAATTATTAATTTGATGGGATTTTTAGATTTCAGGATCCAATATTTTTGACGTAACAACGACAAACAAAGTCCAGCTCCAGCATGATTGTAAAATTGATGATAATCCCTTACTAACGGCTTACAGATCAGAGAATTGTTTGGTAGTAATGTTGGATGTTTTTTGTTGAAATTGCAATCAGAATTGCTTAGTCTGCCACCAACCCGAATTAATTTGTCTGAGTGAATAAACGGATTAAGTGTTTTTTTTGCTATTTTTTGATACGTGATTTCCTTGTGATAATAAATCATATTCTTCTGAAAAATTGCGTTGTTGTTCATACTTTCTTACATAATTTCATTGCGTGTACTCTAGTTTTGAATTTATTCTTTAGATGTTTGGCACATTTGATAACATTTTCATTTGAAGGACAGATTGTAACACATGCGATGTAAACTTGAATATTTGGAGAATAGTTCATCAAATGTATCATTCGTGGTTATTATATTCGTGGTGGTGCATCCTCTTCGTGAAACCAAATCATGCGATACATTTTCTCAATGTCGCCGATTGGAACAAACTTGTGCTGCCTGAATCGTACAATTATTTCGACTAACGAAGATTGAATTGTTGGCCCTATTTCCAATATATCATTTAGAGATAAACTTGTGGTTGACTTAGTTGATCGATCAAAAACAACTCGTGGCCGAGTTGTTGTACTTTGCTTTAAGACTCCGTGATGGGGTAAATAGTATTCGGTTTTATTTGGCTCGCCTATCAATTTCATATGACCGAGATTCTCGTATTCTGTCATAAACTCGTGATACAGTGATTTAAATGTGCTATCTCGCTGAAATCGTTCCTCCATCGACACCAATCTTCTGAAAGCAATGTTATACCCTAGCTGATCTGGTTGAATTTTAAATGGAACTCGTACAATAAATTTATTATCAGGTGCATGGCTCGTAGTTTTTGCAAAGTGTTGTTCGAATAAACCTTCTTCGGAATTTTGAGGCACTTGAGGAACGTTTTCGACTTTCCAAAACCTTTTTAACGTAGAATCAACATCCATCATAATGTTAAAACTAAGAGACGAAAACATGCTTGAATCATGATTGACTTTCTCTACTTGAATCCAACCAAATTTAGTATTATATGCAAACATTTGTGCATCTTGAATCTTGCCTTCACTTAATATATCGAAGAATATATCTGAGCCCAGTAAATGATCGATTTCACCACCATTTAGACACTGGGGATCAGCCAATTTTAAAGATTTGAATTTTGCTGTAGTAGACCCTTTGATTGGTTTAGGATGCATAAATGCTATATGCGGTACGATGTATGCGCTTATAACCGTCTTGTATGTGCCCTCATCGTTTGAAATATTTATTTTTGCCATGCCCTTTGTTTTGCCAACATAAGTCGAACTTAAACCTTTAATTTACATTGAACTCTTCTCCATTGGTATTTTAAGCCTTTTAAAACTGTTCTCGGAAATAAAATTTATTTCTCAAGCTGAATCCACTAATGCTCGATATAACTGGAACACACCTTGAGAATTTTGAATCTTTACTATTGCATTCTACATCTATTTTCAGACTCCATACAGTGTAAATTAGAAGCCTCCTTCGAAATTGACGGGGTTGATTCGGTATCAGTTTTATCATTCGGTTAATTAGCTTCATGTAGTAAGTTATGATGCTTTCGATAACATTTTTGAATCTTCCTCTAAAACGACAATTATAAACATTATGACCAGAATTAAGGCAATTGTAACAACGCTTTTTATCGGCAATAAATTTCCGACGATCTGACGAGGATAATTCCTTGAATTTGGAACATTCATATAATTTGTGCTCGTCTTGGCATAATACGCACTTTGATGTCGTGATTGCAAATACTTTAACAACACGAGTTTGCTTTGATGATGTAGATTTTACTGGCGCTCCGTAATTTTCTAACGCATCGACTCGGTCACACAAAAATTCTAAAAACTTTTCAAACTTTGGAAATTAGTCCTTTGAAGAATACTCGGCCCATTCACTTCTTGTTTTATTGTTTAATTTGTCTAGCACTAGGTACACTAACCACGGATCTCGTCTTTCGGCTTCCGTGCCTACACTCTTCAGCCCTCTTAGCACTTCATCACAATCGTCATGAATTTTCCGAATATTATTCGAATTTGCTTGATGAATTATTGGTTGCTCTATGAATTTTCTGATGAATGAGTTAAGAGCATAACGTTTGCGGTCATATCTCTTGCGTAGTTTGTCTCGAGCCTCCTTATAATTTGCTAATGTGACGTTCATATGTCTTACCAAATTAGCGACTTCTCCCGTTAGGTAACTCTTCAAATAGTAAAAATTTTGAATATCCGATAATCGTGGATTGCCGTCAATTTGTTACGTAATTAACTAATTGAACGATTGCCAATCTGTATAGTTACCCGAATAGCGAGAAATTTCTATTTTGGGCAATTTTATGTCCCGAGTTTCTTCTTTTTGATGTGTTAAACTGTCGTCGGGTATTGATGGTTTTCATTTGGCTATTGTTTCATTGAAATCACTAATAGCAGCATAGTATAAATCTTCGATCTCACCGAACTTTGACGTTTCATCATCCGTTTGGCTAACTAATTTGATTTCTACATCGCGATATTGAGTTAATAATTCCTCGGCACGCTTCATTCGTATCTGTATATTTTCGACCTTTACATCACTGGTTGTTAAACACTGCTTGGCATATTCTCGAATTTTTTGTAATGAATCCGATATTAACTTCAATTTGCTTTTACAGGCAGTAATTTCACTCAATTTTGAATAGCAGTAACACTAACACACGGTATCTAAAATTATCACTAACAATTTAACACTAAATTAAGTTTACATAACATGAGACAAATTTCTTTCAGTTTCCAATTAAGTATTTCCAAAATTTAATTAGCAAAATGGCGGATCTTTAAAACATTCGAATAAACAATGACGAACACATTTTTTTTTCTCGTACAGAATTTTAGTAAAATTGTGGAGCTTTTGCACTTTCGACTTAACAATAAATTACGTTTATCTTTATAGAAATTTAGCAATATACCACATTCGTTCTCTGATTTAACTGCTACTGATTAAACATGTGCCTGATCCGGCTCGAAGGACCAATGATTCGATGGCTCGGATTTTTGTATTTTTTTATGCTGATTCACCTGGTAAATATGTTTGCGTGTATTTACAATTTGTTATACCGCTGCAGATTAAATTGAAGCTCCAGGAAATGTTTGTATAAATTCTCCAGGTAAATTTTATATTTGTGTTAAAATGTTAACACTCATCAAAACACCCTTAGTATTTCTAAATTTCTTTTTATAAAATTCCATTTTAGTTATTTTCGTTTTTTTCTGAATAGTTTTGCATAATAAGCTAACCTGTTTTTTAAGATCTAGATTGCTCGGGTGTTTAAATATTTTTTTGGATAATCTATTTTGATATCGAATTTTGTAACAAAACTCAACAGGAATCAGATAAAACAATGAAAAGCATCGGAATCATTTGATTTTTGAATTTTCATTATCCAATTCAAAGAATAATTTTGAGAAATTCACCTTACTAAACTTTGGGTATTTTAAAGGAGCAACGTTTGGGTGACTAGAATTAGGCGAAATTGAAATAGAAGTCATACAATGGTCAGTAATTCGGAGGTCATGAACATCAGACTCATAAACAAATTTAAATGTAGTACCATGTCTTAAGAAAACATGATCTAAACAAGTAGAAGAATTACCAGTTATTCGAGTGGCCTTATTTATCAGAGACTTTAACCCGTGCCAAGCCATCATAAAAATATATTCATCAGCTGCAGGCTGCTGGTTAAGAATGTTGATGTTCATGTCACCAAGAATGATTAGATTAAAATCTTCAATAAAAAATTAAGTTGACACAGAATGAAACTTATAGGCACAAAGAATTGAGAACAAATCACCACTGAACAATATCAGCACTAGTAACACTAATATTATAAATATTATCAAACTTAATACCCTCATTTAAATACACAACCACTCCACCGGGTCTATATGTTGAGTTACAATTACGATAAATGTTGAATCCAGGAATATTATAATTATCCAGCTCGAAGTCATTAATCCAAACCTCGGTTAATAAAATGATTTGCGGCAACATATCAAGAACAGCCGTATTAGCTAAAAATAAATCAAAATTGTTTCTCAAACTTCTAATATTCTGTTGTATAATGAATAATTTAGACTTAGTTTTGTTTGATGAAAATGATGTTGACAATTGTGAGCGTTCCATCAAAGAAGGGCTAGGCAGGATGATAGTGCGTTGAGTTACAGTTGCTGTTTTTAATCGTTTTTTGGATGACTAAGCAGAACGTTTGATACATATGTATGTACCCCGTTGACGATTTTAAAACTCACAAATTATGATTCATAGTGACCAAATGATTTAGGATATTCAGGTAGACCCATTTTTTATACAATATGGTATTTTACACGAATATGCCCAACAGTGCTTAAATGTAAATTGTAACATAAAAATTCGATCTCACTATCAATTTTAAAAATACACCTAACAATCAAAAGGCAAAAACACAGATGTATTATCATCGTATTCTCGCACAATTTATTCCCATATATGCATATTTAATCACATTCCTGAATTAATCTTTTTGAGAATTTTTTTTTTTTATGAATCATTGGAATTCAAACCGACCACAATCTAAACTAAATAAGAATTTTTTTCTATTCAAATGAACTCTCTGGAGTATGGTACACAAGTTGCTTTACAAGATAAAATGATATACTATAAAATATTATTACAAAAGGCAACAATAACCATTCATTTCGTTTCGTATTAATTTGAATATTTGATTTTATAAGCGATATTCTAATATTGTCTAATTTAAATGGTCAAGTTGAGTGTATATTGTTGTTATAGTTTTGCAGTGCACTTTTTGGACCACACAAAATGTTCATTTTGTTTCCGTTGTTGTTTTATTCAACATTTGATCTTCATACATACATAATAGGTACATATATAGCAAAGGAAAAGGAGGAAATTTTATTTTATGATGATTGAAATGAATTGATTTCAAATTGTATATATAAAAAATATTGAATTAGGAAACATTGGAAAATGTATAATATAAAGATGAATTGGAATAGATTATGATATAAATAATTTATAAAAAAAAAAAAAAAATATTTTTATATAGAAACATTCACTTTGAATACACAGATTTGGAAAGGTTGTCAGAATTGTATGGTGGTAGGAAATATTTATATGGTTATGATTATAGTTCGCCACGATGATCAAATCGATGATATTGTGAAAGTTTTATATAATATAAATTAAATTGGCGAACGAGATCAAACGTCTCACAAATTATACCTATATACATATATGCTAAATATATGTGTGTGTGTTTTTTTCTAAATAATACACTATGTATTATTTAATACATATTTAAATACGTGTCTGCCTATTAAAAATAATAAAATCAATTTTTATATTGTGGTAATTTTATAAATTTAAATTACTAATTGCAAAATCTCTTTAATATCTTAAAACAGCAAAACTACAACAACACAAATAACACAAAACCTATAAAATCATCACCAACAAAGTATCAAACGAGTCCATTAATATAAATTGGAATAGCAAAGCAAAAAAAAAAATTTAAATTACCATTAAATCGCCTACACAGGTAATATGTTCTACAATTTTATTTCGATTTTATTCGAGTTTTTTTTTTCGTTTTTAATAAAAACAAACAAACGAAAAAAAAAATTGTACAACTTAATGTCATTTAACTTTAACACTATAAATGTTGTATAATGTAGTGCAAAAAGCTTCCAGCGAGAACCTCGCGAAACATATATATCAACGTACCGTAATCAAATTCATGTTTAAAATTTTTTTTTGTATATTTGTTTGTTTGTTATGCTAGAGGTTTGCTAATATTTTATGTTCAACATAAACCGATTATTCAATCATTAAATTTAATTAATTTAAACAAAAACGAAAAAAAAAAAAAAATTCAATTGAAATTCCAAAATATGCTGACAGACACGCGATATTACATTTTAACAATACATTTTTTATGGTATTTTAGCGGTTTTCATTTTGCTTTGTTAGGTAATTCTCGATCCAACTTCTTAAATACATTACGTTATTGGCTCAAAGTGTTAAAATAAATATTTATTAATGTTTGATCAATCTTATTGTTATTTGGTTTTGTCGCAAAATCGAAATGGTAAATATGTTTAAGAAATGACAAGTTTCGCACGGGGCCATAATTCCCAATCTATAAATTCATACATTTCCGCTACATATTATTCCATACACAACCATACAGAAATATTTTCCAGGTTCGTCGCTTTTTTTTTTCTTCAAAATTTAAATCTTTCGTTTCATGCTTTATATTACTATTTCTTTTATTTATTTAATACTTTGTCTGGATACAACACTCTTATATCAATATTGATCATTAATTGCATGTAATTTAATCCTAATCTTTTAACTTAATCAATTTTAACAATATATTTATAGTATTTTACTCAGCTAAATGCAATAAAACAAATAAAAAAAATGTTCGCGAGTATCACAACAATTTTGTTGTTTTGTTAAATTTTATGTTCAAAAGTGTTAAACTTGTAAAAAACTATTTTCTATCGTTATTTTTTTTTTTTTAATAGTTTATAATTTTATGTTGATTATTATTATTTTTTTTAGTTTTTAACTGAAACATTGAAATTCACTTAATCGATGTATATTTCTAGTTTTATAGCTGGGATAAAAAATAACAAACAAAAAATACAAAAAAATTGGTACAAAATTATAACATAAGTATTTACATGGAATTGATTTAGAATATTGGCAACAAAAAAAAAATGGAAATTTTAAAGGTTAATGTTAACGAATACTTTATGGCAATTTAATACTTTTTAGCCTTGTTTATACGGAAGATTGGTCAGTAGATTTGCACGCGTATACACAATCAGTGGAATGTGTTATGTATTTTTTATGTTGTTCTTTCGATGTTTGTTGTTTTAATGAAATATGATAAGACAACAATGTTGATGTTATAATTTTTAAAATAGAAGATTTATTTTCAAATGGCAATCCGACTTATTCTAAGTGAGAATGACACCGTACCAGAAAATCCCTTCATAAAATAGATTTAAACTACCTCAAGGAATAGTAAAATCTCAGGGTTCAATATCTGCGCTATCCATCAAGATCATACCATCTAGATTAATCGTCAACCGCAATCTCAAGCTAAGATAAATTATGTTGAATTATCTGAAAGTTAAAATTCTTGCGATCGGAGTTCACGATTTTCTACAGATGACAGTCGCTCACTTAAATAAATAGAGGCGGCTGGTTCATGCAATGCATGTGTAAAGGAATTCAGTTTTTTCAATACAAAAAATTGCGAAAATTACAAAATTTTGTTAATTTCACCAGCAATATTTTCATTGAACAATAACAAATCAACAATAAGCATTGTTTGATTCTTCCTTCCACTTTGAGCAAAGAAACCTACATAAATAAGTTCTAAATTAACCTAATATTTTGAAGATTCGCCATTAATTAATTAAAACAATATTCGCAAGGGGAAATTAATGGTACCTATCCTAAGGAATACAAACTAATAGTAACAAGTAACTCATTATATAAACTGTCAAGTAACTTAGAACAATTTTCAATATAATCGAAATATCTTCAATAATCTCGAAAGTATTGAAGAACCGCATAAGTAACCAAATGTCTACTAGAAAAATATCATCTGTTGTAAATAAGCATTTTCCAACCTTATCATAACTGTATCTGCTTTAATTGTATAAATAATCCTGAATTTATCTCGATGACTCTGATAAATAAAAATTCCTAGAATAACATTCATCCTTCGCATTGCAGAACTTAGATGATAATTTTAACTAACATCGTTGCCAAGCTACTAAACACTATTGGGTACAGTCTAGAAATCTGGATAAAATCATAAATCTTGAATTTCGAAATTCTTTCTCTATATAAGGTAATTTTATTGAGTGTTACGCTTACTCGTAAGATGTAAGCTTAACTCAAATAATAATATTTATAATCTCGAATAATTTCGAAGTCTTCAAAATTTCGTATAGTGAACCTAAAATCTTCGAATACTAATTCTATAGCATCACACAACTGCAACAGTTCAAATAATCGTCTCAAGCTTAAATAATCTTAAAGTTCTAGAATATTACCGAAAAGCTCGTATATAGATTACTTACCCTAAAAGTTTCAAAATCTCTGGAATTCCGAATCAGACGTCCACTAATGTTAAGACAATTATATTGACCCTCCTCTAATCACTGTTAAGACAATTATATTGAACCGATTATTGAAATCGAGACTCCTGGAGCTCGATAATATGGTAAACCAGTTCCGACAATTTTTCTGATTAGGATTTCTCATAATAATTATAAAACCGCGTTTCGTCACAATTATGACTTTGTACATCCTGAGTTTTCAAAACTCGGTACCGATAACTGAAATTCGAAATACGAGAGATAATCGGCCCAAATCTTTTTGTAAATATGTTATCATTGATACAAAATAACCATGAAAATTTTAGGTCAGAAGCCGTATTTGCGAAATATTTGTAGTCCAGAATGTATGCATATTTTCACCTTCAATACGGTATAACTTGTTGGGGTGAATTTATCTAAAAATCAATTCTGAGGATTAGAAACTTCCTGCCGAAACTATAACAGCATTTTTGTTTTTTAATCAATAAAATTTTATCACAACAGTATCAATGCATATTTAAATAATGTGGAAACCTATTTTATTTGTTTAATGCATTCAAAAAATCATTGGATAAAGGGTTTTGATCAAAACATTTTGATAATTTTCCAAAATTCAAAATTGTGTCATGTTTATATTTAATTTTTAACAAATATAATGTCTACGATGCTCTATTCCGTGACTTATTACAAAAAAACTAACTTACACAATCCACTTTGAGCTAAAGCTCATTCATAGCAGATAAACAAATATTGATAAAAAAAATATAATTTTAATATTCCAATCAAACATCCGGAAATCGTACTTTTTGTTTTAAAAAGCCTAGGCGTGTCTTTTACGGTAGAAGAAGTAGGATAGAATCACTAACAATCTTATTGTGATTATTGAGGAATGTCGTAATTGGAAAAATAATTTTACCCAGAAGGGGCTCATATAGCCTCCTATGCAATAGAAATAAATGAGACCGCTGCATCTGATGTTATTCTGCGGACAATAGAAGTCAAAATAAATTTATTGCAAGATACGTAAAATTGTTCAGTTAAATATAAATTTGTACATTTGTAGAGTTACCTTAAGCCAAATTTGAAGTATATATACAGTATGTTAAAGAGTTGAATAAATCATCTGGCTAGGTTACAGCAGCTCATATAATGCATGGATTCCCATTCAATCCCACCAAAGACTAAGCATTACCTTCCGTGGCAACAATCTGGTAATTTTTTAATAATCTATGATCTGTCGCCTTTTAAATGCTCTATATAGAATGGCTAATAGGATTAGTATTACCCTGCGACTTTAAAGCCATCTGTTGGAAACAGCCGCAAACCAATTCCTTTACGTATTACTAATAGAGTTTGTGAAAAATATATGTGGCACACTACAGCTTGATTCTTCCCTGTACAATTTATCTGGCTCTGAATATCCAGATTAAATAATTGTTGACTTCTCTAGGTACCTAGTAAATAAAAATTCGTTAGGTACCTAGTAAATAAAAATTGATCCAATAATTTCGCATATTTATCTTTTTCACAATTTTACTGCTGAAAACTGAAACTTTGTTCCATACAAATTGGCGTTTTAAGGAATAACTACGTGATCGCTAAAATTTCAACAATTTTTTGGTGAAGATTCTTTCAATAAAATCAGTTGACAAAATGTAAATATTTTATATCAAGAATTTTATGCTACTAAATATTTATAACAAAATAAATAGTACATTGTGTCATTAGGATTAAAATTGATACTTTGTTTGTCAATAATGATTGCGCGCAAAGATTGCGAATCAAACAAAGCCAAGTAATCCGAATAACACATATACTAATTTTTCTCCTATGATGAAAAATCATTGCGTTATCTAATTATAAATACAAATTACAGGATTCTAACATTTCAAAATTGAAAATTTTGTTTAAATATATTTTGTGTAGCTAAGAAGGTTTTTACATTTTTTCGTTTGAGTATTTTATCAAGCTGCGACATTACTTTTAATACTAAAAACAAAATTAAAGTATTCTTACACCTAGAATTAAAAGGGTAGGCCAGCAAAACGTACATTTTTATAATTGTCACAAGAGAGCCAACTCTAATACCCAATAGTAGTATAAAAACAAACTTTTAAGACGTTTAAAGAAAAAATTATTTTTTGATAAATTTTCAATAATTTGTGTGATCAAAATGTTGCTAATTTTTTCAGAATTTGGTGAAACCGTTTGGTGGTCACATAATTTGATTATATATGGGAAGCAAAAATTAAATTAAAATTTATAGGCATACTTACGGTAGATGGAAATATTTACAATATAGTAAATGTATAAATTTTGCTATATGGTTAGGAAGAGAGTGTTAACTTTTCGTGCTTAACATTTCATCACATTTGTACGTCAGGAATTTAATTTCAAATCCTTATTAAATTGAATTTAAGTGGATTCATTTTTGCTAGTTATTGATCTTTATCAGATTTTTAATCTACAATACTGATAAGCTTTTCATTTCTCAACACAACTATTTTTAATAAAACCATTATTTATATACCTACGTCATAGATTATACTCAGGTTTTCGAAGGATTTTAAAAATATTGTAAAAATGTGGAATCCTTACTCTTTTATAACTACTCTCTTTTACTCTTTTAATTTTTATTTAATAGTTTTAATAAAATAAAACGAAAGATGTCAATACAGGCGACGAACCCGAAAAAAATGTTTTCTTATCTGATATTTTTGTATGGCTAATTTTTCAATTTAATTATTAAAAAATAGATAACCTATTATAATCGGTGGGCAGCTGAAAGTATCTATTTGGTTACAATCGTGTTGTAGAATTTTTCAATTTTCCAGAGGCGTTACTTTTAATCTATAAAAAGTTGAGATAAATGATTGAACTCTAAAGCCAGACTAGTTTTTGTTATTTTGCCAGATATATATTTAGTAGGTGGAAAATTGGAGTTATGAACTAATACGAAATATGACAATATTCAAAACAAAATTAAAATTTCTTTCAACATACACAGCAAAATATTCTCCAATAAGTACTGTAATACGGGACTGAAATAATTTTCCGGCTTAGTGGTTGCTCGTTTCGTGATTCACTGTACTGACATTTCGCTTTTCTAACTGAACCTTAAATAATGTTATTAAGTTTGCACGTGATTCTGGAAGCTCTTTGAGATTTGTTACAAAGTTTTACAGATTACATACGAACTTCGACCGATAAGAAGGATACCAATGGTTTAGCCAACGATTTGGTTACATTTGTTAAAATATTATTTCTTGCCTCAAGACGTTTTTTCTTGATTAGATATACTGAAGCGCTGATTTGATTTTATGTAATTTTGGTCCATGATTTTGCCCTTCAGGTTCCTTTAGTTGGGTTGGAAATGCAACACATGTTTTTGATTCAACTAACCTTTCGTAATTCTTTATACTGTAAAATATTTATTATAAATACTGTTGGATTATTGAATTTATTTTGTTTTATATTGATAAGTCAGAGGCATTACACAATTATTATGAAAATAATTTAGGCAATCATAAAAACACTTGAAGGTGATAGTAATAATATCAGTTATTGGACGAGTGCAAAAAACTCCATTAAACGTCAGAAAAAAATTCATAATAATTTCAGCATCCAACTGACTATAGTCGAACATAGACCTGTACTCCATTTTATAGCGCTTTGATTTAGCTTTATAAGAGATCGCCAGTAAATCATGGTCTAAAATATCAGGCAACGTACATTGACCAGTCAAAAATATGCTAGACAGGGTACGTGGGATAGGTGAAAATGGAACCGATATTAAACTGTTCGCTTTTAAAAGATTATAGAACTTATTGGATTGATCCATCATGTTATAATTTATATCGCATCCAATTATGAAATGATTATAGTTTAAAATGTACAATGATAAAAATTTCTAAAAATCGTCTAAATCGAATTGTGTGGTCGTTGACGAATTGTAGCAAACCACAATCCATATAGTCATAGATGGAAGTATCATTTCAGCCATCAGAACTTCAGTTTTACCATAAACAGACTAATGAACCATTTTATTCTTGAAACACTTCTTATTGTAAATGCAAGCACCCCCACCCCTCTTATGAGTTCTGTCAAATCTCATCATGAGTTCTGTAAAACTGGGTAAATTACACAGTGTGAATTACTTGCCCATCTGTGCATTTAAGATTATTAAGTAAGCTAAAGAGCATTAGTTCGAAACCGCAAAGGTTCCAGTTCCTTATTATTTTTATATTAAAAAGTTGCACACGGTCTAATTAATTGTTTTACATTGCTTCATTTGAAAATCTAATATCATGCGATAATTTAAAAGCTCGTTTTATTTTATGCTTATATTCAAAAACTTCGCAATATGGAAAATAAAACTAACTAAAGTTTAGTTGGGTTTTGATAGAGCTTTAGATCTAAACTATACAGTAATTATAAATAGGCTAAACTATGAACAAACACAAAACAATTCGAAAATTAACATGAAAATCATAATTACTTGAAATATATTAATTTGACAACAACGACGTCTCTTACAGGATCTTGTCAACAACAGTATATCCTACTAGTTTAGTTAAACAATTTTGTGTGAAATGGGTATAACAAAAGCTCTATTTATTTATACCATATTCTAAACCAAAATCTCATAAATTAATTATAAATAATATGATATTACTGCTTACACGTAAGATTTTGTATTCTATACTTATTAAACAATTCATTAATATAACCAGAGACTTCTAGAGTAGACACCAGTGTTCGCAAGTAGTTGATTATTAGCGTACCAATCCAATTCCATAAAAGATAAAATATTATTATTTTTAAGTATAAACAGTCGAATTGGACTCATAATACGCCAGATTTTTGTTTTTGAGGGTGAAGAGGATGAGTAAAATAACATGTGATGAATTTTGGTTTTTCAAATAACTGCGGGCGTCCAAGAAAATGTTTTATATTTTCCTGAAAACTCAGAGGAGGGACCAAAAAAATAATAATTTATATACAATTTAAATATTTTATTTAAGAATTCAAATTCCAGCCGACTTTATATTATATGCTCTAAAAATCCTTCAAAACGTAATTTAATCTATTTTAGAATTGGAACTTTTATAGAATCGGTTTAATATCTAAGGTATAAAATTTCATAAAAATACATCAACAAATGAAATGTGTGTGTTGATACTGGGAGGCGGAAAAAATTGAATGCATTGAAATTGGCTGAGTATGAAAATGCAATTTGTTACAAAATATTTCTTGGCGTTGGACTATATTTATAAATTCCGTCCCCCAGCCAAAAAATCCTTTAGGCCATGAAATAATAGAATTTACAAAATATTTCAGATATAAAATTTTACTAAAATCCGTCTAAACTAGTGCTTATTCGATTTGATGCTGGATGTGAGGCGATAGTCTGAATTCGCATAGTAAAAATAAATTTAGCGATTATAATTTTTGATTTAAGGTATCAACTATAAATTCTTTCATCAATTCATGCAGTGACTGCAATATATCTTGAATATTACCCATGGCACATAAAAAATGTCTTCCCTTGTGACTGCAATATATCTTGAATATTACCCATGGCACATAAAAAATGTCTTCCCTTAAAACGGCACTTGTTTTCTTAAGTCGAAATGTTTACCTTTTCTATACTTTTTCATACTTCTTTTTTAGGTTTAGTCGTTTCTCACCTGGTTACCCTATAGTGATATAACATTGGCTATCGTTTTTTTTTGTAACTAATACCAAAGCAAACCCTGAGCCCCTGAGCTAGAAGTGCTTAAGCCGATGAATAAAAGATCGCTAAGCTCCCAAAATTTTGGATGGTCTCTTTTGACTGCTCGGTTTGAAAAATTTCGGTATCTAACAAAATAAGTTTAAAATGTTAGAAATACGAGGTTTGATCGAAATACGCGGCAATTTTCTTCACTTAATTTTCTTTAGCTCTCGAAAATTTATTTGTAGTTTGATTTGCTAGAAGCGAATAAAGTGCATAACTGTATTGGGAATGTTAAATGTTTTGGCGAGTCTTCTGTGAACCAAACAGGCAATTACTAGTGGCATAAATGTTTCAAAGAGAGCCAATGTTTCAATCGCATGGGACGCCATGCGCATCATAAAACGATGACACCTTCGGAAAAGTGAAGAAAATGATTATATTTATAATTGACGAATTACGATCAAAGAGGATGCTGATCATATTGGAATATCACTTGGCTCATGTCAAGCATTTTTTCGTATGTTTTTGGGAAGAAACATGTGAAAGCAGAATAGGTTCCGAAATTGTTGAATTTCTACGAAAAGTAGTGCCGAACGGACTTTGCTCAGAAGTTGCTGAATCAAATCAACGACAATCAGCTGCTTAAACGGGACATAACTAGTGATAGAATAGGATTGTACGAATTGATGTCGAAACTAAGGCAAAATTGCCCCAATGGATGCTTCTTAAAGGGGCAGGACTAAAAAAAAGCTCGTTAAGTTCGATCAAAAGTGATGGTGTTGCTCATTATTTACTTGCTGGTTGCGTGAAGCAATCCGAAAAGAACCCCCTGATTTGTCGCGAAATACTTATGGCTGTTTACCACTCTGAAGCACATGTTCAAATTTCTTTGCTTTTTCGAAGATTTTTAACCAAAGCAACACCGTTATGATACCGAGCGCACGAAAGCGGTCAAATTGCCGACCCACCAAAAATGTGTAATTTTTTCGACCGCCAACAATAAACTAAGCATTCAATATACATGCACCAAACCGGTTAATGGTCGCGAATCGTTGGTTTGCTTTGGACAGTGCAAAAAGCATTTTCATCCATCTTGTATTGAGCTAAATTTTGAGAAATGGGCAAAATTATTCAGGGACAGTCAATTCGCCAAGTTCGTATGCGGCAACTGCCAGATGGATGTAAAAGAGGATCTGCGTTCAGAAATAATGGACCTTAAGAAAACAATCGTGGATCTAGCTGGCCTGTTAACTATAAATAACTCGGCGCTGGACACAAAAATCGAAGAGTTACGGCAAAGTTTTCTTAACACTAATCTTCATAAGCCACATATTACCCCCCACATCAACTCGACGGATTTGGATTAATCAACCGGAATTCTGCATCACAGCTGTCAGATCCAGTACTATCTCAGGATGCAAATGCAATTCCAACTACATCCAGTGATGACCAATCGTATGCTGCGGTAACAGCTTACACAAACAATCATGATGAAGGCAAAAGGACAAACCCACCAAGAAATAAAATTATTCGTGGACAGGATCTATCAACGGATTCTCTTAAATCGGTACAAGTGCCTGATAAACACGTGTTGTATGTAAGCAGACTACATCCAAGCACAACTTCGGAACAAATTATAGCGCATGTATCAGCAAAAATTGGCGTTGATATTTCAAGTGATCTCATTTGCAACGCACTAATCCCTAAAAACAGGAGTATTGAAGATCTTTCTTTTATATCGTTCAAAATTGGAGTAAATACCAATGCGCTAACAAAGGTTTCTGATCCCTCTATTTGGCCGGTAGGGATAATAATTCGGGATTTTAAAAATCGGCCACGAGTACCGTCGAATGTGATGCTATCTGCTCCAAAAAACGGTTAGAACACTCAGCTCCAACTCAACACTCAGCCATCCTGCTGTCCAGCGGTTTATATACATCACCAACCAAATCAACTTCAGTTTCAGAAAAGAAAATTAAGTCTAAATTATTTATTGTACATCAGAATATTCGAAGTTTACGTAAAAATTTTAATTTATTTTTAGCAAATGTGGCTGCTCTTGAGATGCTGCCGCAAATCATTTTACTATCGGAGGTGTGGATTAACCAATATGAGCTGGAAAATTATCAAATTCCTGGTTTTCAAATCCATGGAAACTGTAATTATTTAAACAGAGCCGGTGGAGTGGTGGTATACGTTAAAGAGGAAATTATGTGTAATGCTATTTCTTGTATTCGAACTGTTAGTGCTGACATTATTCAGGTAAACATTAAATTTAACTGTGATTTGTTCTCAATCATTTGTGTGTATAAACTCCATACTACAAATACGACAGTATTTGTGGATGAATTTAGTAATGTTTTGGCAGCTAATAAATCTAAAAATTTGTTGGTTATTGGTGACATGAATATCAATATTCTTAACAAGACTTTTTTATCCGATTATATTCTTATGATGTCATCTTATGGCTTGAAGTCTTTGATAAATGAACCTACTCGTATTTTAAACGACTCGTCTACTTGTTTAGATCATTTGTATTTTAGGCATTCTGGAAAATTCCTTTATGATTATGAAGCTGCTGTTCATGATCTTCACATCACTGATCATTGCATGACTTCTTTTACTATCGTACCTAATTCCATTTCTAAAGATTTAAATTCTAGGAGATCAACTAAATTCAAAATTAATAAGATTAATTTTTCAAAACTGGTTTATGATTTAGGGAATGAAACTTGGTTTCCGGTTTATTCTAAGACTGATGTTTCTGATGCATATAATTGTTTCATTGACTTATTAAAATTGCATATTGATAACAATACTTTCCTTATGGAAATTAAAAGCAAAGATAACATTTTAAAACCATGGATCAGCCAAGATTTGTGCCGAAAAATCAGACATAAAAATGCATTTTCCAGAAAGTTAGCGAAACATCCAAATAACACTGATTTGAAACTAAAAGTTTGTGAGCTAAGTAAATCAATTAAAAAGGAAGTGAATATGGCTAAAACTAAATTTTATGATATAAAATTTAATAATGTCAAAGGCGATATCAAAAAGAGTTGGAAATTACTTAATGAACTTTTAGGAAAGGGATTTAATCATGTTGCTATTGACGAAATTGCTGTTGATGAGCATCACGTGGTTACACAAGATATTGAGAAAGCTGAACTCTTTAACAAGTTTTTTGTTAGTGTGGTTCAAGACCAAAAAATTAATGGTTTAAGCGGAGATATTTATTGTGATGATTTATTTGCCAACAATTCTCAACTTAAATCTTTTGCTTTTTATGATACTTTTCCGTTAGAAATTCTACAAGTTATTTCATCACTTAAATCAACAAATTCGTCGGGCAATGATGGTATTAGCAATTATACAGTCAAAAAAATTGCCATTTATATTGCAGATGTTTTTTCTTATATAGTCAATGTTAGTTTTAGTTCTGGAATTTTTCCATCTAGACTAAAAGAAGCAGATGTAATCCCGATATTTAAAAACGGTGACAAAAAAGTTATCTCAAATTATCGTCCAATAAGCTTGCTTTCTGTCTTTGCCAAGATTATAGATAAATTAGCTCATGTAAGACTTTCAGGTTTCTTAAATCACACAAATTTTCTACATAAAATGCAATTTGGTTTCAGGAAATCCAGAAGTACTGAGAATGCTTTGCTACAGGTTACTAATTTTGTGTATAAAGGTCTCGATGTGAGAAATTCTGTAGCTACAGTTTTTGTTGATTTGAAAAAGGCGTTCGATATGGTAAACCATAGTGTGTTATTAAAAAAACTATTTTGTGCCGGATTTCGTGGAGCTAGTATTAAATGGTTTAGTTATTACTTGTCGAATAGAGTACAGAGTGTAAAAATTAATGATTGTGTTAGTCAAAGTCTAGTGATTAATGATGGAGTTCCACAGGGATCTGTATTAGGACCATTGCTGTTCCTGATTTACCTAAACTCCTTATTTAATATTGAATTTAATTCTGTAGTGGTTGCTTATGCAGATGACCTAGTATTCATGTACAATGAACCGAATAAGATTGATACTATTAACCATATTCATTTTGACTTAGGATTGCTCAGGAGATGGTGTGATTCGCACTCCATGTTGCTGAGTACAAAAACCAAAGCTATGTTTTATAGTCTAAATGGTACTGGTATTGCGGATCACAACATCATATATCATGAATTGGAATGTAATCAGGCAACATGTTCGAATGAATGTCTTAAAATTGAATGTGTTCCAACATTTAAATACCTTGGACTCACTATTGATAACTCTTTAAATTGGAAATGTCAGACTGAAAATCTCCATAATTATCTGGTAGCTGTGATACGTAAAATGTACATTTTAAGATTAATTTGTCCAATTGAGGTTTTAAAAAATGTGTATTTTGCACTTGTAAACTCAAAACTATCTTATGGTATAGTTTGTTGGGGAGGTACGTATTATGTTAGGATCCAGCCACTAGTTACTGCACAGAAGCATATATTGAGAATTATGAAGGGTAAGCCAAAATTAACTGAGTCTTGGCCACTATTTAAGTGTTTAGAAATTTTTCCACTAAGACATTTATTCGTGTTTAAAGCTTTGAAAGAATTTTATTTAAATATTAGTAATAATGCCGGTGTTAACAGTACTAATTATAAATTAAGAAATAAACAACACATCCATCTACAAAAATTTACAACTACCAGCTTCCAAAATTCATTTTTAATTTTGGCTCCAAAAATATGTAATAGTCTTCCAAATGATCTAAAAACATGTACAAAATTGAATGTATTCACTTCGCGTTTAAAATCTCATCTTTTCTATTGCTCCAGTATAAATGATTTGTGGCACTTCCAAGTTTAGAGCTTTAATTGTTAAGTAATATTTTAATGTTTATATAATGTCATTTTTACCTTTTTTTTCCAATATTGTATTATAGTTAATTATTAAGTTATTATATGTACATATGTAAATATATACAATCGACACTGGATTTGTAGGATCCACAGATTGTTCTGTTAAATTAATTAAATAAATAATAAATAATAATAATAAATATGGCTAGAACTGTCAAAATACGTCAGGAATATATGTGGGCCAACACAATCAAAAAAAGTTGACAGTTGGACATATACAGCCACGCAATTCAAAAATTTCACGATTTTTTTATCAAACCGTGTATTAATATATCACCTAGAAATTTTAATTCAAGCATTTCGTATTTATCGAAAATATTTGATATTCATTCCAAAAGTGGGTATATGATTAAATTGATTTCATAGTTTCCCATTTCCCGGCATTTCTATATTTCGACTCGTAATTAGTCATTCAATTTCATACAACAAACTACCATAAGTAAATATTTCTATTCGCTGTTTAAATGGAGAAACAGCAATGTGAATTGTGAATGCAAGCGAGAATATTATATAAGAGGAAGTCGTTTTAGAAATATTTAGAATACTACAGAAGTTTTCTTTTGTGATTTAATATACAATAAATAAATTTAAGTTTTAAATTATTGTTTCAAAATGTTGATTATGCTTTTTAGGGAATCTTGGATCTTGAAAGTTTATACTTGATGAATAAATTAAAATTTTAGATACTGAAAACATTCCAAATGACCTTACCAAATATATTGATCCGAAATGTAATTTATATGTCGGTATTTAGATCCGACATATCACCAATTCTATGTAATACTACGCAACTCAAACCCCATTTACAAATTCCGAGTAATCTCGAGAAACCCGATTATACACAAGAAAATTCGAATTTACCCGAAAAACTTCGAACAAACTCAGAGTCCCACGATAATCTTAAAAAATTAATAAATCTTAGATTAAAACTGAAACCTCAAATTTCGAATTTCGAGAATCTCAACTATAATTAAGATCGTGTAACTCTTGTCAGTGCTAAGCTTAATTTAACTCCAAGCTTAACTCGAATAATATTGTGTAAAGCAAATAATCTCGATAACAAACAAAATCTCTCTTAATTCTGTAATATCACGCGACTATACAGCACTTTGCTAATTTAGAGGAATATTGACAAACTCGAATTGATTCGGAGTATCTTGCGGAAAGCACGAATTATCTTAAAATTTGTAGAATAATCTCGATATTCTCAAAAATTTCGAATATTCTCGGAAATCTGACATTAAAACTATATTACTCCTAAAAATAAGTAAAACTTTTCGATTTATCTCGAAAATATTGAATATTATGTTGATAATTTTGAGTAAAATCTACAAAAATGCAAACAACTCGGATTCCGAGAATTTTCTAATCGGTAGGCAATAACTACACTTAATTCAATTCAAACAAAATTCAAATCAAATATCAAACCGCAACTCAATAGGAATATTCTCTATTAAGGCGTTTCCAATGTATAAAATTAAACTTCATTTTAGAAAATTATATAAAACCACGAAATCCGAAAATCGGGATGCCTGGTGGCCAATTTTGTAAGCAGTGTAGGCATTTCGCGAATTTGATGGAAATTTAGCAAAACGCGATTATGTAAAATATTTCAAGTTTTTGTAATCTTACCTAATTGCAGGTTCTCGCAATTCGTAACTCGAAATGCTGAAGATACATATGTAATAGACATCCACAGGTAATTTCTATAGCAGGTGAAATTGAAATGTGGATGGATTACAACAACTGTGTATATAACTTGCTACGAATTTGAAGTACATCAGGTTTCAGTTTAAATTTACTTGGTAAAAATCGGTTAATACCGATTCGATTAGCCAAAACATTTAGATTTGTCGGTTAAACTTAACTTTTTTTTTATGCTACTGGTTAAGCGAGCCCAAATAACTTGTTTGCATAACTAATTTTTAATAGCGGACCATTCCGAAGTAAAATGTTCGACTTGGTAACTTTATATTAAATACTCTTTATTGGTACTGTTGTATTCACAATTTCAATTTTCTGACCTAAGTTCTTGAAAATGAAGTTTGTAATTATCATATTTTGAATTATGATAGTATAACATACCAAAGATCATCTCTACCGAGAAAAATTTGGATTTTATTTTAACAAACGTATGCTGTCATCTATGTTGTGATGTTTATTGTAAGCTTTTATTTAAATTTGATCAGAATGCCGTTATTATGAACATTTTATAAATTTTGGTTTAAATAAATCAATTGTCACGAGGCAATGAAAACGATTTGTGAAAATATTTTAAAGATCAAAATTAACTATGTGTGACCCTCAATACTTTTACTAGCCCTATGAAATATAAATTAAATAAAAATTCCGCAAGAACATTTAAAGAAATATTTTTAGATTTTTTAAAGTATAAAACTAATAATAATCTAGATTTATGATTTTATATATAATTTAATATTAAAATTCCATAAAATTGAAAACAATTTATAAAAGATTAAGAACACGTTTACAGATATTTATTTTTTGTTTATACAGAGACGATGAGGGCCACATTTTCATCAAATAATTATAGGTTGTTGCTTGATCGATCGATCAATCTACGAATTGCTGAAATTACCGTAAAATACAATGTGACGCAATAAACTTTATAAATCGATTAATTTAAATATCGCAGCACATTAAATCAATTATACCACTCAATAATAATATGTATGTATATGCGCGCGTACAAGTTATGTACGAACAATAATTGCACAATTATAAATTATTTGTCACAAATTTACGTTATAATCACACTCTGAAACCGAATACAAAATGTAGGTTAATTTTTGCGAAAAAATATTAATTAAATTATTTTCAATAAACAAACCCATAATTAATTCTTGTGTATATGTCATATACAATGTTACCTAAATGCAAATCAAAAATGTGGGATTATTATGATTGGTTGGTTACCCATAATAATATTGAATCTAAGTCAATGTACAATAATTTTAGTTTTTTAGTCAACCATCATCCATCCTTCAAACAATTCATTTAAATATAAATAATTCAATCATAGTTTTTTTTTTTTAAAACATAAAAAATATGTTACAGTTTTCTAATTTAAAATTTACAATCGTGATTAATTTTTTTAATTTAAAAATCTAAAATTGGTTTTTATTTCATTTTAATAATTGAACCAAGAGGTCAATACAATACATATATTTTATGTTACCGAACTACGTCTGCACCACCACGATACTATATTATATAAGGTGTGGTTTTATTATTTATATTTAGTCAAGTGAATTTGTTGATTAATTTACAATGGGTGTTTTTAAGCTGCAGAATGAAACAATTTAGATAAGTGAAAAATGTTAAATGTCAAAACCTCATGGGGGATTTACATAATCGTTTTTAATTGGTTTTATATTGGTCAGATTGACTTATAAAATATTTGATTGAAAAGAAATTGAGTAGCTTATATTTTTCAGTAAAGGCGGATTCATTCCCTCATTCGTTCGTTCATTTGTTCTGAAAATTTTTTTTATCCTATCAAACGGACACAAACGAAAAATAACGTCATTTTCAAGGAATATGATTGTTCAAAAAAAAAAAATTCAGAACGAATGAACGAAAGAACGAAGGCAACTATGAATCCGCCTTAACTGTTTTTGGTTTTTGATTGTTAAAGATTGTAGAAGCTTTTGCTAGTAAGTAAATAATGCTTCCTTGTTGAAAGTTTCCAAGCTAAGGGATTTTTCCTTTTAATTTTTGGACGTATTTTATAAAGTAAGATCATTGCCTCATCTGTATAGAGTTAGGCGGCCTTAAAATTTAAGTTAAACATGCAACCAGTAAAAATTGTCGCATACAATTCAAAATTGGAAATTTGTATACATTAGATGTCTATGAACCGCTTAAACGACACAAAACACGATAATAATAATAATGCACAATTATTGTTAATGAAATGAAAGTCAAGAATAATCGTTGCGGAAGAACCCGTTAGTTAACTAAAAATAGTCCATATATTCACGATTCAGGTGACAACAATATAGATTGTAAATAATGACCGGCTTGTTTTTCGTTCGTTACATGAAAAAAACAATTCTGAACATTTTTAGAGGACGATATTAAATTTGTAACGGCGTTGGTCATATTTCTCTCGGAAGGTTAAATAATAGGGGATATTTGTTTGTTGTTTCGTCGCCATAGTCCAAGTTCAGTAAAAGAAAATGTTGGATATTTGTCATAACTCCCAAAGTAAATTGTATCGTTTCACCCAATTCACTATTACAATATATTCAATCACAATATATTTCTGTTGGCACCGTCTATATACACCATCTCGCTTCACTTTCAATTATTGGACTTCAAAGTTATAAGAAATTATTAGAAACGCACGGAATTATGTTTGAAAGGATATGGGAATTTAAAAGTTCCGGTAAAATAGTTTTAAAATGCTTCTGTCAAAATTATGAAATTTTATCAAAGTATTCATACCAATGATTGCAATCAAGATTAATCGACTATAAGTGCGAATGTTATGGTACAGCAATTAATGAAATTAATGCTTATTGTGATAAATATAAGCAATTTGTTTTTCAAACTGCACACATTTTAAGACTAATTTGGTAATTTAAGAAAATTTATTATTGTAATATTTAATTCCATTTTCGCGAATCCCTTGCGATCTATTTATTTTGTTCTGACCATACTCCTTTATGCAATATTTGGAACACACGATTGAAGTTGATTTGTGATAATAACTCCAACGATATCTTTCTGTCTAATAATACCACTTCATTAAAAACAGAAATTGCGTGTTTCCTTACTTCAAATGGTTTAATCTCAGAAGCGTTAAAAATTTCTGGCCATCCATCAGTAACATAGCAAAATTTTAATGAAAACTGGATTCGATAATGTATATTTTGAAGTTAGACTGCTCTTCAGGAGAATACTGTTGAACTCGGCTTCTTGATATAAGTATTGAATTAGACTCCATACAAGTGTCTTCTTCTACAAAAAATTGCAAATTTGCGCCGTATGGCAACCGTGAAAGGGCCAAAGGCGGCTGGTTCATGAATGCAACGCATGCACTGCATGCAGATATATATTTAGATTTTTCTATAAGAAGAAAACGCGCGAAGGAAAATAAGTTTTGTTTAATTTCACCATCAAATTTTTCTGAATATAGACAATCAGCATTTTGAAATTGTTCCTACCTAGTACCATTTCATTCGTAATACATTATTCTCATCGCTTTTTTAAAGTGTGTAGCCTTAGTCTTTCATGGCAGGCTCGTTACAAATGTGGTATCGGCGGTGGAAACAGCTTATGGCGGGGAAGTTTGGGGGGAAAAAAATTAAATCGGGGATTAGTTAGTCTGATCAAGAATAGGTTCCATAGATATCCAAGCTTCCAACCTTGAAAACAATCAATTTCCTGAATCCGTACATTTTACATTACTAGCTGTAACAAGTTTTTAATCATTAATAAAGTATCACATCTGAAAATACCATATTAAAATTGATGCTTGGAGACGTAACGAGGGGATAGAGAGAGACATCGACATAGACAACAAAACCCGGCGTAAAATAATAATGAAAAAAAAAAAAAAAGGTGAACGGCCTCTAGACTCATAGGTTCAGTTTGCAATGGATTTTTGCGAAGATAAGTTAGGGTGGTGCGCGAATGGCTTAAGCACAAATAAAAAAACGGGATACCATAAAATAGGGTTGCTTAGCGCTTTTCTAGAATCTTAAAGAAAATATTGGTAAAAATGCTTTTACTGAGTGAATTTTCTTGGTTGGTGTGTGCAAAACACAAAAAAATCAAAACGTGATTTTACATAGTGAACATGGTCAATTAATTTCTAATAACGGAATAACCAATAATGTTTATTTACATTTTAAGAATACGAATATTGGATACACACTCCGCCACACTTGATTACCCTCACTTGGAAATTTTCCATAAAACCTAAGATAATACGCCTAATTATTTGAAACTTTTTCATCACCTTGGTTTCTATATTATCTAACTTTCCAATGACTAATACGCATACTTGCATGCAATGCGAAGTGGAAACTCCCCATATTTCGGTTCTTTTACTTATTTAAACTGCGACACTTCTTGATTACCCTCATCCGTGAAATTAAGTAATAAAACCAATTACGTTCTATTGTTTTCATATTTTTTCTTTTTTATATTTAGTGAGTCCTTCATTATTCCTTACAACATCATAAATTTTATTAGGCAAAGACCTATAAAGATTTTGTATTAGTTCTATCGGTACTTTCTTGAAAGTATCATAAACAGCTGCCATAAGGTCATTCCGGTATTTGGTATTGCCTTTTATTCGAATAAATTTGTCTCGATAACCATCCCCAAAGCCAGCCAATTCAGTACTTCAACGTTATTGTCTTCAAACACTGTTTCACTCGTGCTCTGCGTTATGTTCCGTTATGTCTCCAGAACAACTAAATCCAAGTACAATGAAAAAAAAAAAATTGCTGCCCACACCATGATGGAACAAATACTGGTGTTGCGGCGGGACCAGAATAGCTCCGATTTCCACAAATCATGGAAGTAATTTCTAAAACCATCTGGTCTATCTAAATTTAACTTTTTCTAGTCCAAGAAAATAACCTGGAACCATTTTTCCTTCCACGGGAATATTCCAATCGAGCACTTCTATATGTTGCTGGAGCAAACATGGTTTTTGTCGTCGGAGATGTGAACACTTTTTTATTATCCTCTGAACAGTACGGACACTGGCTCAGACTCCAATTTTCTGCTTTATTTTTTTTTTTCAGATATAGCATCGAATTCGAAGCTTCGCGCAAAATAGCTATATATGTTTCCGTTCTGTTATCGCCCTTGTTGTTCGAACTCTTCAATTTTGTTTCGTAATTTTTTGATTCTTTGAGATAGTTATCCAAGAGTTGCGATAAATTGTTTTGGAAATCGCACGATTGGAATAATTTTCTTGTTTAAGCGCAAGAATCTTTCCAATTTCTAAATGCTGAAAAAAACATTTTCAATTTAGAATGCAAGAGAGAATATAAAAAACCTTGTTGTACTAATATTTAGGGTATGGCTAGGTTAGGTTTAAGTGGCGGTCCACTATAGGACCAGGCATAGACACAAGAAGGTCCGTAGCCATACCACTATTTATTGTTTTCCTCCAACTAATATTTAGGATATAGTATCTCTCGGTTGAGAATCTTGGTTACAAAAATTACCAAGTATTCAAAACGTTTTTTTTTTAATTTTTGTCCCAACACAACTTTGCTTGTCTGGTTTGGAGAGAGGGATTCACGGTTGAGACAAAAAAAGTCAAAATAGCTAAATATTTTGGAGATTCATCGTCAATTGATTAAAAAGTGGTATGAGACAGGCAACAGTAGTGCGGGCTTCTTCCTGTCTATTTGTTTACATATATATTACAAAAAAATAATCTTAACGGTTCATGAAGCAGCAATCAGTAATAAACCTTCTAGTGACTTCGAGCTATTTTCAATAATATCGAAAATCCTCAAATATTCTCAAAAATTTCATTTCATCTATGAAAATCTCGGAAAGCTCTAAAATGAAAATCTTGTTAAATTGCTACAAGTAATCTTGAGAATAATTTGGATATTTGGATAACTTTGAATAATCTAGCAAAACCTTGAATAATCTCATAAATAATACATTTATTGAAGTTACGTTTACTGTCAACTTTGCTGTCACAAAATATGTAATTTCTTGTAATGTTGGAATTTTTTTTGGGAATACATAATAGAGTCGAAAATGACTTCCGATGCCAGTAGGTAGAATCTATTGTTTGTATCTAAAATTGTTTGTTCGGTTGAAAAAATGCAACTTGCGGCTTGCTATCTGTTCACAGCTATAACTTTCTGCAATATAAATTGTGATTGAACTTGGTAGTCGATACGGCTTCTTTTTCTACCTGACTATATCATTGCTAACGAATGTCCAATATTTTTGGAGACACATATATCTGAGGCCACAAGTCATAAAAGCATAGGTTTTATTATGTTTAATTTATTTATCAATTTACATAATTTTGTGACACAGTGTTTTGGGCAGCCTGTGCTCATTTGCAATGGGGTTTCAGAACAAAACTTGGTAACGGCATATTAATATCAGTCCTGTTCTTAAACGCTTATTTGATAATCTCATCTGCTGATATTCTGAAAGAGCTTACATAAACTTTCTAATATGTGCGTAAATTTGGAAATTTTAGGTCATCCTCCAAAAGGAAACGCAGGTTCTGAAGTTAGAGGAAATTATACCATATCACACAATACGCATGCACAAATTTTACGTAGTTTAAATTAGATAATACAAAATATAAAATAATATATTTTGGAAGAAAAAAATAAAAAACAAGGCTACAGCCTTGAAAGTCAAAGCCTATCCTTATTACGGTTATTTGCAGTTATCGGAATATTACAAAAAATTGGTATGGTATAAAATCGATTACAGAGATTTATAACATTCGCATCGGGTCGTATAGAATTAATTTAAGTACCATGCATGACTGTCTGAGTGAAGCTATTAGAGATTGAGGACCTGTTTGAATTTTTTTTTTTTGCGAAATGGTGGTTATACGTGCTGATTAGAGATCGAAGTCGTGAGTGTGGAATGCAGGCTGAATGGAAGTACTTTTCTTTCCTTTCAAGTTGCTGTTCGTTCCTTTCTTTGACTATTTTACAAGCCTCTCGTTATAAATGTTCCGTGATTCGCTCCAATGTCATTATGTTTGTTGTTAATTTATTTTGTATTTTTATTTAAAGGTAAGGTCTGGTATGTCCGCGAACGTTATTTTTAACTTCAGTAACAATTATGATAATATCTTGGGTATCGATATCTCATTGATTAACATAAAAGTTTTTGGGGTATATAGGTCAAATAATATTCACAACACAGCGTCATATTTATTCTTAATTTGGAGTATTTACTAGACAGACACAGGAATTCGATATTTGTGGTGGACGTTAATATTGATTGTTTAGGCCGCTCATTGCTAAAATCAGATTATCTAAACCTGTTGCAGTTATTAAACAACGTTGACAATTCGTATCCAACAAGATCTAATTTAAATGGTAGCTCGATCCTAGACCATGTATTTTCTAATATAGTGGGGAGTAAATTCTCTCTGACTATAATTAGCTAACTCATCCGATCTCAGCTCGACCGATCGACTCTCTCAGCCGATTACTGAAATTGATTTGAGGAGTATGATAAACAAAATAAAGAATGGTTCCCCGGGATATGATTCTATTTATAAAAATATTATCTAGGGTGTTGCGGAGTATATTAGTGGTTGTCTGACCGTTATATATAACCAATAGGTTGATTAGTGTTTTTAAATTTCCTAACCAACTCAAAATAGCTAAAGTTACTCCCATTCATAAAGGGGGCGATATAAATGATCCGAAAACCTACAGATGCATAAGTGTACTCCCAGTTTTGTCGAAGCCTCTTGAATATATTATACAACAACAAATTTCAGATTACCTTCAACTAACTGAAACAATAAACAAAAATCAATTTGGTTTTGTACAACATTCGAATACAACGTCGGCCTGTGTCTCAGTGGTAAACTCAATACAATCCTCGTTAGATAGGAAACTGATTACTGCAGCACTTTTTCGTGCATTTGACTCACTTAATAAAGAATGCTTACTACGGAAATTATATAACATTGGGTTTGACTTGTCGGCAGTTAATCTGATTAATAGTTACTTGTCTGAGAGGGTACAATTTGTGGAGCTAAAGAATGTTGTGAGTATGCAGTTGAATTTATTATTTGGGGTGCCGCAAGGCTCCATTCTTGGTCCAGTTTTATTTAATATTTATATTAATGACATTTTTGACCTGAAATTGAACGGAAAATTATTTATGTATGCGGATGATAGTATAATGGTTTATTCTTGTAACAAATTTGAAAAACTGAAGACTAGAATGGAGAATGATTTACTTAGCTTAAATGAATATTTCGAAAATCACCTAAGATTGAATCTGAGAAAAACAAATTATATGATTTTTAGAGGTATTGCTCGTCTTACTAATCCATTTGCTTTATCAATTAATTCGCAAATGATCCAGAGAGTAAAGGAAACGAAGTATTTAAGGTTGCACCTAAATCAAAAATTATCTTTGGATAGTCATATAAAAAATTAACTCTTCCCGTTTTTGTCTATCTTTTATAGGCTGAGAAGTTTGGTCCCAACTAATCTAATAAAGGCTATTTATTTTGCCCATGTACACATCCATCTGCTCTATCTTAATCCCATATGGTCTTGTGCCCCAAAAAAAAAAATAAAAGAACTGGCGGTAATGCAAAATAAGGTAGTTAAAATCTTGTACAACTTACGCGTATGACGAGAAAATCTTATCATTAAATACAGTAATTCAACTGGAAAGGGTGATATTGATAAAGAAATTGCTGCTGAATTCTCTGAAAGCGGACGTAACTCTGTTACGGGTATCCGTAACGAAGCAGATGTATATTGCAACTGCACAGTATAAGCACAAATATACATGTGAGAAATGGGGTGTTACATAGGATAGGGGTATATCACTATATAAAGCACTTCCGGATGACTTTAAAACATTGCATACTATTAAGGCTTTTAGGAGAAAGCTCAGGGAGTACCTACAAAATTCAGAATTCAGTAGCGTTTTCGAATAACTACCTATATTTACCTTTCCGGAAAATGGAATTAAATTTAATAGTAATTAATAAAATGAAGGAAATATTAATTTTGTTTAATGTTATGACGACAATACACGCAGTTGTTCTAAAGTAAGGTATTCCAACTCTGAATAACTTCCAACTCAGTTCAGTTTTCCATCCCACTGCCTGCTGTCATGCTAAATATATCAAATGTAACCTTTTCAGACGTGTGACCATATCAGACTGCTGCGTTTAAAATTACTGTTATAAATATTATGTATTTAAATAAAAATGGATGTACTAAATTATTGATAATGAAAATAAAGAACAAAAAATTATTTCTAAGGGGCTAGCTAAAAAATGGCAAAGATATTGTTCTTTAGGAAGGGCTATATTCCTTGCATTTGGCGTTCTGAGTTAACTAGGCTAAAAATGCATTTAGTATAAATTTAATACTTAGAAAATTTAGTACACAAATAAGAAATACATTTTAAGTATACATAATAATTTGGGCTCTTAAATATTTTTTTATTTGTGTACTAAATATTATAAAAATTGCCAAATTTATCTTGTACTAATTTAATTTTTTTTAAGAATATTAAGCAGTACCTAATTTAGTTCTGGAGAACATTTCTTTATTTTAATATTTTAAGCGAGCTCTAACAGTCTTTGCTGCAATACCAATACAATGGTGCATACATTTTTAAATAAGAAGACATTTCCAGTAACGTCAAATAAGTTCGAATTTAACGTAGCTGTAAACTACATCTTAACACAATTTACATTATGACTCACAAAACACAGTGACTACACCTGAAATTATTTAACCGTTTTATACTTTTCAGTTATATAATTTACCACAGACTAAAATTCACCATACTCCGTACTCCAAGCTCCACTTCACAAACACAATATTCAATTTGAAATATAAATTACATTTTGAAACCTCAACTTATTCTGATCGAATTCTTAAGATTAGTGAGCATGTTGAATCAATAAATGGGTACAACCTGTATACCAATATTTGCAATGTCAAGACATTTTTTGTTGTTGTTAAAATTTGATTAAGTTTTATTTTATCTCGACTGAACATCACAAAAAAAAAAAAAAAAAAAAAACTGCTTTTCATTAAATTAACTCATAAATAAATTGAAAGAAATACATAAAAAAAAAATTGTATAAATATTTCTACAATTATAATTAATAATCTAACCTTAATGGATTACAAAATATTTATTAATAAAAATTATTTTAACACAATTTATTTTCTTGTTGCAATGTTTGTTTTTTTTTTCGCTTTACTTGAAAACAGTAATTATAATTTGTTTTAATTTATAGTTTTTGTTTTTGTCTAATCATAATTTTAATTAGATACCATTAATTTTGCATAATTAAAACCTAAATAAAACAACATAATCCGCAAAGTTGATTGAATTTTTTTTTTGTATCGAATTTTTAATGCACATACATTTTCTTATAATTATATAAAATTATTGGAACATGATTTAATAATTTTGATTGAAATCGTTTAACGCTTTATACAACCATATAAAACGGTTCGGTGTTTGAATTAATAATTGCATCGTGCACACCGAATTGAATTATAATGAAGTTGCACTAAATATTTAGATGTTCTTGAGATGACAAAATTGATTTGGATACAAGGTTATAATGTGTGAGTAATCCAATGATTACTTACATGGCAACGCACATGTATAATTATTATTAATGTGACTGACCGGATATGCAAATTTATATAAAACAATTAATAAAAAATTTATCTTAAATGTCATTGCACGGATTAATTGCATTTATAGTCGGATTTATTCTGTCATATTCAAATCAGACCAGTAGTCGCATATATAAAAACCATATAAATATTTTACTAAAATTAAAAAAATTAAATATAAGCAATTTGTCTAAGTAATTAGCATAAATAATATTATGCGCGGCACACACCAAGTTTGTCGCGTAGTTTTAATATTTTTTTTTATTTGAATTTATAATAACTTAATTGAGCGCGCGCGGACAAATTTGTTGCAACATTATTTTTGTATATTTTGAAATTGTGTCAAAGTGAGCTTAATATGATAAACTTATTGCTAATCAATTAGAATAAACTTAAGCGCTAATTTATGTGACATATTAAGCTGACGGCCAGTAAAAATATATGTGAAAAACTTGAAATAGAACAATTAGTTATGTGAGAACCGAGTCGTTAGTGTTTAATAAAATAAAAATATATTTTTACTTGTTTCTCACAAAGTTATATAACATCTATAAACATTTTATTTAACTAATTGAACTACAATGTTGCACGTAACGCCGTTCGGTGATATTTTTGCTCCTGGAGTATAGCTAATTGTTTACTAAAATCTTTTTAGTCCTTGATTAATAAAAAATTCACTGGTCTATATAGCAATATGAATGTTTTACTAATCTAAAACTAATCAGATATTTGTATGGCTACTCCAATAATGATATTTAGGCAAATTAGGGGTTTGAATTTTTTCTAATTTCCATGACTTTGTATAAGAGTATAACAAAATATTTAGCCAATGGAACTACTTGTAGAGAAACATTGCCAATTATTGTCTGAGCAGATTATGATAGAATTCAATAGGTATGATCGAGATGTTTATAAGAAAGGCGATCCTAAAATGATTTTCAGAAAAATTTATGGAATATGAACAACTGAATTGACACTATTTCTTAAGTAATTGAGTTCGTATATAAGTAACAAATTTCACCTTAATCTACCATGATAATTTTAAGCTATACTAGTGTTGTATATTACTCACTTCCTTTAAAATAGCTCAATCGCGTCTTAAGGGAGCATAATAAGACCGCCCATTTAACGCATATTATTTTAATTATTTGAAGTTAAATTTCATTTTTGGTGGTTTAAGGGTTACTAGTACTAATTTGCAATAGGCTTAAGGAAAATGTAAAAAAACGTTTTTTACAATTTCTTTGCATTACCACGAGTTAAATAGAGCATCAATCTCAATATGATTTTCCGTTAGTCAATACGATCAATATTATTTAATACAGAATTTATATGGTAATCAACTAAAGGACCTATTATCAGTTCAAATCTCCTATAGTGGTTGTAAAATTCATAAGAAATTTCTAAATATTTCCACAAATAACGTTGAACCCATTGAATAACTGAACGTCATATTAAGATTTATGTTTAACTGGCAAAATTTTATTTTAACTTATTCTTGAATTTATGTATAATATGATAACCAACTAAAGAACCAATGTTCATTTGAAATGTCCTAGGCATTTTAAAATCCCAAAAGAATTCCTTAAATAATTTTGAGCCCATTTACTAATAGGAATCCATAATGAGATTGACGCAAAACATTTATTTTATATTTCGGGCCTACCAGTAAATTGAAATTTTTAATGCTAAGGCCACCACAGTAAGTCCAAGAGAATTTCTGTTTTAGCGGAGATTTAGAAGAAATATTCGATGAGATTAAATAGTTAGAAGAAAGTAAAATAAATGTTTCTAAAAGTTGTCAAAATCAAAGATTAAATTTTCTAAATGTATGCGTTTGAGTAGCTACTGAATCCATTTTTATTTAGTAGAAATTAGTAAAATCTCAATTCGCGTGTGAACTGATAATACGCATTTTAAAAAAATGGTTGATTTATTTTTATTTTATATTAATTTATTTTATTCCATTATTAGGACAACACAGAGTAAAAAATACTTCTTAAGTATTATCACAACAACAATTAGAACAAAAATTTACAATAACCAAATTACAATAAAGCATACAGGTTTATGTTCAAACTTTAAATTATTTTGGTATATTCCAAATTGGTATATTTCACCTCTTCTTAAAAATACAGGTTTAATTAAAAAATACAAACTTTTTTTTTTTTTTTTTTTGTCTCTATCTCTGCAATCTTTTCTGGGGCTCAAGGCACTCCCAACTCTTTCGCAGTTCCCTTTTAACGTCCTACCTTACGCCGTTGCCAGCCAACTCGAGGACGTACGGCTATAGACCCGCTTTCGATTAAACCACCTGCACTTTGCATTGCTTCATGCCAGCCTATAGTACTGACATGAAAGGTGGGTCGGCCCATGGATTCCGCACTCTCAACAGGGGGTCATAGATGTGTTCATCGTCATCACCGATCGTAATCAGATGATGAAAAATCCCTTTTGCATCCCGCCCCTATAGGGATTCGAACCCGGTACCTCCCGATCCAACCGCCGTAGCTTTAACCACTGCGCCGTTAAAAAATATAAACTTAAGATAACAATGGATAATAAACTATTAAAATTTAAATAACTAAATAAATTATGAAAACAAAAACAAAAAGGCATTAGAACTTAACGACAATCGATTGAAAAAAGAATAAACATAATATTTAAGGCTAATCAAAATAAAGAATTATTTAAGTAAAATCCGACATTTATGCTTAAATCTAATATACGAATCACTAAAAAGATTGATGTTAGTAAATAATATATCACGATTAGCTTGCATTCTATTCGCGTGAAGTTTGTCCTAAACTTGTCCTAAAATTACAAAAACAAAAATTTAGGACAAACTTCACGCGACTGCACAAACGTGTGAAGTTTTTCGTAAAGTTAAACATTTTTCGTAAAAATTGAGTTTCCTGAGCATGTATTAGTATGAATAATAAATCTCTCGTTATTAAGAATTTGTACGTAAAAAAAATATTTGTGTTTAATTGAAATTTACAAACAAACATCTAAATAAAAGTTTAAATTTAAATTGTCCAAAGAAACAATTTAACAAAATTAAAATTCATTCGAAATTAGTTACATAAAAATAACTCAATCTGCATAACCCAAAGACCTTAACTAAATGGGCACTTGTTTTACAGAAAGTTAACGACTTCTTTAAAGGTAGTATGCTATCCCCATATCTAAAATAAATTAAAACTCTCAAAAATCTAGAAGATAAGTTACATAGGACAGACGTGTTGCTAACTGCCCTATATGTAAGTTCGCTTAAAATTAAATATTAAAAAATTTCTCAGTCTGGGCCAAAGATCGTACCCAAGTGGACATATATTTTTAAGGGTAGTGGGTGACCCCCTCTTTTTAAAAAATATTCCAACTTGCCAAAATCTAGAAGATAGATGACTTAGGAGAGACGTGTTGCGTCCCTATATGTAAGTTTTCATAAAGTTGGATATTAAAGATCGTACCCATGCACCTTGCAGATCTTTGACTTTTCCTTCTGGCCTTGTGACATCTAGCCCTTAGATTTTTAATGTCCTTACTCCACCAGTAGGCTGGTTTCCTTCTTTTATTTGATGTACTTTTTGGCATAGTCGCGTCACATGCCATGTAAAGTTGTCTGGCCAAATGGTTAACTTTATCTTCGGCTGTACTTGTTGGTTTACTGATGTCTCTGAGCAATTCCAGTAAGAGTTTTTCGTTCAAAGCATTGGGTAACCAGCCTCTTCTTTTCCAGGTCATTGGCTTCAGTTTTGCCTTGCTCTGAGATCCTACTTCAAGAAATACAACTTGGTGATCGTTCACTGACATGCCACATGATTTCCCTCGTTAGTTGACTACTTGTAAAAATAATATAAATCACTGATTAGTAACCATTCTTACGGAAGGTGCTGGTGTTCCCTCTGTTGACTAGAATGACGCCCAGTTGGGAAAATGCCTCTAACAGTGTGCTGCCTCTAGTGTTGGTATATTTGCTACCTCACTCCTCGGCCCAACCATTGAAGTCCTCAGCAATAACGATTGGATGGCGCCCTCCCTCATGCCTCCGCCACAATTTTTGCGAGCGTTGCTTCGTACTCTGACAGTTGTAGACTTGGAGGAGCATAGCAGCAAATATATATTATTGATCTTTGCCAATGCATATCCGTCCACATGCCGCAACTTAGCCACCATCCTAATATTTTTTAGAAAGAGCGAGTCACCCGCTACCCTTAAAAATATATGTCCACGTGGGTACGATATTTATGCCAGAATTAGAAATTTTTAAATATCCAACTTAATGAAAACTTATATATATATAGGGACGCAACACGTCTGTGCTAAGTGGCTTATCTTCTAGATTTTTGGAAGTTCTAATATTTTTTCGATAGAGTTGATTGCTAGCTACCCTTAAAAATATATATGCACTTGTATCACGTCTGTCCTAAGTCACTTATCTTCTAGGTTTTTGAAAGCAGTAATGATTTATGGGTAGAGGAGGTCACCCGCAACTTATAAAAATAAATGTCCACTTGGATACTATCTTTGGGCCAGAATTAGAAATTTTTTAATATCTAACTTTAAGCGAACGTCTGTCCTAAGTCACTTATCTTCTAGATTTTTTCCAGAGGTAATATTTTTTAGATAGGTGAGGTCACCCACTTCTAATAAAAATATATGTCCACTTGTGTACGATCTTTGGACCAGACTGAGAAATTTGTTAATATCCAACTTAATGCAAACTTGCATATAGGAACGAATCACTTTTATCCTAAGTCAGTTCTTTTAGATTTTTGAATGTTGTTATTATTTTTAAATTGGGGAGATTGCCCTCTATCCGTAGTGAAGTCTTTGTCACGTTTTTTGGATAGAGGAGACCTTCGATTGTCTGTAAAATATGTGTGCACTTAGTTACCATCTTGTGGGCTCAATCTGTAATTTTTATAAATCAAATTTTGAATGAACTTTGATTTTGCTATATTCTTACTTTGGACATTGTCCAAAATTAAAACTTAACCTTCATCCGTCCCTCGCGTCATTTTTGACCAAATCGAATATTATTTTTCAAATATCTTGTTAAATTAAACCATTAAACATGTTTTGCTTTGTGACTTTTATTTATATGTATTAGTTATGATTTACTCAAAGAATTGGAATTTTCTGATTAACCGTTACCCTGCTACGAAATAAGTAACACTAAAGATCTTGTGGTCAAAAATGACCAATAGATGAATTTCACATTATTTGCTTTTCCAATTTTCGTCTAATGGTAAAACTAAAATCATTTTGTACATATACATACATAATATTTTTCAAAGATGTCAACGGCAACTGAAGAAGAATTAGCTGAGGGACGGCACATCATTTTCCCCTGATGACCTGATGATGATACATGTTCTGAAATTTCGGATTACGTAGAGCTTCATGTATATTCTTGTGAAAGTGATACTTCTAAAACGGTTCAAAGTAATTTCAAGAGTCATGAGATTTAATGATTGTAGCACACGTGACACGAGCTAGTCGTAAATGTATCAATATGTTAGCACCAATTCGAGAAATACGGGTAAAGTGGATATATTACCGAAATCCTCACAATTGACGAGCAGTTGGTTGGATTTCGTGCACGGTGCCCTTTTCGACAGTATATACTGGATAAACCCGCCAAGTATGCTATTATGTTTTGGCTGCTCTGCGGTAGTGAAATATCTTATGTTTGGAAAGTACAGCCATACTTAGGAAAGGAGGCAGGCACATCACCTGAGAGAAATCAAGGTTTACTTGTAGTCTTTGGTTTGTGTATCACGCAGCATATAAAAGATAGAAACATTACATATGATAACTTGTTTACATCCTATACGAACTGGGCAAATGCTACTGAAACGCCACATGACCATGATTAGAACAATTCGAAAGAAAAAAACATCAATACTATCGATTATTGTAGAAATCAGAAACAAGCTTTTGTATTCCTCTACTTTCGCTTTTACTAAGGATACAACCTTGCTATCATACATCCCAAAAACATATACATATGTAAGTGTGAATTTTTGCAGAGACACCCAAACAAAAAATATTTTATTGGACTGCAATAAAACGAAAGGCGGTGTTGTCAACATGGTCGATAAAACGATTGCTTGCTATACTTGCAGATGTAAAACAAATAGATAGCCAGAATAGTGATCACTAACATATTGGATCAGTAATAAATGTTCTCGTGCTATTCACTAGTGTTTGCCAGTAAGAAGCATTATAGAAGCCGACTATTTATTGAAACACTGGGTGAGTCGTTGATCAAGCCACGTAGGTCTAGAAGGGTTTACCTCTCACGGTCTACAGATTGGCGCAATCTGATAGCAGATTCGACATCAAGCGTTGCAAAATTTTAAACCCCGAGATCATCTACAGAATAAGCAGGAGCACAGAAAAGAGGCCTTCGCAGTTTCGGACAAAATTCGTACAACAGGCACACTATGTAAGAAATTTATTTGCAAAGCTCATACTAAGAATGTGTACCATCAGTGTACGAAATAAAATATGAATTGTTCTTAATAAATAAACATTGAAATTGTTTTAAATTACCGTGTTATCTTTTGTTTTAATAATTATATTTGGAAACAAAAATTTACATCGTATTGCTTAGTGTACATTTGCTGTTGAATTTATTTTGGTCATTTTTGACCAAAGGAACTTTAGTGTTACTTTTTTTTAGGGACGGATGAAGGTTAAGTTTATTTAGTTGCTTTTTTGCAAGTTCAAATTATATATTATAAGTAAAATAATTTTTTTGCCTAAAAATTCTTAATAACGGGAGATTTATTATTTTCTGTAATACATTCACGGAAAAATCATTTTTTAGGCGGACAAATATTTAATTTTAGGACAAACTAATCAAACTTCCCAGGTCTTTAACCTCACTGTTCCTGTTGAGCAAAACACGATCAATGGTATAGTGAAAATAGATCTTGTTAACCTTTCTGGTGTAAGATACAATCATGCATTCACAAATATTTAAATATAGGTCGTTGATTAAACACCATTGAAAAACCCGATAGAGGTCATTTTGCAAAATTAACGCGTCCGACAAATTAAGTACCTGACTATAGATCTTTAGGTCATCTGCATAAAGTAAACAATCGGATTCGATCACATCAATCAAATCATTAATAAAAATTAGGAACTACAAAGGACCTAATGTTGAATCTTGTGGAACTCCAGACGTAGCAGTGAAATACTGAGATTTATGACCATTAAACAATACATATTGACTCCTACCTAACAAATATGATTGAAAAAATACAACGTGTGATTTTTTTTATCAAAAGCTTTACTAAAATCTGTATAGATACAATAAACTTGTCTGTTATAATCGACGGAACTAATGGCATAATCCAGTAAATTCTAACAGATTAGTACGGGTTGATCGTTGCTTATAAAATCCATGCTGTTTATGAGAAATTAAATTTCTAACCAGGTTAAATAATTTACTATGCAAAATTTTCTCGGATATTTTAGCAAAATAATTTAAAATATTGGTTGGGGACTGCTTCAATTTGTCAGAGATATAAGACGTTGTGATTGAATAATTGAAGATTTTGGTTAGAGGTTTGAAATAGATTTATGTTTTAATCTTTTCACAAATAAATTAGGGATAGAGTCAGATCCAGCTCTTTATTAGTTTTTAAGCCATATTAAATATATCAGAAAATTTATCTGTTTTACGTATTGTCACAGCAGAGGCTATAGAACTATAGACATACTCTTGAAATTATCAGCAAATATATTGGCAATTACAGATGCATCAGATGAACTATATTGGTCAAGAAACATAGAAGATGGAAAATTTGTTTAATTTCTTAATGATCTCGTGCTATTCCAAAATTTTTTTCGGATCGGATTTAATTTCTCTTCAAGAAAAATTAAATAATTCCTGAAGCAGACATTTAATTCAATGTCTATTTTTTTCCTAAGTTGTGCAAACACTACACGACCACAAATATTATTGTAAATACGCCGACTTTTCCTAATTTTATTCTTTTCAATGATTAGTGCTATAAGGCAGCTAGAAAACCAACACGGAAACTGTCTTCCCCTAAATTTAGTTTTAGTTTTACTGTATTTATTGACTACCGCATATAACTACATTCATAGAAAGCGTCAAACATTTCATTAATACCCTTACCATTAAATAAAATGTCCCAATCAATTTTGAGTAACTCATTTTCAATCAAATTATTTCTTAGGCTGCGAAAATTAATCGAAGGAAGGAAATCAACAGATTGAAACTTTAATTTATTTAAACGAATAGTAATTTGAAGTGGAGTTTGGAAAGGATCGATTTTAGAAAGAACACATGAGCTCGATATTGTTTCCACATATTTGGATTTAAACTTACTCAAAACTAAGTCCAATACTTTATTCCGATGGTTCACCACTAGGTTATGTTGAGACAACCCAGTAATTACTAAAGTAATAATTAGATTATTCAGAATGGCTGAACGGTTACCTTCGTAACTACTTGCGATACCGCCAGCAGTATTTAGATACCACTCAATACTTGATAAATTAAAGTCACCCAATATTAAAAATTTAATATTGGGAAGAGCTGAAACAACTAAATCAGTCAACAAATAACAAAATCGTTTATATTCGTCAAGTTTAACACTGGTATTAAAATAAACAACGCCCAACACTAATAAATATTCATTCTTGCCAAGACTTACCTTAACAAAGACATTATTGATAACATGAGACTCATTAAAAAAATTAATTTTAATAGTATATAACACCTTCCTCAACGCCAACAAGACTCCTCCACCATCCTTTCTTTGGTGTACGTTAAAATTACGATCACGTCTAACAACAGCATAAAGATCATTAATAAATTCATCATTTAGTATCGGATAATCTCTAAATTATCCGGAAAAACTGAAATAACCATGCATTTTGATTACTCCTAAATATTCGATTAATCTCGAAAAATCGCGATAATTTTGAAAATCTCGAATATTCACGACTATGTCGGATAAATCTCGAAAATCTCAAATAATAAATCTCAAAAAATTTCGAATAATTTTGAAAATATTGATAAATGTAAAATAATCTAGTAAACTATTTTAATGTTTTAATTTCTTCAATCTTCCAACGGGAATTACTAACAAACCTCCTAAATCATCAATAACCTAAAAAATATCGAGGCTCTTGAAAAGTCTGAAAAAACTTAAATAATCTCGAAAAATTCGATTAATTTAGAAAATTCTCAATAACTTTTAATAGTTAAACGCATTTATCCATACATGCAATATCCTCGATTTGATCTCTGGCTAGTACGAAAGTATTTTAATGAATTTAAATTATAAGCTTACAAAGTTTTTAAAACAAATAGAGTTACAACCTCAACTTACAACTAAACCAATTATGATGAAATTCAAAAAACAAGACTTGAAATCGATTAAGAAACAACCAAGTACCTTCCTAAATGACCAAGCCCACTCTAATTGGCCATATTCCTGAACTTCATCTAAAACTCATTTTATAGAATCCCATTTCCATAATGCTTCGTGAACTTTATCATAATCGGTTCAGAAACCAGCAAGTTCCTTCCTAGTTGACCATATTCCAGAACTTCATCTAAAACTCACTATAGAATCCCGGAACTGTATGCTGAAATCATTTTAGAATCCGATCAGAAATGGCCGATTCTGTGAATAATAACTTTGGTATTTCTAATGCTGGGATTACCAAGTGGATACCAAAGGGGAGTAAACTTACCGACATGGAGTATCTATGTATGTTTCAAAATGGGTGTCAATGCCGATTTAACAGCAAAAGGTATGTCCACAGCGAATTGGCCGAATAATGTTTGTATTAGACCTTTCAATAATACAAATTTTTGACAGCATCAATCACACCGGATGCAAGCAATGATAAGCAATGCTCCGATCCCCAAGAGATAAACCCAAGAGTATTTCTCGCCTAGGCATTCTGGACAACGATTATGATATCAGTATAATCTGTGAGACCTGGCTTACTGTTAATATGCATTCTGGTGAATATTTCCCGCAAGACTGTATCGTTCACAGGAAGGACATATATGATTTTGATACCAGGTTTAGAGGGTCGGGATATTGGTTGCGGTCAAAGTATTTAATCATAATGAGTTGGTTGTATGTCATCCTAGTCTCGACGTTTTTGCTGTTCGTGTTAAAGTGGCCAGTTCCTCTATCATCATTATCGCAGTGTCTGCTCTCTACGGATCGAACTTGGACTATTTTGAAAGGATAATCAATTTAATCGACTCAGTTGTGATGCCATCAGTGCACCCTGATGATCAACTTGTAATTGTGGGCGACTTTAATCTGCTCTATTAGCTTGGCTTGATGTTAATGGTGTCTTAATATCGCTTTTCACTGACGAAAAGGCATTGTAATAATTTTTTAACATGTTTATATAGCCGATTGTTGTCACTGTATGCTATACACGATATATCTAAATAAATAATTGGCCATATTCCAGAACTTTACATAAACATCGTTTTAGAATCCCATTTCCTTGGTACATGCTGAATTTTATCAAAATCGAATAAGAAATGGTTAAATTCCTTCTTAATCTATATAGTTGAAAATACCAAAGAAGTATTTCAATAAATGATACGTTTAATCGTCTTCATAATTAGCGAATTGAGGAAGTAAAAGAGATAGTAAGAGTAGTACAACTAGTCAAATGAGGATAATAAAATTCTAACCTACTATGAATAAAGAAGAGAACAGTCGTTTATTAATCGGTCATCGAATATACCATCCATGCTAATGAAGAATTCGACCATCTTATATATCATCTCAATGCATAAAACGAGCAAAAAGGATTTTCATTATATTAAAGTTAGGTCAACAACTAAGGACAAGAAACAGGTTCACGACGAGATTTCAGAAGTCATTATATGAGAACTGAACCAGCTACAGAAACCAAAATGAATATTTTGAATTAGTCAGCTAATTTGGGGACTAAATTTAAATGAGAGTAAAATAATTTACCACATAAATGAAAACACAATATTCCTATAAGTAATTTTAACGGGATAATAAACTCTGAACAATAGCTCAAACAAACACCTATAGAGTGAAGCTATTTGATTCAATATCAAACTGACAAATTTTAAATAATCGATTGGGCTTTCATCAATAAAGAAATAAAAACGTCTCAAATACTACCGCCAGTGCTACATCCAGATATTACTGAACAAGGAATTAAACTAAATCTAGAATATCTACACAATTTACATAATCGAAGCGTTGGAAGACTATGTATTGCCATTTTAATACTTTTCATCGTTATTCAAATAAAATACAAACGCAACAAGAAGATGGTCACTAATCAAAACCCATTACGACTTAGGATACAACCAATTAAGACAACGATTCCATCGTATGTAGGTAGACAAAACTACTAGAGTTATGTACAACCTGTTATGCAATTTTGCTTATCTTAACTTTAGTTTTAACATTTTTTATAATTAAAATTTATTTAGCCTAAGTTTGAAAAGTTGAACATAAGTCCAAAATTTTTAATTTTTTTTTTAATTAAAGTAAATATTTATTTTTAACTTGTATGTACTGCTTGTATGGACTAAGAAAGAACAAAAGGTAGATTTGTTGCGAGTAGCAAACATGGGTTTGGTGGTATAAACGGGCACGATTTAAGGAACTCCAACATTATGAATGAAATTACCGATGAGATAAAGTTTGTTAGTCAAATAGCAAATCTGTCTGCCGGACTTTTACTACAACTATTTATGTAGATCTGGTGCGCTTCAGAAAATAACCTCATCACTACCCCTTCCCACTCCCCTCCATCATTTTTGACACATCAATTTATATCTCTTTAATTCCATTAAAATCCATTTAAAAATTCAAATCACGTATAATTTGTGTGTACCACATATATTTACATACGCATGTCATCGATTTGGTTCGATACCAAGACAGCTTATAAATATCTTTATTTATACCATAAAAATCTTAAATCTCAATCACGTTATATATCAACATTTTCCCGCTGCTATAGGTACTACTCGTATACATAGCTAACATACATATAGGAAGGATATCATTAAATTTAATCACTAAAATAGATCTCATCTTTACATACATATATACTCTATAAAGTAGTGTACGTAAGATCAAGATAAAATTGTCTTATTATAATAAAATCTTAATTGAAATGAAATAGTAATAATGATATTAATAATGAATTGACAAAAAAAAAAAAACTTACATCCATTGATACTCTTTCTCGATACTCTCGGTATAAGATGTAATTCTACTGTGGATTTCCTTTCACGCACGATTCAAAAATTTGTCTTTCATACAGAAATAATCATCCGTGTGTACATGCATGTACCAATGTATATAAAAAATGATTTCATCTTAATTCTTTTCGTCGTATTCTGTGTTTAGAAAATAATCTGTACTTATGAAAAAAAAAAAAAAAAAAAAAATTAAGATCTGAATTGTATGATAACATCAATCAATCAAATATTATATTGAAAATGAATGATTGATGAGATTGTGATTGATACTAAATACGATTTTTTTTTTTTTAATGACGTTTTTATTTGAAGTTGTCGGAATAAATTAAATTGAGATCGCGGTGAACACATTTTTCCGTGTAATGAATTGCGTTAATTTATATTGTACCTCTATCTATATAATTGTATAATATGCGAGATGTTTTCTATTTGTATACGGGTTTTTGATATTCAGGGTTATGAACTTTTTCAGTAGCATCATATTTATTTATATTTGGTTGGTATTTGGGTTGCAGTTTCTTAGTTTTTTTTTCCCAAAAGAATTCTGCAAGTCATTCAATTTTTAATTATTAATATATAAGGTAGTCATTGTATAATGGGACGGGCTGGAAAACCTTAAAATCGTATTATTTGAGCTTTTGCTTGATTCCAATTTTTTATGTGCTACTGATTTGATTTTTGTATGATTTTGATTAATTTGAAACGTCAAAGCTGCGCGCCACTTTTATTGTTTTCTGTTAAAGCTTGTGGTTAAATTGTGATTATATCTGCACAAATTCCTTTAGCATTATATCCAAATCAGGATTCGCTTCTGCCTTGGAGAAGATGATAGATAGTATCCACATTTGTTTTTTGAGCAAAATAATTAGAGATTGTGGAATCTTTTTAACTGTCGATTGGTTTTGAAACATACACTTACAAGAGCTTGCTTTGAAAGATTTGAATCAAATTCATTTTGCACTTATATAAAGTCGCATGATTTTGCCGTATTTTGAAATAAGTTAGTAAGTTAATAAGTTAATTAAACAATCGCTATAGAATTAACTTTACTTAATGGGAACATGTAAAGAAAAAAAAATTACAAAACCTTGCAAATCCTGCAAAGATAAATGATAAAAAATTAATTTTTATACTTATCCTATTTTTTTCGAGTAGTCGGTGTTCATACCTACCCAAAATCAAAATTCTATGAAATAAGTGACTTATTCTATATAGATAAGACTATTTTAATGTTTTTCGATTTTGAGAAGTTGTTATATACCTACTTGTTTGTTCTTTGCTGAATTTCATGACACACAGAAAGTGTATTTAATGTAACTAACTTTTTTAAGGTTAGTTTTAATTCGAAAAATGACGAAATTATATAGCAAACACTTTTTTTAATTTTATTTAATTTAATCAATGTATAATGTACTGAAATAGGCCATAAGTTCATTTAACACTTTGCCGACTGCTTTAATTTTATTTGGAAAAAATGAGTTTTGGGTTGATTTACATATAATATACCATGAATCGGTAATTAAAATATTGAGTTTAAAATTACGGACGACGGCGCTGTATATTTAAAATATATAGTCAAATATATTTATTTTCGAACATAACTTTTTCTTCTTCGATATGTCATTGTTTAGGTTAAGCTTTTACATCGCTTCTATAACCAGCTAATTTAAATTTCTGGATTCTGGATTTGTATCATATAAAATGACAACATTTACCACTGTTAAATCTAAAATATGAAAAAATATTCGATGCCACCATTTTTAGATTTCTTTGTGTTTATTATCCTTTACATAGGTTTTAGGAATTCAACATCCGACAGTTAGACCACTGTAGCATTGCAAACCGCTATTTTGGAGGTTGAAATTTCAATTAGAATTTATGTGGGGATTAATTATTTTAATTTAAAATTAATTAGCCGCCCCTGTTTCTTTGCGTAAAATTGACACTAGGATTGTTCCGATCAGATAAGCCGTAATGCTAAAAATAATGCGTAAAATAATGTTTGTGTCCGAACCAGATTATCCAGTGGATTTAATGTCCCTTTAAGGATAATCTGAGTTGATAACCAAAAACAAAGAAATACATTTAATTAAATTAATAACCACTATGTAAATATATATAAGACTAATCATAATATTAATTACAAAATATAATAATGTCAATGTCTAAAACTAAAAATTAAAAACTAAAGATACAATTCAAGGTTTTTCTTAAAATAATTCTTGACATTTTTTTAAATTTAACAAATGTTTCAGATCTTTTTATATCTCCCGGTATCTGATTATAAGTAAATGGTCCCAAAAATGTAATTGAATTTCTTCCAAATTCAGTTTTAATGTGGTGGTAAACAATTCTATTACAATTCCAAGTTGCGTGGATATGATGAAAATATTCAAAAGCAAATCATGGTCAATACAATCATAAGCTTTTTGGAAATTCAGAAAAAGCGCCCAGACGTACTTTTTGTTGTAAATCATACTTGAAATTTCAGCAAGAGCCAATTCCGTACCATAAATCCATATTGGGCGAGCAAAAAAAATTTTTATAATTCAAAAAATTTACCAATCGGGAAGAAATAAATTTTTCAAAAATTTTGTCAAATACGGATAGGGTAGAGATTGGTCTGTAATTATTAATTAAAGAACAGTCTCCACTCTTCAGAACGGGGATAATCTTAGCAATCTTTCAGCAATTGGGATACATACCAGTTAATAGACTTTCATTGAAAATATCAGACAACAGATTTGAGAAGAAATCCGCTTTGCATTTCAAGACAGAGTTATTAATTTTATTTATTTTTTATTTTTATTTTATTTATACTGAGAAAAGTCTACAAATATGACTTGAATTTATAACATACTGAACATGGTAGAATAAAAATTAAATTAAACAAAAAAAGAATAAAAATTGACATAAAAATATTTTTAGGTTGGAGCAAAATGTTGCTTCAACCTACGTTTAAAGCTGTTTTTACTTAAGTAAAAGTCGAACAGATGGTCGATTTTATTAAAACTCTTCGACATCATGTTTACCGGTGCATTGTCACCATAGTATGTTCTGTGTTTATTTAGATGAAGGAACTCATGATCTCTTAAATTCCTACTAGGTGCCTTTATTTTAATTGATTCCAGTATGGATGGTGCATCGATTTGATCAAGTAAAATATTTCCAATAAACCAACACTTTAAAAGCTCTCGTCTATTTGCCAATGTTGTCATTTGATAGGTTTTGCATCCAATAGCATATGATGGTAATCGCTTCAGGTTAACGTGGTGCGGTAAGTCATGGTCATAATCCCATCCGTCTTTACACGTTATATACCGTATAAACTTTTTTTGGACACTCTCGATTTTTCTGATAGGTTCGTCGTAACAAGGACACCAGATGTTGACAGCATATTCAAGTTGAGATCTCACGTAGGCATAATACAGGATCTTGATTGTCTCTAGGTCATGAATATCCCCAGTCCAACGCTTAATAAAACCAAGCATGGAATTGGCTCTAGCAACGCATTGTTCAATATGCTTAGTAAAGCACATGTTTTCAACGAAAGTAACCCCTAGGTCTTTAATCTCGAATACTTTTTGTAAAAGTACGCCATTTATTTGATATTGTTGTGTAACAGGGTTAACTTTTCGATGGAACGAACAAGAACAGGCTAAGCATTTGGTTGTGTTTTATTTTATTTATTATTTTTTCTGTGTTAAAATTTTTTTTTTTTTCAAATTTTTTTTATAATTTAATTAAATAAATACAAATATCATGTCTATGTGTAGTGTGTGTCAGCAAACAATAAAGAGAAATCATGCGAATGCCAATATTTACTGTTCATTATGCAAGTGTGTCTATCACATAAATTGTGTTAATCTCGAAAAGATAGATGTCGACTTTTTAAAGCGAAATCGGGAAGCTTGGTTTTGTCCTTCCTGCAGTGAGCAAAAGAAAAAAGAACGATTTTCTCAAGGCGATGATAGCGTCATCAATCTAAGTCCAGCAGCGTTTTTAATGGATGTTTTGGATGATAATGTTTTAAAAGAAGCAAATAATATTGATTTATCATCAAGCGCAATTAAATTGTTGAAAAGCTTAATTGATAAAATTGATAATGTCCTACATGAACAGAAAAATAATAATAAAAAGTTAAGTGATATGAACGATGTGCTAATATCAATTTCAGAACAAAATAAAATTTTGCGTGGAGATGTTAAAATATTGCAATCTGAAAACTGTAAAATCTTAAACGATTTTAAATTACTAGAAAATCAAAACATAAATAATTTTAAACTATCTAGGGAGTTGAAAGCTGAAAACAATATCCTGAAACAAAGCCTTATTAAAGAAACCTCAAGAACCTGATGAAAACATTGAAGAAACCTTCATAAAGATTTGTTCAAATATAGATGTTAATTTAAATAAAAATAATATTATAAATATATATCGTATAAAAACTAAACAACAAAGAAATGGTATGCCACCAACTATAGTAGTAAAGCTACCTGTAAACATTAGAGAAATAATTCTGGAGAAGAAGAAAAAGTTAAAATTGAATACAAACTTATTAAATTTAGGAAATATGGAAAATAGAAATATTTATATAAATGAACAGATGATTAAAGAATATAAATACTTGTTGAAGTGTGCAAAGGATTTAAGAAGAAATAATAAGATTAAGTATGCATGGTATAAATTTGGTAAGATTTTCGTCAAAAAAAGTGATGGCGGACCTACACTCCGCATCAAAAGCTTAGACGATCTCGATGACATCGAATAATCTGAATATTAGTCAACCATGCAATACTAAAAACTATAAAATACAAGATCTAAAATCACTAAAATTTAAAAATAGTAACACGCTTAAATTATTATATTTGAATGCGAGGAGCCTTAGCAATAAAATCGAAGATGTGGAATATATTATTAATAATACCATAGACGAACTACATATCATTGCGGTAACTGAAACGTGCAAAATATTACTGGGTACAATAGAATATCTGCATATAGGCCTAATAGGATTGGGGGTGGTGTATCTCTTTATATTAAAGATGGCATAACATACAAACAAAGCTTAAACTGGAGTAACAACGATGATAGTGTTGTAAAAGTAGATGTTTATAACACAAACAAAAAAATGGAAGTTTTATGTTATTATAGGACATCAGCTCCTGCGCAACAATCATTAGGAAACTTCTACGATAAACTGGAAGAAACACTAGCTTCCTGTTGCAAAAACACGCTTGTTATTGGGAATTTTAATATAGATCTAAATAAAAATAACACTGTTTCGAGCACATATTTAGATATCATTTCTTCAAATGGGTTTTCAGTATGTAATATGAATGTTTCTACAAGATCTATGTCAAATACAAATATTGACCATATACTAACTAACAACTATGCGATGAACCTCATTATTTCGAACTTGAAATATTTTATATCCGACCATGATTTAATGTTTATCGAAGTAAACCAACACCAAGAAAAGACGAAACAATACGAAATAATTAATACATTCAAAATAAATGAAGGCATGATAAACGAAAAATTAGCGGGTAGAATACCTGTTTTTGAGGAGCAATCATCGGTGGAAGACAATTATAATGGTTTTCTTAATGCGCTTACAAAATTGACGGACGAATATACGGAAAAAAAATCTTTTCGTGTAAACAAATTAAGGTGTAAACCGTGGATGGATGCTGAACTTATAAAGACAATGCAATCAACATTTCTATGGTATAAAATGTATAAAAAAGATAGAAGTAATTATAGTTTAAAAACAGAATACCACACCTGGGAAAAGAAGCTACAAAGCATGAAGAAAACGAAATGGATGAATTACAATGCAGAGCAGTTCAGCAAGAGCCTAGACAATCCCAGAAAAACATGGGCATGTATCCAAAGAAACATTTTTAAAAACACCAAATCATATAAGAATATTTGCTTAACAAGTGACAACAAATTAATAAACGACCCTCAACAAGTAGCAGATATATTCAATCTGCATTTCAACACTATTGCTGCAAAGGTTTCATCTAATCTACCAATTATCCAGGAGGTATTTCCATGAACCGTTTTACAAGCTGCTCTAAATAAAATTTTATTCGATACAACCGAAGATGAAGTTAAAGATGCAATAAAAGATATTAAAAATACTAAATCTACTGGATACGATGGAATACAAACATCAATTATAAAAAACAATAGTGACATAGTAACTCCAATATTGACGAATATCATAAATCAATCACTTTCCAAAGGAGTTTGCCCAAATAACCTGAAAGTAATCAAAATAATACCGCTTCATAAAGCAGGGGATAAAATGGATGTTTGTAACTACAGACCGATATCATTATTACGTATAATATCAAAAAATTTTGAAACTGTAGTACAAAAACGGATTATGACATATTTGGAAGACAAACGAATATTAAGCGGTCAACAATACGGATTTAGACCAAATTCTAATACCGAATCTGCACTTTTCGATTTAGTAAATGAAATTCAATACCAATCAAGCAAAAAACAAAAAATAAGTATTGTTTTCTACGATCTAAAAGAAGCATTCAATACGGTAAATATTCAAATATTAATTGGAATAATGCAGAACATCGGATTACACGGTACGGATTTGGAATGGTTTAGAAGTTATCTTAGCAATCGATACCAGTTTGTTGAAATAAATGGGAAGCAGAGTTGCAGACTGGAAATCTCAAGTTCGGTTCTACAAGGAAGTATTCTAGGACCAACGCTTTTCCTGATTTACATAAATGATATTAAACAGCTTAACTTGCACGGTAGGCTATTTAAGTACGCGGATGATCTAGCGATTTTATACTCTGCCACGGATACTAAGCAACTAACATCTCAAATGAAAAATGATCTGGAGACCCTATCGAAATGGACAGCATCGAGAAAATTAGCAATCAATATTAATAAAACAAAAGCAATGTTTTTTTAACAGAATTTACAGGAGCTAGAGGAGATAACGCACCGTAATGCAAATTTTGAAATTGTGGAAAGATACAAATATTTGGGTGTCTATATTGATAATAATCTCAATTTCATGTATCATGTGGATTTTATAAGAGATAAAATTTCAAAGATAGCGGGTATTTTTAAAAAACTGCAGAAAGTATTGCCAAAACATATAAAACTCAAGTTATTCCATGCTTTTTTTAGTAGTAATATACAATACTGTCTTAATATATATGGGTTAACGTATAAGTATAAAATGGATCAACTACAAAAACTACAGAATAGAGCCATAAAAAATTTGTTTGGTTACAATTGGTTAGAACATACTCATAATATTCATAGAGAAAACACAATTCTACCAATATCTTTTAGCCATATCCAGCAAATATTTATTTTAGTACATAATGTTAAAAATCACTATATACATACAAACACAATACTAAGAGAAAATAATTTATTGCATAGCTATGAAACTAGGAATAGAAATGAAATTAGAAATGAAACCTTAAACTATTCGGGCTATGGAACTAAGCCGCTCCTCTTCAACTATATAAAAATATACAACTCAGTGCCAAGCTATTTAAAAACTAGTAATAAATCAGACTTTAAAAGTAAGATAAAAGCACTGGTAAAAAATAAATATTTCAAAGAGAATTTAAATAATATTGAGAATATTTTTTGTGAATAAGCGCAGTTACTAAAACCTCGACATTTTTTTTTTTTTTATATTTCTGATATATGTATAATTAGTTTTTTTTTTAAATTTCTTATTGTAATTCTTCTTACTTGTATTAACTTCTTTAACTCCATATCTGAAACTCAAATTTAAATTTTTAACTTTTACAATGTTAATATTATTAATATACAATTTTTTTTTTTGTTAATTTTTTAATTTTAATTTAATTGTACCATTAAAAATTATGTTAATTTAAATATTTATGTATAGCTCTTTAACACATATTTATATGTATTGAGCATAATAAAGAAATTCAATTTAAAAAAAAAAAAAAAAACTCTTACACTTGTTGATGTTGAGACTGAGGAGGTTAGACTCACACCATTTCGCTAGATTGTCGATGTCTTCTTGTAGCTTATGGGTATCGCCGATGTTTTCTACTGTTTTAAAGATTTTGAGATCATCTGCAAACATTAATACCTTAGAATGTTGTATTACTTCAGTAACGTCATTGATGAAAATTATGAAGATCCAAGGACCAGCATGAGAGCCTTGTGGTACTCCTGAAGTAGCTTGAATTGATTCTGATCTTCTATTGATTCTGATCTTTTATCAGGACCTCCATCCTTACAGTCACTAATTGAACAGATAACTTTAATAACGTCAGCATATGTAACTGGCGAAAAATACATGAAATCAGAAATCCAATGAATGGTTCCAAAATTATGAATAGCTCTGTCTGAGTTGATAGATCCGCTGATTAAACAACCTACATTGACAAAGTACTCATTAAAAATGTTAACAATATCACCAATATCACTAATAAATCGCCCATTAAAACAAAATATGTTTTCAAATTGAACATGTTTATGATTTTTGTTAAGAAATACATTAATATTTTTCTATAAATCTCTTTAATTCAAATCAACAAACGTTTTATTAAAGTAATGCTTCTTAGCGAAATGGTTTTTTGAGTATAGTAGTTTAGATAATCGTTCTAATTCAAATTTTAGAGCAACAATACTTGAATTAAAATTCAAACTTAAACTTGAGTTTAAATTTTTTTAAAACCTTATTTTTCTTACAAATAATTTGCCAGATATCATTCGTAATCCAAGGGCACACCGTATTTTTAAGCTTAGCATCAACACAAAGTATCGTAGAAAACTTATTAATCAAATCATTGTAAATCTCAACAATAATTTCAAGGGTGCTATTTGGATAATTCACATTAAATGGCGTTCCAAGTAGAAATTTATTATATTTTTCATTTACTTTATCAAAGTTAACTATTTTCTAGCATAGCACAAATTTGAGAACAGAAAATTGTGATCACTAATGTTGGAATATATGGTAGAATTAAACACATTTTTGATATTTGAAAAACTACACTGCGTGGTCTAATACATTACCACTAGCAGATCGAGTAACATCAGTATTTGTTCATACGTCATTAACAGATCTAACATATATAGTCATTTACAAAATCATTTGTTTTGCTAACCGGAATATTCATATCACCAAGTAGTATGTTAGCAGAATTGCAGCTTCCAGATAGCAAAATATCCAGACAGTTATAAAAACAAGCAAGATCAGAACTAAGTGGACGACAAAAAGCACAAAAAATCTAGAAAGCCTGATTTGTATAAATTGAAACGGGTATATACCATTATCTTTGTTCACTACACAATACTCAATATCATTTCTGATATACAAATATATAACGCAAACCCACCACATAATCTATCATCTCTACATGAAAAAATGCTACTGTAATTTTTTATAGAATACCACATTGTGTTGTGACTTTGAATAAATGTTTCAGAAATAACTAAGATATGAACATCTGACTGTAAATTACCAATGAACTCTAAAACATTGTCAAATTTATTAACATCAGTCATTCCACCAACATTAATTTGAAAGATGCACAATTGTTGCACAATTATTCCCGAGTTATGGTTAGAATTCCGTTTAAATTCATCAATATTAACAAAATAAACATTATGACAGCATTTTTTTTACTGTATTGCTAAACGTATTCATATTCTAAAAAAAAACAATATGGAGAAAATCCAAAAATCCAATTATCCCCAACATTAATTAAAGCAATAAAAATACTAAATTAGAGAACCCCACAAATCCAAATTTAACAATCTTCAATATTAACAACATACAATTTTAATTAAGAATTACTAATGTTACCGACCATCTAAACTCAATATTAACAATCAAATACAATAAAAAAAATCTGGAACACCCGACAATGACATTTGACATAAAAATTTGTAAAAAAAAACAATAAAAAGTAAGTAAACATATGTAAAATAAAACCAAAAATATTACTTGACGAGTTCGAATAATATAAATGCATATTTGTCAAAATGCACATTTTTGGATTAAATTTAAGTACATTAAAATAATTAAACTAATTAAAATTGGTTAACAACAAATTAATAAATTAATAAATATTGTTAATTAACATAAAAGTTGACATCAATTAGATGTAACAAAAATGCGCATAAAAACTACATCGATGTAGTTTTTTTAATGTGTCTTCGCTAAATGCATATTTTCCATTTCGGACGCACTCAATATGAAACATGCTATCTGCACAGATTTCAAATTTTTGTTTCGAAAAAGGAAAGGTTTAGTTTTTCCTACATTTAAAATTAAACGGTCGAACCATTTTTTTCTATTTCAGACTGTATACTGTTGAAATTTTTGTTTCACAGCATATTACAACATCATCTGCATAGAGGATAATGTTGCAAACTAAATCTATTTTCGTGATGTCATTAATGAAAATATTGAACAAGGCTACTTAGCCCTAGAATTAAGCCTTGCGGAACACCTTTAGTAACTTTCATAATTTTATTTGCTGTGTGTCCTTTACTTGTACATAGCATTTGTTCTCTATTTGTTAAATAATCTGTGAAAAAATCTAATTGATCTTGAGAAAGCCCTACAATTGCGAACACCTTTTAAATATCAATGAAAATATTCAATATAACGTATTTTAATAAAAGCTGAGCTGATATTAAGAGAATCTGAGATAACCTTATTTATCGACAGTAATACTTAATCTGTCTAGTACCTCGCTTTCTAATATTTTAGATGAAGCGATATATACCTGTATTATTATTTAGCACTAATTTAATATCATGATAATCTCGCCAAATTTCAAGGAATTTGAAAATTTAGCTAAATCGAGACAAAAAAAATCTAAAAACAAAAATAATTTTGGTTCGTCCTTATTATTTTGTACGTTTTCCCTTTGTCTTTTCTTCTCATGAAATCGGAAAATATCTAAAACGTTAAAGCGTTCATAATTAATATATTCTAATTTATAAAGTTGGCCCAAATTTCGATGTAAAAAAAAATGATGAATGTCAACATTTCTAACATCACCTAAAATCATAATCTTCTGAAAATTTTGAATTAGATCAACTGCTGGTACTCTGAATTTTTTTTAAATTGTGTCATGGGGATGGCCTGGTCAAATATGACAGCAAAGCTCATGAGGATTTTTTCCTTCACAAAATCCAAGTGGTTGCATTTGTGACCATATTTGACCATGCCATCCCTATAACCAGATTCTGAAAATATTCCAGATCAGTACTCTGAATTGATAGGTTCAACAGAAAATCATCATGGGATTGAGAATTGATCAAATATTCGGTTGAATTGCGAAGTTTATAATTAAATAAGATTCACATGGTTTTGTATAGGGTTTGTCAAAAACAGCTATTTTCTTTTTTAGATATAAAAAAAAACGGTTAACAGCTATTTTTCGGTTTTTTAATTTATTTTTCGACTAACAGGTCCTATAGTTAGAATTATTCTGAAAGTTTTATAAATAATTCATGTAATATTTATTCATTTTTATTTACTAATTCATTATATTTTGTATCATACTCGTACAAATCAGGTTTTTTGTAAACCAATTTTAAAAGTACCAGTGCATTTAACGATGTGTTTGACAAGCGTGAAAGAATTTTTGCACAAAAGTTTGTACAAACTGAAAACACACGTTCGACATTTGTTGAAGTTGGCTTGATACTGAGAAGCGCAACGAATATTTTTTGCAAATTAGTAGTGCTCTTTCCCGTGTTTTTCAATAAGATGAATTCAGCTCAATTAATGGCATAAAGAATGCATATTAAAAATTTCCCAATCGGATTATTTCAAATATTGTTGAAGGTACATTTATTCGTAAAGTATATAGAAATTTCTACATTCCCACCACCACTTCCATTTCCAAAAATTTCATATTTTGTTTTTTAAATAAGCGCAACAAATAAATATCCAGGTTTTAAAATTGTATTTCAATCATAATTTATTAATATAAATTACTCTGAATTATTATCGATTACTATATACATTAACCAGTATGATTTACATAAACTATTGCTGGTACGCTCTCATACTTCGATTACCGCAATCGATAAATCGAATTTATAGAGAGCAATGTATTTTGATTTATGTAGTGCAACCAAACAACATAAAAAAACGTTCAAATTGCATTTTGATCGATTGAACATATTAGTCTAAAACGAATATGGTAAACCACATCTACAAATTATTGTTAGTGTCCCTACTGGCTAAAGAAACCAACTAAATGGTTTCAAATTCTAAAATATTAAAAACTATAAATTTTCGTGTTAGAGAAACTTGTATAAAATTAATAGTTAAAGGTATAATAAATATTCGAATTTTTTACTATTTATGTATATCTTTAAAACAAAATCTCTAAATAACTAACTAAAAATAACAGATCAATCCATAAGGAAATAAGACGGAGAGTAACAGATAACTATTATAATTTATATTGATGGTAGTTTTTTGTATTTTTTTACATTTTGATTAAAATCACTAAATTATATTATTATAATTATAGCAAAAAAAAAAAATGTAGGTACATTATATAGTTTGCTTGTAGTGTGAAATATTGTTATGGTAGTAATTTAATCAAATGGCTGACATAATAATGATGAAAAAAGTTGTGTTCTATATCAAAGCAATGTTTCAATTTTTATATCGATAAAAATCAATTTCAAATGTATCTTTTATAAAAATATTGTATTTTAAGATATAATAAAAAAAAAATTACAACAGAACGAGTCACGATTTTTTTTTTTTTTGTATAAAATACTCTTGTACTTAACTATAATATGTATACGGCTGTATATATAGACGACGAGATAACAGAAGACATCGATATATATATTTTGAAGTTTCATTTTTCATATTAGATCAATTTTAGAGATTTTTTTTTCTTGTGCGTTTTTTCTAACACTGTAGTTGTGATCGAAGATTATTGAAATTATATTGAGGTTTGGCTTGACCGCATCGCGATTAAAAACATGAGATTCGATCGGTATGAGGTTAATAATGTTTTTGATATGGAAATAATGTACATGTAAAAATATAGTGGGTCAATAAAATCGTGTGAGGCACATTTTTATCCGATTTCTATACATATACTCGATGTACACATTTACGAGATATGCTGATATATAATAGATTAAGGATTAGTTATCATGTGGCTGTCACGGATTAGATATTAATATCCGCTCTAATAAATATGTTGATGATTTTTTATTTGAATATGTTAATTTAATACGATAAAGATACTTGAAAACGGTAATTTAGGTTTAGGTAAAAAGGAAAATGTTTGATTCTGAAATAACTAAGAAAGATATAAACTTGTATTTGCTGTTGGATTGTTTTGTTTGAGAGAGTTGGATGAGTTGAAATAAAAAAATCTGGAGATACTCTCTCAGAACAAGTTCCCATTTTACGTGAAATACCTTTTTGCTGTTTAAAATGTTTAGCTATAAAATTAATTCAACGAAGTTCATCTATCGTCCGTAAAGTTGTATTGTCTCTTCTTTACTTAGTTTTGGAATTCCCTAAATAAACTCTCGTATTTCACGAGTAGTCTGATTATTTCTAAATCTTCAAGTCCCTTTTGATTTAAATTTATTCACTTTTTAAACTATATCGAGCAGTCGAAAGAGAACCCTCCCTAAAAGTTCATGCATATCACAGATTTCGATATAAAATTGATGTCACATTCTTTGTAAAAATTTAAAACTCAAATAGAAATTAAATTTTTTTTTTAAAAAAACTCCGACTGGTTAAAAAAATATTATTTTAAATTTAACATTTGGAGAAATTCAAAATACAAAACAATTTCAGTAATTCTATTTGTTTGAAGTTTATCTATTTTTTTTTGTTTCGTTAATAAAAGCACAAACAGTTTTGTTTCAAGATTTTGTTATGTTTTAAAGCAAAAGGGACAGAATTTTTAATTTTAAATAAAAAAAATTTTACAACCCAACTCTGAAACTATTTTTTTTGTCAGTATATCATTGTTTTCCAAAACAATTTTAATTAAACCAATATGTGTTGTTGTTGTCAGAATCCAATACGAATACGTTGTTGTTGTCAAATCCAATAAAATTTTAATTTCTTGTGATTTTTAAGGTTGAACTTCATTTTTCTGTTTCGTTTGTTCGAAGTTTAGCTTATTTGTAATATTTGGCATATTTACGACCTGATAAAATATTTAATAGGAATTAAATAAAATATAAGAGCTTTATCAGCTTTTTAGTTTATAGAACAAATTGAAAACAAAAAACAATTAAATTGTTGTAATTAAGGCTGTAGGCAATATACTGTTATTGCCAAAATCCTTTTCGAAATGTTGTTGTTGTCAAATGTATTATAATTTTAAGTTTTTGTGACCTTGAAAGGTGGATATTTATTATCCTGACTATTCAAAGTTTAGTCTGTTTATAATATTTGCATAGTTCAGACCTAGGCAACTGTTAAAGCTGAACTAAGCTTTTAATAATTTTATTTTTAACAGGCAAATAGCATAAACTAAAATGTAAGGCTAATGCAAACAGAAATATCATTTTGATAATAAAAAATTATAAAGGGCTTTATGAGCTTTTTAATTTAGAACAAAAAACGAAAAAATACAAAAAATGATTAAATTATCGTAAGTCGCACTTTAAGTAATGCATTTTACAACCAATTTCTATATAGGGAACGTTCTTCTTCTATGTGAACGTTGTTGTTGTCAAATATTTTATATGTATTAAAACTTTCTTGTAATTTTCAATGTTCATTTTAATTTTACTAATATGTTTGTTCGAGTTTAAGCTATTTGCATTGTTTAGACCTCCAAAACGTTTAATCTCAATAAGTTTTACAACGAGTTCGTTATCGTATATAACATTTTAAGTAATCCTGTTTTATCATTTTGTTAAATCCTCATTTTACATACAAGATTTCATTAAACTTTCGGGATTTGTATAGTTGTTACCAAATATAAGTACATTGTGGTAGTTATAAAATCTAATAAAACTTCAATAATTGTGAGTTTCCAGGTGGATTGTAATGGGAGCTTCAATCGTTTTAATAAGTTTTTGAGCGACAAAGTACTTTACTCGATAAAATCCAATAGGGCTGATTGTTGTAAGATTTTTCAATTTGGGGTGCTCGAGCGATAAATTTGTAATTTGCACTCTTTGGAAAAACGAATAATTAAAAAAAAAATGAAGCATTCACTAGGGACTTGGACGTCTATGTGGATTTTAAGTTTTATGAGGCCAACGTAAATACCAACTTCAGATGCCTAAACAACCATTTGAAATTATGTTTAGTAAATTTGGAAATATTCAGAATCTCAAACGATATGTTTATTGATTGAGATTATTAGGTAAAACTTTCTAGTTTTTAGTTTACTAAGGGTAATGCAATGATCAGCAAATGAATGATCATTCTTAACATTTGCCTTTGGGGCCACTTGAACTTTAGTGATAGCCATCACGTAGGCGAAACGAACGGTAAATTAAAGTGTATCGCCTAATTTTTAGTTTTATCTACAGATTTCTTTGGAATATGGAAAATGTAGTACAGGGATTTTTTCCTGACAAATCTTTGCCATACGGTACCAGAATATTTGGTTAATAATTTCCCTCGGTATCTCTCTGTACAGATTTTGAATCTACAGTATTTTTTTATATTTTTGGGCGCCATCCTTACGTGATTTTAACATATGTATAAAAATTAGATAAATTTACGGTAAAAATAAGATGTTTTAATCTAAAGTAAACGCTAATTTTATATTTATCTTCATTAAATTAATGGTTACACTATATTAAAACAAAGTGATCTCTTCACACATTCGCCAATCAATTCATAATCATCTATCTCAACCATCTCAAATATGTCAACCATCTCAACAAACCCAACCATCTCAATTATCTCAACATTCACAACCACCTCCACCGTCCAAATATCTCAACATTCTGAACGATATCAAACATCCCAAACATTTCAACTATCTAAACCATCTCAATAATCCCAATCATGTCAATCATCTCAATCAACTCAATCATCTCAATTATCTCAACGATCTAAACATTCTCAATAATCTCAATCATCGCAAACATCTCAACCATCCCAACAATGTCAACCATCTCAATCAACCCAACAATCTCAACCAACACAACCATCTCAATGATCTAAATCATCTCAACAATTTCAACAACCACCCCACCATCTCAACCATTTCAACGATATCAACCATTTTAACTATCTGAACCATCTCAGCTATCTCAAACAAATCAACCATCTCAACCATCACAACTATCCCAACCATCTCAATCATCTTAACAATCTCAAACATCTTCGCCATCTCAACCATCTAAACAATCTCAATAATTTCAATACGCGTCGCATACGTCTACGTAAAAACAGGGATTCAATTTTTGCTCATTTTGCTTCATACCAATTTGTACCTGATATTGTATTCTTCTCCGAAATTTGGATAATAAGTGACGAGGTAAATTCTTATAAACTTAACAATTTTGAAACATTTGATGGTTGTTACAACAACCATCCAACTGGTGGTATAGTAGCTTATGTGAAAAAAAGCTTTTTCTTTTTAGTCTATAGTTAAAAATTTGGTTACTGCTGATATTTTGCAATTAAACTTTAGTTTAAATTCTGAAGTAGTTTGGATGTTTGTGTGTACCGTTTTATTTTCCGCCCAGTCAGTGATTTTATTGTGTAATTCTCAAACTATTAAGTGTTCTTCAAAAAATTTATTTATACTGGGAGACTTTAACATAAACATTTTAAAATCAATTTCGGAATTTAATGATATTAATCAATACTCATCTACTTGTATTGACCATATTTTTGTTAGAATCAAACCTCAATTAGAATTATATCTTAAAGCTGAGGTTTGCGATTTGCACTTATCCGACCGTAATTTAATTTCACTAAAAATTAATGTTTTCAAATAATATCAAAAGTTTCACAAGGACGCGTACAATTAAACATATTAATTATATCAAATTAAATTCACTATTAGTACAGGACCAAGATTTATTATTGTTTCTAGACTATCCTAATAAAATGTTAAACAAATTTTTAAATAATATCACTGCTAAAATTGAAGAATCATCTTATTCTGTCAAAATGATTTTTAAAGATAAGAAAATTAAGTGCTGGATGTCTAGTAGCCTTCTGAAAAGTATAAAAGTTATAAATAGATTGCTTCTAATTGCTAATAAACATAAAAATAATATTAAACTTTAGAATAGAGTAAAATTCCTTCAGAGAAAAATTAAGTAAGATATAGCCACCACTAAAGAACAATATGTACTATCAAAACAAATTTCAGCATTCTAAAAAAGATTTAAAAAGTCAATGTCGTTTATTGGACGCAATTGTTGGTAAGCAGAAATCATTTCAACCAATTTTTGAAATAATGGATACTAATGGTTTTGTAATAACTGAGTCATTTGACATAGCAAAAGCTTTTAATGAATATTTTGTTGATATTTACATTAAGCTAAAAATCAATAATCTCTAGTAATTCGTATGTACCCAACAGAGATGGTAACTTGCTAAAACATAATTTTGAGTATAAGACATTTTTCTTTTCACCCATATCCCCCCCTGAAATTTTGAATTATATCAGTAATATTGGATAATTCCAATTCATCTGGCATTGATAATTAAAATAATTCTTTAAGAAAACAAATTGCATCATCTATTGCTTAAATGTTAGCTCATATCTTCAATGTCATCCTTGAACGTAGCATTTTTCAGTTTGCTTAAAAATTGCTTCAGTGGTACCGTTGTTTAAATGTGGTAATAAATCAGAATTAACCAATTACAGGCCCATATCATTACTGTCAGTTTTTTCAAAAATATTTGAAAAATGTATTAGAACATGATTACTATTTTTTCTAAACGAGAGATCGTTTTTCTCAAATAAACAATTAGCGTATTTTGTTGACCAAAAATGAATTTGGGTTTATTTTTTCCCAAGAAAATAGCCAATTTGATTTAATTGGCAAAGGCCAACTTTTCGAAGTAAAGTATAAATTTACTATGTATTATGATCTGGTGGCAGGTATCATAACCAAACATTAGAATTATGTTTAATTAGACCCAATTTTTTTTTGGGTTAAAGTTATCCTTGCGGGGGTTTATCCTATGCAATTGTTGTTGTAAATTTGTCAAGGAAATACGCTTAATATGGTTTTAGAGAAGGATGTAATTGATTCATCAAATGATCACGTTAGCGCGGCGGCTAACTTCATTGATTTGACTAAAGCTTTCGACACAGTTGACCATGAGCTTTTATTGTATAAGTTAAATTGTGCTGGTATTTGAGGTAGAGCTACTGTTATCTTCTGAACAGAAAGCACACTGTAAATATTTGCGGAAAATTTTGCGGTTATAGTATGATCCACTGTGGCGTTCCTCAGGGTTCAGTTCTGGGCCCTATATTATTTTTAGTTTATATTCCTTATTTTTTTAGACTTGAAGGGATATATGATTGGTTTTGCTGATGACATTGCACTTAATTATAGAGGATTGTCAAATTAATTATAATTGAATATCAAATCAATTCCGACCTTTTAATTTTAAGAAGATTGTTGAATTTGCATTATATGATTCTAAGCACAAAATCAAAGTAATGTTTTTTAAGTTACATGCGGTCCTATAAAGATAAACTTTGAAACTATTTACCATTCTACTATATGTATGAACTATAAAATTAACATTGTCTCAGCTGAATTATCCAGTGGCTCTAATGAATGTAGCAACATTGAAATTGCCGAAAATTTTAAAAATTTACGAGTTACGTTAGATACAAGATTTGGTTTTAAAAAACATATTGAAAATCCTCAACATTATATTTAAGCTTGTAACAGAAAATTGTATATTCTTCGCATCCTTTGCTCTGTGTCGGTTCTACTACAATTTTATTACAGCCTAATTCAGTCCAAGCTACAATAAGCAATAATTATTTGGAATGGCGTTTATTCATCATCTCTTCAACCAATGCTAGTTGTGCAAAACTCATCCATTCGCATAATTTGAAAGAAACCGCGTTTAACATCTGCTTTGCCTTTATTTAAATCAATAAAGATTTTACCGTTAAGATATTTATGTGTTTTAATGTATTAAAAATGTTCTTTCTTCGTAGTGGAAATCGTAGACTAAAAATTACGAGATATAATTTCCGGATTTTGAATAATTGTGAATATCCCATTCTCAAGAAAGAACATTTCAGAAAATTGTATGTATCTGCAGCACCAGTAATTTTTAATAAGTTGCTTCGGAACATCAAAGAAATCACTGTTACGTTCAAATTTTTATATGAAATGAAGAATTGGTTGTTGAATATTAATGCTATTTTCTTTATATTTTTATTTTTTTGTGTTGTACCCAACAACAAACTTTAACTTGTATCTAAGTTTTATGATAGGGGGTTTCCAATACTGATCGTTTATGATCACGGAAGCAACCTAACTTGATCCATTTTAATTTAACATTAATCGTTTTACTATGTATCGTTTAAGTTATTTCGTCAATAATTTCAGACATTTATCTGCTTTTATTAATTGTTACTTTAATATATTTTAGTTCTCTAAAAATAATTTACTGAATTTATTTTTGTAATTTAATGTTATGTAATGGTTGAATGAATAAAATAAATAAATAATAATCTTTAAAACAACAATCATCATAACAAGCTCAATCATCTCAAACAGCTCAAGCATCTCAACCATCTCAACCATCAGAATAATCTCAACCATCTCTACCATTTCAAACGCCTAAACATCTCAATCTTCTCAAGCATCTCAATAATCTTTGCCATTTGAATCATTTCAATCATCTAAACTGTCTCAACAATCTCAATCATCTCAACAATTCTACTCATCTCAACAATAAAAATCATCTCAACCATCTTAACAATCTGAACCACCTCAAGCTTTCTAGCCATATCAACCATCTTACAAATCTCAACCATCTCAATCATTCCAACCATCTGAATCACCCCAACCATCCCAAACATCTCAACTATCACAACCATCTCAACCATTTCAACGATCTCAATAATTTTAACTTTGCCAACCATCTTAACCATAGTTTAACCATCCCAACCATCTCTGCCATTAAAACCATCTCAACCATCTTAATCATATCTCAATAATCTCTACAATTGCAATCATCTCAACCATCTTAAATATCTCAACCATCTCAACCATCCCAACCGTAACAATCTCTACCATTACAACCATCTCAACCATCCCAATCATCTCAACCATCAGAACCATCTCAATAATCTCAATCTTCTCAATCATCTCAACCATCTGAAACAACTCAAATATCTCAACAATCTCAATCATCTCAGCCATCCTAACCATCCCAAAAATCTCAACCATCACAACCATCTCAATCATCTCAAAAATCTCAACCATCTCAATCATCTGAACCATCTAAACAATCTTAATTATCTCAATCATCTCAACCATCTCGACCATCTCAACTATTTCAACGATCTCAACCATCTTAACTATCTCAACCATCTTAACCTTCTCAACCATCCCAAACATCTCAACCATCAAAATCATCTCAAACATCTCAACAATCTTAATCATCTGAATCATTACAACCATCTCGACCATCTCAACCATTTCAACCAGCTCAACCATCTTAACTATCGCAACCATCTCAACAATCTGAACATCTCAACAGCCTCAACCATCTCAAACATCAATCATCCCAACCATCCCAACCCAACCATCTAAACCATCTCAGCCATCTCAACCATCCTAACCATCACAGCCATCTCAACCATCCCAACCATCTCAATCATCACAACCATCTCAGTCATCTCAATCAGCTCAACCATCTCGACCATCTAAACTATCTCAACCACCACAAAATCTCAACCATCTCAAACATCAATCATCCCAACCATCTCAATCATCTCAAGCATCTCAAGCAATTCAACCATTTTAACCATCCCAACCATATCAACCATCAGAACCAGAACCATCTCAACCATCTCGAAAAACTCAACCATTTCAATCTCGGTATATTTTTGTTAGATTTAGCTATTACATAAAATAAACTTCCCCTTAATATTTAACACTATATAAAATATTGGCGGCACGAATAACCAGCCCAAAAAAAATAATACAAATCAAAAACAAGAAATTCACCATCGCCTAAAGCCTAAAACGAGCAATCGCCCTTATTCACAGATAGTTTACAATCGCCCAACCTAAAATGAAAAATCGCTCAAATTTGTTTATAAAATTATTGGTCTACATATTTTACATTTTTGCTTATTGGGCGCCTGATAATTTACACTAATAAGCTTATAAAAACTAATAATTAAACGTAACTATCTCACCTTATATCGGTCTGCTATTATTGATTTAAACTAGGTGACGTAATCTAATCCATCTGCAATTGAATAAAATAATTTTTATTAGTCATTAAAATGCTACATATTAATAACCAACAATTGTGTGGCCAACAAGTCAGGCTATTTCAAAACCTTTATTTACAATCATGTATAATAAAAAAAAATTAATGACCAATAAATATTTTTTATGAAATCAAGCGAAGCGCTGTCATATTACAGTCAAACCAAAAAAGGTTCCATTATCGCGTACAATTATTAAAATATTTTGTAGCTGCAAAACAATGCAATATTCCAATACATTATATGTATATAGTGTTCAAGCGCAATTATACATCTATAACTCAACAATAATCGCTTTATTAATTCACAAATGGTAGTAGGAGAAACAGTAAATATTTACTTATCTACTTGTTAGTTTCTTCCAATCAAAAATCATAACTCGCGAGTCGTTTATATCTAAATGTGTGCCTCGGCAGTCTCGCGTTTATACAGAATATTATAGAAAGGTGCATGCAGCATACTGTGTTTATATGTATTATGTACACGTTTCTAATCATCTAATAACAAATCTAATGCAGTGAAATAATAATAATTGTATTTACAATCTTATACGAGTATACGAACATTTCTTAATAAGAGGCGTGGTAACTTAAAATTGTTTATGCACGAACGTTTTGAATGAATATATAGTATATGGAATAAAAAGAGTGACGCGAGAAGAAGAAACCCTCTTGTTTAAATATTAGCATCAATTAATGATATTTGTAGAAATATTTTTTTTGTATTGTACATAGGTACCATTGAATGTTGATTTTAACGAGCAAAATATTTTTTTTTATGATACACTTGGCTAACAAAATGTTTCGAAATTTAGATCAATGGATGATTGTACAATTTTTTTTATTTAGAAAATATCTGATCGTATATAGCTGATATTACGCCATACGATATCAATTTAGATCTTTAATATTAAAAGATTTAAGTGCTTTTTGTTTAGGTTTAGTATTTTTATTACAGGACAGCGTTTTAATAGCATAATTATACGAGTAAGTTCTATACAACTGTAAAATTTGTTTGTTTTTACATTTAATGGTATTTTACTTGAAAATCAATGAACGATACTCATTAACGTATAAATATCACTAATATCGATTAACTGTCGATTGGTAATAAAAATATAGATTAGGGGCGGACAAGTTATGCAATAATTATATAGATATTGGCAAATATGGGCTGGTTATTTACTAAGGTTTGTTTATTATTTATATGGATTTTAATTTTTAAGAGCAACGTAGTAAATAAATTACATAGATCTGACCGCGCACCATAAAAACCATTAAACATAGGATACCAAAGGCGAGGCGAAGTGATTTGCCTGCAGCTCAATGCACTTGAAATATTTATCCCACGAAAACAGTCATATTATTGTGTTATTGTACCAAAGAGTAGCTTGACATTTGCACAAGAGTCGATAAGGTTCCAGACTTCATTGTGGTGTAAAATAAACTGGCAGGCTTATGGAAAGGTGTCGTACCAACAACTTAAGTCGCTAAAATTTTGGCTTCAGTAAGAATATTCCAGGAAAAATACTAATGAGAACATTGATTAAAGAAGCCAAAGCCACATTTATATTTAAAACAACTCTATCCAAAACAACCAATTAAAAAAAATCAAAATAGTTACAGAACAGAAAAATGATTTTAGACTTCTCTATGTCGATATTATATTTTGCAATCAAATTGATTTACAAGGTGGGTATTTTACGCTAGGCATTTATTTCGGTGCAGCTCCTAAACCGATCAATTACTGAAATAACCAAAAAATATTATTTTCATTGATTTAGGAACTTAAAAATATACTCTATGGTAAAAGTAAGACCTTGCTGATTTTAACTTTGCTTACAATACCGAAACAGCCAAAAGATCTCGATTATACAGCGATTGTAAAAATATTAGCGGATCATTTTTCACCTAAAATTAACAAACGAGTCGAGCGGTTCAACTCTTTTACAAGCTGTACAAAAAAAAGGGTAAATTAATTGCTGATTTTATTTTTTTTTCTAAATTTGGTGATTTTTGGATGATGCAAAAAAGCAAATGCAATCAACAAGAAGTATTCAAATATGTGGACGAAAGATTTGAAAAATACTGTGAGGTTCTACTTTCAATGGAAATGCCGGCAAAAGAAGCTTAGGTAATAAACCCATCCGCTAATCATTTAACTAATTTACATAGTCAATTAAGTCAAACAGAGTATCAATAAATCTAATAATCTAGCCACAATAAATACGGTCATATATTATACGTCTATAGAAGAAGTCGATTCAAAGTCATCAATGAAGTTCCACCGGAAGACTGTTCATGTGAGATGTGTGTACTAGTTGAAGGTCTATAGTTGAATATTAAAGTCTATACTAGGTAGATAAGTACCACTCCAATTTTTATAATGTAAATGTTGAAATGAATTCTGATAATTACAGTTACAGTTGAATTCATAAAAGTCTTGGATAATATTCGAGTAAGTGTGAAGTTTAGCGATTTTAAACCGATGATTATGAGGTCATGATTAAATGTTTTAAAATCAGGCTGAGGCTTAATTTTTCTGAATCAGCCCGCTTATCTGATTGAAATAAGCCGGTACAAACTTAAATAATATTGGTCTTATGACAAATATTTTAACAAATCTAAAATCGCGAAGTGAGTAAATAGTGAATAAATAAGAAAATTATTAATTCACAATGAGCAAGTCCAATGGTCGTGGTAGCTAAACCAAACAAATCATTGCACATTTGTATAGATTTTAAGAAAACGATTATCATATATTTGTCAAGGCTCAGCATTATTTAATTCCAAGAATCTTTTTTTTACGCGTTTATCCAGTTCCACGTATTTTTGGATTGTAGATTTGTCAGTAGCATTCCAACGATCACGGTATCAGAACAATTTTGAGAATTGCTTTCTATAAACACTCATAAATATATTTTTCGACATACTCGTTTACCGTTCTGTTTAAAGAGAGCTCCATCCATTTTTCAATCGATATGAAGGTAACTTGAATACCGTAATAAGCATTTAGCATGAAAATAATGGAAGTAATACCTCAAAATAAATTTAGAAAAAAGGAGAATTAATTATAATTTCATTATAGGCTAAATCCAGCAAAAGTTAATGCAGTGATTTAATTATTGACATATTAAATGGAAGTTACGACTGTAACAACTTTTTATCTATGATGTCCTCCTGCTTAGATCATTGTTTTATTAGGCAGAGTGTCAATAGCAACCATTACATTACTTCTTCAGTTTTCGATTTTGGGATTAGTGACCATTCGGCTGTTATATTTTCTACAAACATTACCAAAACCAAAAACAAAAAAAATGTAATCGAGTACGTGTCTATTGATTTTGACAGACTTTTTGATTCACTAGTCAGAGAGACTTGGCTAGAAATTTATAAGTTGGCGTCTGTGGATGTAGCTTATTCTACAATAGCTTTACTTCTACATTGGCTAATCACATTCAAAATAATCAAAAAAGACTTTTAAGACCTACTGGTAATTTTTTAAAACCTTGGAGGTTGAAAAAACTAAAAAAAAATTATATAAAAAGCTCAAATCCCATCCGAATAACAAAAAATTGGAGCAATGCTATATAAATTAAAAAAACAATTTGTTCATAATCTGGTGAACAAAACTCGAGTCCAATATTATGTTTTAACAAGAACGCTAATAATACCATAGCTAATTGGACGCAATTGGAAAAAACTCCAATAATAATTGGATAATTAAAGTAACTGATGGCGAAGGAAACATTTACGATGATCCTCACAAAGTAGCTTCCCTCTTTGATTCCTTTTTCACAATGATTCCAATAACATTATCGGCTGAAAATATTTAAAATGATAATTTAAGTTATCACCTATTACGGTAGATGAAATATTTTCTTTGATAAATCAGTTGAGAACTACCAATGCATGTGGGCATGATGGGTTCAGCAATACTTTGGCCAAAAAGATTGCTCAATTCATAGCTCATCCCTTGTGTTTTATTTGTAACCTTAGCTTCAGTGTGGGTGAAGTTCCTAACGACTTAAAGAGGGCCGTCGTTGTTCCATTTTACAAAGGTGGTGTTAGTTCTGCCACGTCTAATTACAGACCTATCGAGAGAGCATAATATATGTATATACATAGAGAGCATAAACTCTGTGTTTTCAAAAATTTTAGAAAACGCTGCTAAGTCACGATTAATACCGTTTTTAAATAAAATTGATTTCCTTAATAATGCCAAATTTGGGTTTAGAAATAATCTAAATATTGAAGATGCTTTGCTTCTTTTAGAAATAACTGGTCAGATATTTCTGAGAACATACTAAGTGACCTATATATTCTTAGAAGATGGTTTAATTCACACCATATGATAATGAGTTGAACATCACGCTGAATGGCATTTCATCTAAGAAGTGTTGATGATCTTGGTAACAGCCTTGTTTGTCATTCCTTAAATTGCTCATGTTCCGTGTGCTAAATGTTTTCCAGTTGAAAGGGCATCCAGTTTTAAATACCTGGAAGTTATATTAGATGAAAAGTTCAAATTCTCTGAGCATGCTGATTTTATTATGAAAAAATGCGTTTTTCTCTCGGCCAGTTTTATCATCTACGAACCATTTGTCCACAACATATTCTGAAGCTCTTATATTTTACTTTATTTAATTCCAAACTTGAATATTGGTTGGCTGTATGTTGAGGTATTTATTATCGGAATTGGAGACATGTTGTTATGCTGCAGAAATTTGCCATCCGTTTAATGTTTTTTAAAAAATGAACAGTTTCCTCATTTCCATTGTTTAAAATTGTGCAAATTTGCCATTACGATGTCGATACGTATATAAAGTACTACGAATATTTTACGCGAGAAGTGGGTTTGATAATGTAAAATCTATTAATCAGAACAATATAAGAATTAATAATCGATGCGTTGGTTAAAAATAAAAATAAAAAATAAAAAGTTGACGATCTTGGTCTTATAAAATATTACGGAAAATGTATGCTGGAGCTGAGGTCACTGTACAATCTTCTCAGTAAATATAAGTAATTCGAATGGTAGGTAGACTATCAAATGGCTTTAGAAAAGTCTGTGATTGATTATAGTGCATTAGAATTGTACGATCCCAAAAAGCCCGAAGGCATTGTCGCCGATACAAGTTTATACGGGGTCTGAGTGATTTTATCACACATAGTTATTGGTGTAATTTTCGCATTTGCATAGCGAAGATTTTGGCATAGCCTTTGCAGTGGAAAAATATACAAATATATTGTTGGTCTTCCCTTTACCATTTACAGCGACCACTAATCACTAAGGGATATTTTTAACCAAAAACAGTCGCATCCGCTAGATTACAAAGATGGACAGTAATAGTTTTTGCGTTAATTACAAAATTGAATATCGTCCAGGAAAGAAGATGAGTAACATAGATGGACTGTAGCGCTTGCCTATAGAATTTAAATGGAACGTAGTAATTTATAACATAAAATATATTAATTTTTCCTATAAATTTCCTGTCCAAAGTAAACAGGTAGTTGAAGCTACCAGAAATGATAAAATTGTATGTAGGTTAAGTTTTTAAAAACACCTTTCGGTTTCGTTTTTTTGTTCCGGTTCAGTTAGAAAGATTTGTTCTGATTATGTTCCGGTTCAGAAACCAGTTTTATATTGAATTCGAATAAAAACATTAAAATATTTGAAGAATGGCTTATTTGAACCTCCCAATCATATTTTTTGATAACCAGATACATTAAAATTCAAAACTAGTCAATGTATTATAACATTTCAAATATATTTAAAACCAAAATCAATTGTTACATTTATTTATTCAGTAATATCATTTAATTTATGAAATCAGAATCATATTTTAAATCAATAAGTAAATAATCACAGTAAACAAAATATAGCAAGGCATCTATTGTTGCGTTTTTTTATTTGCTCCCGATAGCTGCTATGCGGAGCATCTCGAATCTTGTTTGCATTGAAGGTACGGCTAAAATAATTTTTGCTAATTCAGCTAGCTCGGGTGAATGGATACTTTTCTTGGTCCAATATTTTAAAATGTTGCATTCATTAAATTCGCGGTCAGGTTTAATTGAATTGATTTGGAATAATAATTTGATACTTTCATCATCCAACATCGAGACAACATCTTATTGTAATTCAGATTCGTTTTCTTTTTCGTGAAGATATAATCCGAAATTCTCATATATAGTACTCAGCATCAGCATTCAAATTTTTATTATAAAAGGATTTCATCCTTTTATGTTGTTTTTATTTGTAGATTGCAATTCGAGCCTAAATTTCCGATAGTAACGCTCAACATTAATCAAATGGTTCCGCGCAATGTCAAGCTGTTCATTGGATAATATAATTTTATACCGAAGATCTAAGTACAAATCAGCTAAAATGAACTCTTTACAAATAATTTTTTCTCTCGATAAGCAATGGCAATTTAAATTGCCTTAATTGGAGCTTCATTTTGATTGATTTTCGAAATTCGTAGTTTCATTTCGATCCAGATTCCGATGAAATAACCTAACAGTAATTTTTCGTCTTGTAACATAACTGTATCAAGCTTTATAGGCTCAAGGCAGCCACAAATGCCTTTACAAACAACCAGTCATCGTTTGACAATTTGAAAATTGTATAATATTCATACAACTTTGAAATTTTAATAAACGGTGCAACTTATCGAATGTTGAATTCCATCGTGTAAGGCTATCTAACTTGGGTTGTTTGAGTTTTATTGCTTTAATCAATACTAATATGTTGGGTGTATGTAATTTTTTATAGACACATCTGCTTTTCGCTAACCATTTTGCAATAAGTTTATCTTTAAGTACGTCATTATCATGGAACATAATATTAATATTAACGGTACCATCGCTTCTATTATTGTGTATAGCTGTACTTTCATCCTTATTTTCAAGTAAGTAACAGTCTGTTTCACAGTCGTCATCATCCGGATTAGAAGCATTTGAATGATTTCGATCGTTTAATATTTCCATGTAACCTACAACATTTTCATTGTTTTCTGCGTATTTGCACCATTGTCAGTAGTAATTGTGTAGATTTGATCTATTTTGATGTCATACAACAATAAAACTTTTAATAAATGTCTTTTATATAGACTCAAGTATGTCGATGTTTCAATTCAACCATTGCTTGCTTTCGTAATAAAATCGTGCCATGTAAAATGTACTGAGCATTAACGCCCAATACAGATCTATCACATCTAGCCTAGTCGTCTTCTGCGTTTTCATATAATCAGGATTTAACATTTTCAGGATTTAACGATTTCAGGGTTAATGACAAGTTTGAAATTGAATCCTTTCTAAAATTGGTTGAACAATTTTCCAGAACACTGAATGCAATTATATTAACATTCATTTTTGGTTATAATTTCAACACAATATGCCTCTTTTAAATTAGTTTCATTTATTCCCATGGAAATATTTTTAGTTTTGAAATAGTCATCAACCTTGTTTGTATCACCAACGCACGCCAACAATAGTGATATGGAATTCTGGGTGCAAATTATCTTTCGTAAACTTTTTTTCGTTATTTAAAATGATTTTAGGCTTTACAAGATATGATGCTCTTTGGTGTGATAGCGTACAATATGACGTTCGAAATTATCAGCATGAATTCCAGCTATGCGTTTGTTACAATTTTCTATAAGGCAAACACATTCATTATTGGTTAAATTTATTTTCAAAATAACGCCTAATGGGATTCTGTATCGGCCACCCCATTATGTTACCTAAAATTACTTTCATTTGTATCGATATCGACATCAAAAACGGAAATGGGATTATTTACCATCAGATCTCAAGAAATTCTCTTTTCTAATGTATTTATTATTATTACATTTTTATTCCCTTTTATATATTGTACTTTAAAATTGAAACCAGAATAAATGTTCTGAATATGTTTTCAAAAATATAAATTTGAAAGCGAAAACGAAAATGAATGAAGTTAGTAGAAATTGAAGCTACATGAAAAGAGTTCTACGTTTGAAATTCAACGCATTGATATTATTTTCTATCGGTTCGGCAGGCCATTAATCGGAACTATTTCCTTGCTTATTTAATTTCACAATGGATATCGATTTTTACGTAAATACTTGCCTAAACGGTCGAAAACAAACCGCTAGAGGTATTACAATAGCTTTAAAGATAATTTTTTAATGACAAAAAAAAAACTGCTTATATTACAATCTAGGTGTATTACAATCTCTCCAAGCTCATTTTTACACAAAAGTTAGCACAATTCTAAAATTCAAAGAAATACTGTTACCGCAAAGAATTTTAAAGCAAACATAAGAAACAATTCAGCTTGCGCCTTTGCTTCATTCGGTGCACAAATTAAGCATTTCCAAACGGATCACAAGTTTTTAAATTGCATGGCCAAGCATATCACTAAGCCACATCGATACTAAAACCACCTGCAGATTTAACACCAAAACATAGTCAAACCTAGATTTCTGATGGCAATGATGCAATTAATTTTCGCATGAATAATGCTAATAGTCAACAGAGCCTTTCTAAAGTTATTTGTCAAATTCAGCAGGTTCTGGATTAAAGTCCGTGTACACGAAGATATTTAAGAACACGGCTTATGTTATCCAACAACAAGAAAAATTATCTGACAACCAACTACATTTCACAAACCGTACCAGATATTGCTGTATTATATGTTGGAGACGAAGAAAATGTTCCAACCAATATGAAATTGAAAATGTACCCTTTTCATGATTCACAGTGCCACATATTGAGCAAAAATAGTTGACTTGTCGATCAAAAATTGGTTGGACTATAAATTTAAAACACACAAACAGATAACACTTTTCCAATTTTATGGATATAGATTTTCTATTCGGAAAGATATATTTAATCCTCTGTTTTTTGCAAATAAACTTTTCTAAAGTGAATATATGTTAGAATGGACTAAATTTAATTCGAAAGAATCAAACTGGGTTACGGTTTGGCCGATTCAATTTTGCAACGTAAGAGTGCAGATTGAATTGAAGCTAATTTTATTTTATTTAGACTTAAATCCTATTCAAATCAATTACAAACTTCAGAACCAGCAAATATTCCATTTGCAAATTTTTCGTATACGTGTATGAGTAAAGTTTTCTATTAAGAATTTGGTGTAGGACGGCAACAATATCACTGTTTTTTTTTAGTAATACCAACAAACTTACTCAAATACGGAATCCATTACCATACAAAATCAAAACATAGAGGTAATAAATCAAACTTTTTTTCAAAATTTGAATTATGTTTAAATATTTCATTTATTAACTTTAAGTTGTTTAAAAGTCGATGATGAAGATTCAGCCAAAAATTATAAGCCGAAAGTGGAAAATCTATAATACAATTTGTGTTATCCTAGCCGAAATAAAAAATATGATGGTTACCAGGCGAAAGTGTCCAACCGAAAGTTAATGTCAATATGAACAGCATTGAAGGCTTTTGCCAAGATCAAACTATTTTTCTACATTCATGTGAAAAATGGTGGAAAATCCGTGGTGCTGTGTCTGGAGGGGGATTGCACAAATGTAATTTTTCAATAGCTATCGCACAAAAAAAATTCAGCTCAAATTTCAGTGGGAAATTCGGGAAAATTAGATTTTCATATAGATTAGATTTCAAATCGAATTTTTCCACATTTTCCAGGGGGAACTTGAAATGAGAAAGTTTTGATGAAAGAAAAATGAAGCCTTTTATAGAAAACAGCTACATATATTGATAAATTTCATCAACGCTTTCCTTCTCCAAACGTAACACTCTATAGAGGCTAATATTTGTTGGATTCTTCCGGGTTTTTGTGTTTTCCGTGAGAAATTGGAGCAAGAGGTTTTGCCACGTAAGAATGTTGATAAACAATTTTAATGCAGCCTGTATCCTGTTAACTTTCGGCTGGAATGTTAATAAGGCAATTTGCATTATCGACCTATTCTTACTTCTAACTTTCACAGGGAATGTGTTGTATGTCAAAAAATATTTTTGTTGGCCGGGTCAGATGGATACAGCTTGAGATTGGGGGTGATTTGATGTATTTGTTGAAAACATTTTAGAATTTTTGTATGTCGGTGATCTGTTATTTAGTCCCCTGAAGTCACAAAATAATTGTTGCCTGGCCCTCAGTTTAGAAAAAATTCATTAAACCATTCTCTATCTCATGCTGAATTCATATGTAGCAATACAAATTCAATAAACCATGCTCTATCTTATGCTGTTTGGGCCAGCCAACCAAATATTTTCTGAATTCAAGCGACTATATTATAGCCCACCTAACAGTGTAGCAAATCATTTATTTTTCTACAGACTAAACATCTTGATCTGTAGAGAAATTTTTTCCAGAAATTTTTTAGACATTTCTGTTAGAATTTACAAACTGTCACGATAGTAATATTTTTCGTGACTTAGAGCAAAACTGTATGAATATTAAGTAAATATCATGATATAAATATAGTAGCATGACATTTTAAAGTCTTTGGATAAAATTTTGGGCTAACTTCACAAAAAAATATTAAAAACTTTCGTGGCAGCATGATTTTCGGGGCTGAGAGTAAAAAGTGTCACGATAGTTACTTAGTGTTACCATCGCATTTTTCAGGTATGAAAATTGATCTTACTTCACAATTTCACATACATCAAATACGACATTTCATTCGGACATTTGGTGTGCATTAGTAGATATGTATAAAAATGATAATATCTACCATATCATACTATCTAAATGATGATCACGGTAAGCTAATATTCAATATTCAGTCGGCGAAATGCCAACAACCAAAAAAATATCTGTGGTGGCGTTTTCAATTTTATCCAAAACATAAGAGTAGCCATGACCCTCGTCTTACCTGTAAATACCTCTACGCCAAAATTAATGAAGTGTAAGCGTTGTTTGGCTCATAAAAATAACCTGTTTAAAATATTCAAAGCTAATGGAATGCTAAATCAATAAACCATTTATTTCAGTGAAATAGGCAAATTGCTCTCACAATGATGAGTGTTAATTAAAAATTTAAAACTCAATTAACTTTTATGTGTAATTAAAAATCAATTTTCCAAAAAATTTCAATCGCGGACTAATCAACATAATTTTTATTTATTTTATAAACAGCTCAAACATATTGTTAAATATATGTCTTGCAACATATAATTTACGATCATTTCACAACGTGACAAGTGAAGTTAAGAGCATTAGAAAAATTATAAAAAATAAAAAGATGAACATCAATTACCATAAATTAAATGTATAATGAAGCTGTTATAATTAAAAATGACATTTTTTTACAATTTTTACCATTTTACAAAAATAAATGTTTATAGCCTTTGGTCACTGGTGAAAATGAGTTTTCTATCTATTATACTATATACATGGTATACATTTCTGTAAATGATTGATGAGGTTACCACACAGGTATGTGTATACATATATATATATATATATATATATATATATATATATATATATATATGTAAATAAAATTGATTTTCGTAATTACGTACGGGGTAAACTTGTTTCGGCGTATGTAAATTGTATTTAATTTATATGGTTGAATGACTTCCAACCGCGTATGTAGTTTAGCGATAAGATGTACACAAATCTTTAATGACACTTTAAACTTATGTATATGTAGGTACAACTACCAGTTGGAATGAATTTAATTGAACCCAGTTCAATAAATTACGGTCGATACCTCTCGCATACCACTTGATTTATCGCAATATCCTACACTGTAACCACAAGTTGTCTCAATTATTTATTTATGTATGAAATAAGAGACGATAAGATAAATTGACATTTTAAGAGATTTGTTTTTCTTTTTTCGTTCATCTTAATTTCCGTTTCTATAAAATATATATTTAAATGAATCACTTAGCTCTATAAATGTTTTGCCATGATACATTTAAGTATATAACTGCGTTCTAATATTTATTAACACAAAAAAAAAAAATTTAGATTTAAGACATGATTGTCGGCAACATTTAATTACTTTGTGAATATTCCTACATATTTTCAAGCAAGAATCTAAAAATCCCAAAAACTATTTTATATCATCACAGATTCACAAAAGAGTGGTATGAGGTCAATAAACTATTGCTTTTGATCATTTAAATATTTAATCGAAAAACTTTTAAACAAAAAAAAATTTAAATACTTTTAACTATACCTTAAGGTGGTATTTATAGATTAAAATGGGTGGTATCTGTTATGACAGGTAAACTATAGAGAAAATAGTTAATTTAATGCAATTTTGTCACGACTTTTTTTTTTAATATTTTAGGAATATTTCTAAAGCATGAATGTGCTTAACGCATATATTACCATTGAACTGGAAAATAATTGATTTTTGTTTATTGCTGTTTTGGTTAGAAATTTGGAGTTAATTTGGTTTTTGTTTCGATTACGATTTTAATTAATCGATTCACTACTAAATAGGAATTTATTTTAAAACTTTTAAACTTTTACTTTCACAGAACTTCCACTTTGGATAAACTTGAATGTGTACAGCAAATCTTACAAATTTGGAAAGGTGAATCACTGGTTTTTGTGATCACTAAAATATTTTGTTTGGTACACAAATTATTTTTTTCTAAATTTGACGGAACAAGCATCATGTCCGGGAAGTACTTACTTATTTGCTTACTAAAATATTTAGCATTTTAAAAAAATTTAACTGTTTAATTTACAAACAATTTTGAATTGTAAATGGATTAGTGAATTACCTGTGTTCAAGAGAAGCTGCCCCAGTATCAAAAATACCTCCCTAATTTTTGCGGATTAACTGGGGCTTACAATTTCGTTTTTTTGTCATATCGTTCCCAAAAACAAAAATCTCTGTGGATACTTTCTTCTTTTGGATGGTCATTTACATAATGAAGAAACTAGGAGCTCTTCCACCATCTAGAAATATCTTCCTTATTTTTGCTGATCGTCAGCAGCTTAAATTATTAGTACAGATCGGTTCTAACAAAAACTAATTAAATATAAAATTCTGTGGATCTGATCCTATAGATTTTTCCAATTACAACTTCCTTTTCTGCTATATTGTTCCCAACCATTAAATCTTAAAAAATTTTAAAATCTTGAAAATTTGATATAATGAATGATGTATAAAGATTATATTGGTATAACCAAATGTAAATTGAACCCAAAGTGATTTCATGTTGGTCCTGTGCATTAAAAGACGAATTCCTTTTAAATAGTGTTTAACAATTTTGCAAATAAAGTGATTTTACCTGTTCAGTCAAATTGTCATCGACAATTTTGTTGAGAGTTTTAGACAATTTTTAGATGACAATTCGCAATTGAATAAAGTTTCAAATTTGCCTTAAACGCTTACGTATTTACATCGTATTCAGAAATAGTTGCTGGGACGCGTTTCTGGTTCAGCGATAAATTGAAATGATAAAAAAATTTTCATTCGTATCTAACCAGCCGTTTTAATTTTTTGCATTCCACAAAACAAAATTATGCATGCCTTATTACACTAGGATGCGACTCTGGTTCGATGAAAACGAAAACTGATAAAAGTGTCATTATTATACAAGTATTTTGCAATTTCAAGTGAGCGACGAATGACAAATTTATGACGAATTTGAAACAAACCCAATTTTGACGATGAAAATTTTTGCCGCCGATTTACAAAATGAAAATATTAAAACCTCTTATTAGTTTAGCTTCTGGTGCATTGGGAATAGGTAGGTATGTAGTTTCATAAAGTATTTAAGTCTTCTTCATGAGAATTAATGAAGAGTTATGGGCCTTAAAAATAGTTTAGTACGCAACGTGCAACGTTTTCAAACAAAACGAATAAATTTCGTCTTAAATTATTTTAAAAATTTTAATTATTTTAAAATAGCCAAATATTTTTTTCCTAACACGCCCAATTGTCGATTTTTTGTAAATATACAGGGTGTCCGGGTTTGAGATGCCAATCCGTTAAGGGGTGATTTCTTGGTTCATTCTGAAAAAAATATCGTATGGGGATCAATTTTTGATATCCATTGAGATACACGGCGTTTAAAGAATTTGCTCAGAAAATAAGTATTTAAATCCATATTTACATATGTTGTTTGCGTATTATTTCACTTTTAAATGATTTTTAAAATTAAAAACACAAATTTTACTTTTATATTTATTAATTTTTATATTTTATAAGTTTGCTCCTTATAGTGAAATTATTTAGTTTTTATTTTGATTTTTTAAAATCGATTTCGGTATATACTTATACCATCGTCAGTTGACTGCTCCTTAAACTTTATTGAATAATATAACGATTTTTCCCCGCTTTTATACCCAAAAAATCGACATTTCAGGGTTTTCTTTGTTTAATTTGGAAAATTTCTCCGCTTACTTATGAATTCAAAATAAAATCGTAAATTTTGTTAGTTGTTGTATTGATTTTAGAGTTTAGCCTGAACGGGTTGTTTTTATTTTTGTAAATTGCTATTTCCTCCATCCGATCCAATAAGTCACCTTTCCTCAAACGATGCAAAACTTCCAAAGTTGTGTTGATGTCCTGGTAATTGTGCTGAGTATCATTTATGTGTTGAGCGAAATTTGATTCTGTCCTAATTTTGCCAATTTCCCTTGTATGTTCCCTGAACCGTTGTCCAAATGATCTTCCAGTTTGTCCTAAATAAAATGAAGGGCAATCTGAACATTTTAATTTATAAACCCCGGTTTCCAAAATTGAATCATTCTTAGGTTTTATTTTTTGTTCCAAAGAATTTTGTGTTTTATAAGCAATTTTGTACCCATAATTTTAGAATATTTATTATACTCTACGCAAATTTTTTAAACGCCCTGTATCTCAATGGATATCAAAAATTGACCCCCATACGATATTTTTTTCAGAATGAACCAAGAAATCACCCCTTAACGGATTGGCATCTCAAACCCGGACACCCCTGTATATAATGTTAGCAAAAAAAATATTTAGTAAAATTTCCACCGTCTGTATATATGTATGATTAATTGCTAATTTAATTCTTTATCGTCTGAAATGATTTCTGCCAAATTCAAAAAATATGGTGCTTTTTTAAGAACAACATCATTTAAATATTTTTAAGCATTCTGTTCAAAAATCGAGATCCTCTTTTGGAGTTTGCAAATTTTTATTGTAAGGCTTTTACAGTAATTTTTTGGTTGGCTCACTAAAATCTTTTTCTGAGTCATTTTCGTTATCATTGTGAGTTACCGTCAATTCTAGTAGTTCAAATGCAGTTCGTCCAAATCATTGACAGTGCCATTTCTAAAATTTGACCTTTTATTTAATTTTGAATGGGTCGTATGAGATATGTTTTGAGAAACGTAGCAGATTATTAGGCTTTCCAGCACGCATTGAGTGTGGACGACTTCAACACTTTTACTGATAAAGCAATGATGTCCACACATCATTGAAAGTTGTTTTCAAGCCTTGGACTCCCCGACATATTTGTATTAGATTTGATCCATAATGTATTGAAAAGGACGACGAATTTAATAAGATTTAAATGTTACAATAACACTCTGATCTTGCAGTTGAATTATTGAAATCGTATTGGGTGGCAAATAAATTATTTCCACATTTGGATGGCTCAATTTTCGTAGATATCCGGGTGCCTTATCCAAAATTAATAGAACCTTGAAAACCTTGAAAGTAAAATTTTTTCGTTTCATATAATCCACTACTTGAGGCACAAATCAGTTTTGGAACCAATCAGTAAACAATGCAGCTGAAACTGAGGCTTTTTTAGTGGTACGCCAAAAAAAGGGTAAACTGGATTTATCTTTGAGTCTCATGGTCCGAGGATTCAATGTCCAATAAATACTCAATGGTTTAGTAATAAAATCTCCCGGCGCATTACTGCATAGAAGTACGGTTACTCTGTCCTTCGTGACCTTATATCCAATAGTAGACTGGACATTTTTTTTCACACCAGACCCGTTTCATCAGCGTTAAATACTTGGTCAGACGTATAGCCAAAAGATAAATCGAGATATTTTATTGCTGAGGACTAAAATTCAAACATTAGCGTGTTATATGAGGAAATTCCACCGTGTTATAGTAAAACCGTATTATACAAACCGTGTTATGCAACATTTTTGACGCATTACGTCGACCGTGTTATAACGAAACCGTGTAATAAAAGTACCGTGTTATACGAGGGTTACTGTAGTTAGAATTTACGAATAGTTAAGGTTAATTTACGAGGATGGTTTTCTTACCCTGTGTACATTCGCGCTTTAACCCAATCAAATGAAACTTTTACGGTTGCCTGGTTTGATTTGACTGGACCAGGATTTAAAACATTTAGATACTTCACTCATTTCCGCAAACTACACAGCATCTTTCATTTTGTGTATATTGAGAGAAGCAAAGAGAGCGAAGCACACTAAGTGGTAATCATCAATACAAATAACTTTATTAAGCTTTTACCTATTTTTATATTACTGATGCTTTGTATATTTTTATATATCATTTTTGGTATAACATATTTCTAAGGAGGTAAGGTATCTTAAATACATTTCTAGAAGCAATGTCTGAAATAACCGCTCAACTGTTGAATGGTATAAATATCGCAACTGCAGCTTATAGTGTAAAATACTTACAAAAGACTTAGCAGCATAATAAATAATTATTTTGAGTTATTCCGTTTTATACTGTCTGCTTGGATACTGTGGTATGCCGATATTTTCCGATTAATTAAGATTTGCAAATATTTTCCGAATTATTTTCGGATTAACAGATTGTGGGTTTTAAACGATATTCTCATGATATTACAAGATTTGCAGATACTTTCCGAATTATTTTCGGATTAACAGATTGTAGGGTTTAAACGATATTTTCATGATATTACAAGATTTGCAGATACCTTCCGAATTATTTTCGGATTAACAGATTGTGGGATTTAAACGATATTTTCATGATATTACAAGATTTGCAGATAATTCCCGATTAATTTTCGGATTAACAGATTGTGGGATTTAAACGATATTTTCATGGTAATATTACTAGATTTGCAGATACTTTCCGATTAATTTTCGGATTAACTTATTGTGGGATTTAAACGATATTTTCATGATATTACAAGATTTGCAGATACTTTCCGAATTATGTTCGGATTAACAGATTGTGGGATTTAAACGATATTTTCATGATATTACAAAATTAGCAGATACTTTCCGAATTATTTTCGGATTAACAGATTGTAGGGTTTAAACGATATTTTCATGATATTATTACAAGATTTGCAGATACTTTCCGAATTATTTTCGGATTAACAGATTGTACGATTTAAACGATATTTTCATGATATTACAAGATTTACAGATACTTTCCGATTAATTTTCGGATTAACAGATTGTGGGATTTAATCGATATTTTCATGATATTACAAGATTTGCAGATACATTCCGAATTATTTTCGGATTAACAGATTGTACGATTTAAACGATATTTTCATGATATTACAAGATTTACAGATACTTTCCGATTAATTTTCGGATTAACAGATTGTGGGATTTAATCGATATTTTCATGATATTACAAGATTTGCAGATACATTCCGAATTATTTTCGGATTAACAGATTGTAGACTTTAAACGATATTTTCATGATATTACAAGATTTGCAGATACTTTCCGAATTATTTTCGGATTAACAGATTGTGGGTTTTAAACGATATTCTCATGATATTACAAGATTTGCAGATAATTCCCGATTAATTTTCGGATTAACAGATTGTGGGATTTAAACGATATTTTCATGGTAATATTACAAGATTTGCAGATACTTTCCGATTAATTTTCGGATTAACAGATTATGGAATTTAAACAATATTTTCATGATATTACAAGATATTCAGATACTTTCCGAATTATTTTCGGATTAACAGATTGTAGGGTTTAAACGATATTTTCATGATATTACAAGATTTGCAGATACCTTCCGAATTATTTTCGGATTAACAGATTGTGGGATTTAAACGATATTTTCATGATATTACAAGATTTGCAGATACTTTCCGAATTATGTTCGGATTAACAGATTGTGGGATTTAAACGATATTTTCATGATATTACAAAATTAGCAGATACTTTCCGAATTATTTTCGGATTAACAGATTGTAGGGTTTAAACGATATTTCATGATATTATTACAAGATTTGCAGATACTTTCCGAATTATTTTCGGATTAACAGATTGTAGAATTTAAACGATATTTTCATGATATTACAAGATTTGCAGATACTTTCCGATTAATTTTCAGATTAACAGATTGTGGGATTTAAACGATATTTTCATGATATTACAAGATTTACAGATACTTTCCGATTAATTTTCGGATTAACAGATTGTGGGATTTAATCGATATTTTCATAATATTACAGGATTTGCAGATACTTTCCGAATTATTTTCGGATTAACAGATTGTAGAATTTAAACGATATTTTCGTGATATTACAAGATTTGCAGATACTTTCCGATTAATTTTCAGATTAACAGATTGTGGGATTTAAACGATATTTTCATGATATTACAAGATTTGCAGATACATTCCGAATTATTTTCGGATTAACATATTGTGGGATTTAATCGATATTTTCATAATATTACAGGATTTGCAGATACTTTCCGAATTATTTTCGGATTAACAGATTGTGGGGTTTAACGATATTTTCTTGGTAATATTACAAAATTTGCAGATACCTTCCGATTAATTTTCGGATTAACAGATTATGGAATTTAAACAATATTTTCATGATATTACAAGATATTCAGATACTTTCCGAATTATTTTCGGATTAGCAGATTGTAGGGTTTTAAACGATATTTTCATGATATTACAAGATTTACAGATACTTTCCGAATTATTTTCGGATTAACAGATTGTGGGGTTTAACGATATTTTCTTGGTAATATTACAAAATTTGCAGATACCTTCCGATTAATTTTCGGATTAACAGATTATGGAATTTAAACGATATTTTCATGATATTACAAGATACTCAGATACTTTCCGAATTATTTTCGTATTAACAGATTGTGGGATTTAAACATATTTTCATGATATTGCAAGATTTGCAGATACTTTCCGATTTCATACGTAGTTCATTGAATTTCGATTTGGTCTAACCAGCCCGACTGTTGACTCGCGCTCATCTCGAGGTTACTTTAGAGAAAATTGTGAACAAAATCCATAAGATATCGTGTTAGCCGATCGCCGAATAATCATTAGAGAGCTTGCTAAAATGGTGAACATCTCAGTCGAACGTATACGAAACTTCCTGCATGAACATTTGAACATGAAAAAGGTAATACCGGCTCATCGTCTGTGGCCGCCGCTGTAGTCAGCTGAGCCTATTTTACATAGTTCGAAAAATCCCATTTTCTGGATAGCTTAAAAATTTGTTATATCGTTGGGCTAAGTATATTGGGCTAAAATGAGACTATGTTGGAAAATAAATCGATTTTTCGTCCAAATTTGTTTTTGATTCAAAACCGATCTAACATTTACTCTACTCCCGCAATTATCGTTTTTAATTTATTTTGAAATTTTGTTAGCAGTGTGTGAATAGAGGCGTGCGTTTTTGGAAATAAAGGCTAAGTAAAATGAAGGAACGCGGACATTTCTTAGTTGAACTGAGTGATAATTAAGGCATATTTATTTATTATTGCTCGCCTTCAGAACTGACGTTAAACAATACTTCACTTCAACCAGTGGCGCACCCAGCTATGTATTAGAGTGAACCAGGTGGTGCGGTTTAAATATTATATTGTCAACCTCAAGCAGAGTTGAAAAGCTGAAAAACCAAATCTTAAAGTAATTCATAATATATTTAATCTATTGCTTAGTCTGCACGTTTCAACAACCAAATCGCAAATAAGAGAACAACTTTTCGTTTTTTTCATGATTTTTGTATTTTGGCTGTTGTTTACCAATTTGACCCGGTACACGAAATATACGAAATTTTCTAGAGTTCTGATAATACGACTCTACATGCCAGAAAAGATGCAAGAAAAGGAAATACAGTCAAACCTGTTTTTGTGCGGTCGTTTTTTTATGCGATTTTTTGTTTATGCGATATTTTTTGTGCGATTTTTTTTAAGCGGTATATGAATTATGGCGCATAAAAAAAGTCGCACAAAAAAAATCGCATAGAAAATAATCGGGTAAAAAAAAATCGCATAAAAACAGACCGCACAAAAACAGGTTTCACTGTACGTTAATTTGAAATGAGGAACTGAGGAAAAGCAAATCGTTTATTTTTCGTGCAAAGGGTGTCCGAATAAGAGCTGAACAATTTACGCCTTTTTTTTAAGTGAAGGTTGGCAGTTCCTAACCCTTGATGCAAATACCGTGTAACCAAATTAGGTGATCACCAAACGGTTCTAAATTATACGCATTCTACATTATACCCAAAATATCTTCATAATATTTTATTGTAAAGTTCTTTTTTGCTTAATGCTACCTTTATGGCTCTAACATATTGCTACAATTTTAAAGTTTATGAACACATCTCTATCTTTCTGTTACAAACAAAGTAGGTACTATTGACAAATTCCGACATTTTATCGATTCCGTGAATATTTCGTTGAACGCAAATTGTTGAAGACATATTGTCGATGCATTTACCTTATTTAGGGAATTTACTCTGAGAATTTGTTCGCGGCCTTACCTAAGTAGAGACAGGGTCAATGACTCGAACAGATGGTACTAGAATTACACACATTTTTAAAAATTTTTAAAAACACTTGTTAAATATTTCGCAAAATTACAAAAGGTTTAAAAAATCACTCGATCGATTTCGGCTTATTAGGCCATCATCAGGAGTATCTACTAAACTGTCTTGTCTCAGTTTAGTAGATACTCCTGATGATGGCCTAATAAGCCGAAATCGATCGAGTGATTTTTTAAACCTTTTGTAATTTTGCGAAATATTTAACAAGTGTTTTTAAAAATTTTTAAAATGTGTGTATTAAGTGTGTTTCGCCAAGTGCCTACGGCAGAAAGTATAAGAAGTGGTACTAGAATTACAATTAGATGGCGAATTTTTTTTTTTTTACACAAATTTAGAAAAAACTTTACACCGTTTCAAAATTAAACACAATATTTATTATAAGCTTCCCAAACTTATAAGAATTTAATATTAATCAATTTTTTTCGGTATATCCCAACAAATTTTTAGATACAGCCATGGACACTGATTTAAATCGCAAACCCATTGAAAAGAGAAAACTCCAAAAAGCTGATGTATGAAAGCTTTATATCCAAAACTAAAATATTTTATTTAAAAAAAATGACTTTGCAGTATTCTCTCCATGTTTCATATTTCGATTTATGTTCTCGGTTAACTATATGCGGTTATAGGTAAATTGATTTTAATCAATTACCAAGTTAAATTTCTTTTTTTTAACGTGTTTCGTTTGTGTCAGACCTCCATGTAAGACGACAGTCTCTATACGTACTTGTGTATGATCATTTAATTTATGGTATTTTATTCTGATGTTCAATGAATATAATTTAAGATAAATTTATTTTGAATTCTTATTTTTTTTTTTTTTTTTGGTTATGGTTTGATTGATTTTCAATTTGACAGGTATTTCTAATTTTAAATAATCGAATATATATATATGTTATAATTATTTTAATTGTTCCTTATTTGGTTTATTCTTGTATAAATTATGTAGATTTTAGAATTTTTATTTTGTATGCGAGTTTAGAGAGAGAGATCCGTTAATATGTGGGCAAAATAAGTTATTCATCTTTTATTTTATATTCTTAAGACGGATTTAAGTTAATTTATTTAAAAAAAAACTGGTTTATTATTTAATTTAACAAAAAAAAATATTTAAGTCAAGATGACAAAACAGAAACTTTCAATTTCTTTACCACGTGTTTATATGTGTGTACAGTCGCTAAATTAATTAATAATACTTTAATCTTGTTAAGGGGGCAATAACAATTCACTTGCTTTTACATATAAGACAAGACATCAGCAAACAAAAAAAAAATTGTTTTTATTATATTTTAGCACATGCTGTTTTGGTTTTGGAGCTTGTTTATTAAAAAATATCAGGTTATTAACATTTTTGTTGTCAAAATTTGTGACAAGTGTATGAAATTTAACACAAAAAAATATTTTTATGAATAAATCAATTCATAATAAATTTGAAATTTGGTGTTGGAGATGGAATATCGCTTTTTTTTGGAAAGGAAATGTCTTTTTGGTCTAGTTATCTGTTTAATGTGTATATGTCCAGCATGTGGTATTTTTGCATATAGGCGATTTAGATGAAGATTGGGTAAAACTATTGATCTAAATATCTGATTCATTTTAACATGCTTTATGTACACATGTAAGCGAGCAGATTTTGTGGAAGATGAATGATTAAATTTCTGATTATTTGGATTTTGTTTTGGTGTATGTTGTAATAATCTTGTATATTATGCATTCATATGTCATTTTATTGAAGCATACCTATCGATTTGCCCGAAGCATATAATTGTGTTATTTATACATGTTTGAATAGTTTGAGCATTGAAAAACGTAAAAGTTGGAAACATTGGCAAAATATTTTATATATCCTCTGGCAAAATTTCAAATATAGCCTAATTTACACGCTAGGTATCAAATACAAATTAGGTACAATACAAATTAATGAAAAAAATATATCTAGAATTTTATTGACTGAAATCGAATAGTTAACTAATAGATAAAGGATGTTATAGAGATATTATATTGTTGTAATATTGTATTATGTACTGGACATAATTGATGAGCCTTCATCCAAACTCTTCCATAAGAGCGGCCCCGTACAATGTTTTTTAAATTTTTGAATTTTGAAATTCTTGGACTTCCTAAATTTCATAAAAAAATGTTTCAAAGCATTAAATAAATTCATTTGAATCAAAACCATTTAGTTTCGGTGAAAAACATGAGAATTAGAATAACATCAGTTCAAAGTCTATGATCCATTATACTATTCTATTGGTTGTCGATTCAAAATTGTATGAAGATGGTTGATGGTTGTATGGGAATAATGTACGCAATATTAGATTACTGATATAGCTCTACATCGGACTTTAAATTTTAAATTGTTACCCGAACGCATTTAAATTATAGTAGAATTCTGTTATAAGGATTAACCGAACATCTTCAGAGGCAGATAAAATTCCTCATGATAATAAATAATCAACAATCGCATGTGTAATCCTTATTAACTATAGAAATAATTTGTGTTCGTTTGTGTGCAGTACCATTCATTTAACGGTAATGTCCCTAATATGGTTATAAGTATCGGGCCAATTCCTCAATAATTTTACTTTGTGGGATTACACAATTAAATTTAACACAATTTAGTTTATTTCTATATACAAATTGTTTTATTGTTCAAATAAATAATGTTTTTTATGATAAACACAAGTTATTTAATATTTTTTTTGCACCATCATTTTGCAATTAATTAATCGCCGCGAAGAGCGCGCATGCGGCTGATGACAAATCCGAAACGACAGTACTAGACTGATTATTTATTTTCTTTATTCTGTTTTGTGTTTTCGTTTATTTTGTTATGTTTGTTCGAAACGAGTACGATTGGGGTATTTGTACTACTTTCGCCTAGTGCTTACTCCTGTACTCCGCTATTTCATGTTGTACTCCCCTGTTCTAATAACTGCTATACTAATACTTTTACACAATATTTTAATTTATAGTCTTTTGCTTGCACTATTATAATATTCTGGGAAACAGCTCAATTTTTTCAAAAGCATTTTTTCAAAGCTAATTTATAATGGTTTTCGGCACTCTCCGGCAAAAATCCATTCAATCGTTTTCTTGCAGTATTGTGTCAGCCATTTTAACAAACAATGGAGTATACTCGATAATTTAGCAAATCGCAATTTGCAAGTCAAAAAATATGACAACTAGACCGGTTTTAGCAAGCAAATTTTAATTTTAATTTTTTTTTTTGTCTAATTGTTGTTTGTTTTTAACAAAAAACGATACACGTAGTTGCTAACAATTGTCTAAGTACGTAAAATAAAATAAGCAACCAAGGTAATGAATACTATCGATAGGAATATTTCTCAAATATTTTGCTTATTCATAATAATAAAAATTGCTTGCTTGCTAATCAATCGTGTATCTACCGCATTAATATTGAATTACTTCAACTTCACAAAGTTTTTTTTCAGAATCTGAAGATTTGTTGGTAAAACTAAAAAAAAGATAATTCCGAGTATTTTACAACTTATAAAAACATCAAGGAATACTCTAGGAGCACCAGATATAGCACTTTTATCTGCTTTAGCTAAATATTTAATTTGGGACTTATGCGGGCATCTACCTGTACCACACAAAAACGATGTATGGAAATCTGGATGTACAACACCCTCAAATCCTTCTTTAAGCTTAGATTAGGACTTCTATAAAAAAAAAATACTGTAAGATAATTTCTACAGTCATTTAATCTTTCCAGACTATAAAGTTGTATGGAAGTCTGAATTTATGCAGTGTGATGTGGAAAATTTCATTCGTCTAATACGCCTTCGCCTTGACATCAATATTCTCAAATCCTTTGCTTATATTTGATTAAAATCCAGACTCTCATGCATCTTTCTTGTCTGGCAAGGTTAAGTTGGCTTTCAGTTTTATTTTGACATTCTCCTTCGCACCTAGGTAAGATCTAGGTAAGAATAGGGTGACGAGATGTCCTTGTTTCTCTGGACGTGTTCTGGATTTTCAAATTTCTGTGGGTATCCAGGAATGTCCAGAAATGTCTTTCATTGTCCTGATTTTTAGATAATATTTCTTCAAATCCCTAAATTTATTAGCGGTAATGCAAAATTCAGGAGGGACCAGAAAATTTAATTTCAAAAAAATTTAATTTGAACTCCAGCCCAAATGTCCCAGGACGTTATTTAATATGTTTAAGGTTAGGAACTCTTTATATAGAATTGGCTTAGCATCTCCGAAATAAAATTTCACTAAAATACTTCGACAAATGTGTGTTCTATTCGATACTGGAGGCAAAGAAAATCCATTGACATTTCACTAAAATCCATTGACAAACGTACTTCATTTGGTGCTGGAACCTGGAAATGTACTAAGACCTGGAATTGTTTTGGAAGTAAACAACTAATTTTTCTTTAAAAATCTAATTTCCCCAAATTTATTTTCTAATGGCCAAAGTCTCATTATAGTGCCTTGCAGTATTTATTGGATTCTGGTTATGTTTTATTTAAGAAACTCCATCTCTGTCCAAAATGGTACTGCTCTGATTATGTACACATTCCATTGAAATTTATTGTCTGACTTAACCAATATATTTGATAATCAATGAATTAGTTGTAAGTAGCACCTCAAATTTATGAATCAAGATCAAGTCAGCGGGTTTAAAATTTTTCTGGAAGTTTCACCACATCCATGTTTTGTGACTCGTCGCCACCAAACCAATTTTATATAGCATCTTCTTTAAATCAAATACATCACATATTTCGAGATTTAATAAGTGTTCTGTTTTTTAAGGCAATTTTTTCAGACATCGTCCTGGATTAGTCATTTTTGACCTGGTCATCCTAGGTACCTACTGTGGTTTCGCAATGACATTTCTCTAAATTGTACCAAAATACCTTCCAATTCTCAAAAATTAGCTTTGTAAATATGACGAACATGATTGCATATTTGACATGTCAGAATTAGAACATTACAAATTACGCTTTTGAAAATGAAAAGGGTTCGAAGTTGCTTTAAGATAACTTTTCGATTTACTACTTAGGGTTTCGCTAATCGGTACTCGTCTCTATACGAGAAAAACATAAAAAATTTCAGAACGATAATCTGAAAATATTTGTGATTTTGTGGAGAGTTGTGGCCGCATTTAAAAAACTATTTAACTGGAGCATCATATTGAGCTTAACGCTTTAATAGTAAAATTGATAAAGGGCTCTAAACCAATAAATTAATGACTAAAAACAATTTTAGTGTAATTTGCTGGATCGTGATTTTTTTAACACAAAACACCAACAATTATTTTTGTCTAAATGTCTAACTATTGTATTTCGTATGTACTCCCTTCTGACTAGAAATACCCTCCTGAAAATTTGGAAAGTACTTTATTTAAAGTTTTCAGAGCGAAGCACTGATACCTATTATAATTGAATAGGTGCGTTGTTTTGTTTATTTAAATGAGTTCACATGTTAACTAGTTGTGGTGGTGACTAAATGTAAAATGAATGAATGTGTGAAATAAGTGAGCCACCACAACTTCAGTTTATTATTAAACTCGGCCCATTAAATAAGTAAGAAAAAACGAAATCATTTCTTTCGAAATTGTGAAACATCTAGCAAACAATCATTTGGACTGTAATTAAAAATTGTTAGATAAAAACCGCTTCAGTTAATTAACCATAGAAAATACAAAAACCTATGATGGTTATAATATGGGTCAAAAGAACAATGATGATTATTTGCTAAGTTAATTACCGTTAAGTCAAATGCAATAATTAGAGGAAGGTCAACCCCCTTCATTTAGAGACTGTAAAATATACCAAAGCTTACTGAAAAGGTAAAAATAAAATAAAGAACACAAGTGAGATAATGCAAAATATTAATGATAATTATCTATCATTTGTTTAACCCAAAGCACTGCTCATGCATTTACTGGTAAACGTTTGCCGAATCATTAGCTACCCAAAAAACATCAAATCATCAGTAACATCAAAAAATATGCAGATCATTGTCTAATGGAACATGAATTACAACTTATTTAACAAAAATCAATTGCCAAAATCAATTGAACCAAAACTTGTATGAATAATTAGGATTTTTTAGTATCCGTTCTTTTTTATTTTATTCAAAAATTTAAGGCAATTATTTCATAATCGTTTTAATCATTTTATAGCCAAATAAATTCGAATTTATCGAAGAAAGAATTTTATTAAGTTCATGGATAAACATAAACCAGATATGTTGCTAATTAACGAGACGAAACAGTTCCAAACATAATTTCTATATAGACTATTAAGATATTGTTTGCACAGATCGCACAATTGGTACAGCTGGGTGTTGCAGGGCCATTATAACTAGAAACAATTTTATATATCCGAGTATTACTAGTATGAACTTAAATTAAATAATCAAAGTGAAAAAATAATTATTGGGTCTGTAAATGCGGCTTGTAGCATTTATGGCCAAGATTAACTCAACTTAAAATTGTAGAGGTACTAAACATGCAAAATAGTTAGTTGACTGAGTCACTTTTGAGTCATTATTTAAAGATTCCTTATTATGTTAAGATAAACAAATATTTATCCCAGAGTAATCAAATGATATTCATAAAACTAAAGAAGAAAGTAGAAAAACACATAACCACAACTGAAAATAAATTTTTCTTTCCCTCACTTGAGCCAAAACAGTCAGTCTCTTTAATCAATTAGCGTTCGTTCGATTTATAGTATCTCATTTAGCGGATCTTTTGAATACCAGTAAACGGTAAATAAAAATTAAATTTACCGGTTTATTTTGAAAAACTATTTTAAATATAAGGAAAATGCAAATGCGAACTTAATTTGCAACTAGTTATGAAGTTTTTTCTGGTTGTTTTTGGTGGGATCTTCCTGATTTTGCGTGAAGTTTGCGACTTAATTGTTCAGTGTTAGGAAACAGTCAGGTTATTCGAGAATTTTAGAGGATATTTAAAAAATTAACCGATAAGATCCGAGGGTTCTATCCTTATTGCATATCGTTTTTTTGAGCTTAGCCTTAACTTGCTTAGTAGTAACATAAATTATTTGACAGCTAATTCCAAATTTACACGAATTTTCGGAAGTTTTCAATATTTTCGTAGGTTTTCTAGATTTGTACAGTCTTTCCTTTTATATACTTCTTAAGTTTTTCGACATTCATAGGAATTTTCTAAATTTTTAAAAATTTTAGAATTTATTCGAATTTTGTAAGGCAATATTCTGCGCTTAGCTTTGAGTACCGCAAGGTACAAAAATTACCGAGAAACTATAAATAAATTATAAAGTTTAAAACACATTGAAAACAAATACTCTAAATTAATCCCAAAATACAACCTTCCTTTATAATATCAAATTTAAAAGTCAAATGGGTTGGTTTAAAAAGATACAATAAGAGAAAGCTGTTAAAACTAAAGCTCTTGACAATTTTTTCAAATACATAATTTATGTTCATAAAACATTTTTTATTAAAAACCAGAAATTATTAAAAAGCTCAAAAATGTTAAGTTCAAACTCAAAAAGTATGAATTAATTGTCAAGCCTAAAGCTTATTGAAAATAAATATTCTATCGAATTTCTGAATAAAAAGTTAATGATTTAGGTTAAAGAGCTTCGATACGTGAAAGCTCCTAAAATTAAAAGTTCGACATTTTTTGTAAATACAAAATAAAACATTTTAACAAAATCCTCAAATTATGAAAAGTCACACAAATATTAAGTTGAAACCCAAAAAATAATTTTGAGGCAAATTCTTTGAGAAGTCTCAATCAATGAAAAATCTTAAAACTAACAGCTCTCGAAACTTTTTTCAACTACACATTTTTTGCACATGAAACAGTGTAACAAAAATCTTAAATTATTAAAAGTCGGAGAAATGTAAGTTTAAACCCAAATATACAGTATTAATTTATACCTATCACGCCCAAAGCTCTTTGTAACAAATATTCTAAATTTATCCCAAAATTTCGTAATTCTTTTTAATACCAAATTTCGGAAAAAATGATTTGATTCAAAAAGCTTCGATAAACGAAAGATTATATTATAATATTAGGTTTGCTAGTGAAATGGTTTGGTTTGATTAAAAGCTCTCGAACATTTACATTGAGAACGAATATACTAAATTATCCCTAAGTTCCGTTACCCTATGCAATATCGAATTTCTGAGTAAAATGGCTTGGTTTAAAAAGCTTTTCTAATTGAAAGCTCTTAAAACTAATAGTGATTGACATTTTTTACAAAACATAATTTTTGCTCATAAAACATTTTAACAAGAAAATTAAATTATGAAAATTCTTCAAAATGATAAGTTCAAACCAAAAAGATATAAATTAATTATCAAGCTTGAAGCTCATTGAAAACAAATATTATAAATTTATCAGAAAATACTACTTTCCCTTTATAATATCAAGTTTCCTAGTAAAATGGTTTGGTTTGAAAACATTTTAAAATTAAAACGCTTTTGATAATTGTTGATTAACTTTAAGATCAAATATTCTAAATTTTAGCCAAAATTCTGCTACTAAAATCATACTTCTGATTAAAATGGTTTGATTAAAAAAGCTTTGTTAATTGATAGCTTATAAAATTAAAAGTTCTTGATTTTTTGGATATACATAAAACATTTTAGCAAAAATCTAAAAGTATGAAAAAGGTTCAACATTTAAAGTTAAGTTAAAACCCAATCTTATTTAAATTAATTATCAAACTTAAAACTAATAAATAATTTTGCAGGTACATATTTTAAGCTTATGCCATTTTTTAACAAGATGTATGGATAATTCGATATTTTACAACTTTCAAGAAATTATATTTGAAATTTATGATGTTTTATCGGTATATCTACAAATCGTTAGAGCATTAAAATCAGACGCCTTTAATTAATGAGAGACTAGACAATAAGAAGAAGTAAGTCTCTCACTTAAAGCTTTACTTGTTCATAGGTACAATAAGCATTTTTAGGGCCCAAACAATTTTTAATTTTGTAGTTACGCCACTGTATAATTCGCTATTACAACCTATACACAATATATTCTATATATAGAACGTAAAATTATGGTACAATCAGTCCAGCCGTGCCCTGATGAGAGGATTGATTTTTTCATAATCATACACTCGTCGGTTCGAAACTGAATTAAATTCTCTTACAATTTTCAGAAAAATGTAACCTTCATAATTAAAAAAAATTAACACCACTTTATGAAATATCGCGATAAATTGCTACTTCCAATAATATATTATTTCGGCCAAAATTCACTGTATGACCTCCCAATTTGAATATAAAGACTAGTTATATCGTTTAATTTGTAGAGAGATGATAGACAGAACGACTGATAGACAACACTTCAAAAACATTATTTCCACAATATAACTCAGGAAATAAGAAATTAATTTTAAATTTTTAAAGTTTTTAAAAAACTATAAAAATTTAAAATCGTAAAATAGTCTGCCACAAATTAAAAAGTTGAATGAACAGTTTTCAATCGTGAAATTTTTTTATGTTAATTTCTTTATTTTTTATTGTTATATGTAATAATTAACTATATTAAAACCGTTTATATAGTATACATACATAGGTAATAAATAAACAAGAATTCATATTATTGACACCTCAGGATATTTTATGCATTAAAACATGAATATTTCATAAGAGATTTGAATTAAGATCCCAACCTACAAAATATATAAATAAATAATACGATTTTGCGATGGTTCTTAAATAGTCCTTATGGTAGATACTCGTATAGAATATGGGGGGTTTACTATTGTGTTCTTAAACACAAAATTTTTAATGATTTTATGTTATTTGCTGTTAATTAAAGATTTCATTGTGTTGATTAATTTTTATTCAGTTGTCCAATTTGCTAGGTGGTATTTTAAAGCTACTATTGATTTTATGAGGTATTAAACATTTTATGGATTTTTGTTTAATGTGTTTGAGCAAATATTTCGTTAAGATCAATCCCGTAGATATTTTTATTTTTTTTATTTTTTACATTTAATTATTGTTTTCTGCCGACTTTTAGCATAAAAACTGTAAAAATTTTGTTTAATGATTATGTTTAGACATAAAAGCTTATATGATAACCCTAAAGCATTTATCTTTGGGCGACAAGTTTCTTTAAGTATAATTAGCTGTTTTTTTTTTAATTGTCCATAGATAAGCTGTAGGACCGTGAGCTGTTTGAACTACTAAAAAATATGTGCGAGTTGTGTTAGAAATGTGTTTCGTAATTTAATGGTCATGTTCTATGGTTGGAGGCAATTTGTAAACAAGGAGCTATTTGGGTGGTTTATAAATTTTTTGGCGCCAGAGCGCGAGGAAACTCAATTTTAGAATAAGGACAGTTATTTCGATTATTCTGGAGTTTTAATTAAATCGGCTAAATCTTTAACGTTATATAGTCGATCATTAAGGTGTTGGCAAACAAATATGATTTTTGAAATTGAATCACGTTTTTCAAATAAGTTTTATGGGAAGCAGATAACAATTTTAACGATTCCAAGCAAAAAGGAGGTATTGATGTAATTAAACTAAATTTACAGATACATGGCTATAAATTATTTTAAACTAAGATTAACCCTCCATCCAATCTGAATATTAATTTCACATCGCAACACCTCATAAATGAATGCATTTTCTAGAAACTAAACCTATTAATTAAATCTGGCAAATATATCAGAAATTCAGTAAATGCCAGTTGAATTATTTTCAACACCCATCCGTTATTTAGATTACTACAATGCTAATCAATAAAATTAAAAGAAAATGGTAATTTATTTATAGTTTATCCATTTCTTTCGCATTAAGCTCGCACATACGTACACACAAAGCGTCGTGATTATCTCATAAAAATTATTATTCATCAAATAATATAATTTTTTAATCGATCATTTGATGTACAAATACTTTTTACCGTAGCTATATACGTATAATGTGTACCTATCCATTTTATCCGCTAATCGCTGTTATCAATATAATTATATCAAAGTTAATCTTAAAATCACCTTAAACTGTCTCTGCGCGATCAAGTCGATCAACAGCAAATTATAAATGTAGTAGATGTACACCGAAGAAAATCGATCGAAGATGATCATATGTATGTACATATATATGTTATGCTGCGTATATACATAAATTTATTCATAAAAAAAAAATAGACAACAAAACAAAATTTTATGATTGATTTATCGAGAGCATGAAGCCTTCATAACATCGTTTATAGATAAATCCGCGTATATTCAATTTACCTTTTGGATAAAATGAATTATTAATTTTTATTTTTATTTTATTTTTATCCTATTATAATTTAAACAAGAATAAGTATCCAACCGGAAGGGTTGGATTTTATGTCGCGATATTATTAATGTCACTTGTTTTTGTTTCATATACATACAATTTAATGTATAAAAATACATAAATATGTATTTATAATAATCAGATCTACAGAATATCACTGTTATGTGTTAAAAATTGTTTGCTATTTTTATTTTTTAGTTTGTCTTCGTCTTATGGTAGATTGTTTAAAAGATAGTGGTCACTTGATGAGTGAAATTTGATATTACAATTAAAAAAATTGTATTTATCTTTATGGCAAAATTGTTGTATGGTAAAAAATGTATTTTATAATAATTATACAATATTGCCGACAGCTCCGGATTAGATTTTATGTATGCCGTTGGGGAGCCAAATTCTAAATAATTAATGGTTGGAAGCTTCAAAACATAATATTGTGTTCTTGTTTTTAGAACAAATTCATTTTGAATTTAAATTAAAATCGCTATCGTGATCAATTAAAAGAGCATTATATCATTAGACAACTAACATGGGTTACCATTGTATTAAACTGTTTAATAAAGCGTTCTACGTCATAATTTTATCTTACAGAAGCTATGCTTAGCTGTTCCAATCCAATTAAGTGGCATATTATTATTTTATAACTTTAATAAAGTAGAAACTTTGTATAAACTTACGATATAGTAAATGTATGTAAAATTGACTAATTTTATAAATGAACACTTTAAAGTCAAATTTGTATCCAACTTGTGGCAAATTGTGAATGACTTTAGTAATTAAACAGACATGATTTCTTAATGATATTGTAACCATCTACTATCCCTAAGATTTCTAATTGTATATAATATGTCCACCGCATACATTTTTTTCAAATAACTCCGAAAATCTTTAAAAATTGTTCCAGCAAGTATATACTACCGAAATAACGATTTCTCGAAATTTGTAATATTTTTGAATGTGAAAACTTTCAATAGAGCTTGGAGTATATAAATACACTAAGCAAACTTATGCACTTAATAGAGTTTGTAAATAAACTCCTATACAAACCAAAGCTTTGCATTTCTCGATAATTTCAAAAAGTCTAAAATAACGTCAGAATTTCAAAAAAAGGCCACCTAAAACCTCCAATTTATTATAAGCAAATGTCGAAAATATTGAAGAAATTGTTTATTTCAACTTCAAAAATTAAAAATAACCCAAAGCTTATTATAAAATTAATAATTGACTTATTATAAAATGATTTTATTTTTAAAAAAATAAAGAACTATCCCACTTGGCTCTGCCTGGAGTAGACGGTTGCTGACCAAAATTTTCTCGCTTATGCCCCATGGATATTATTTCCAGTTGTTTTTTAAGTGGGATGGTTTTTAAGAAAGTCGTATTTCAAAAGAACATATTGCCCATTTTATTGCATCATAAAGCTAATGAGAACTTTGTCTTGAAAATTCGCCAAGTTTACATCTACTCGACTTTATGTAAAATAAATTTTCTTGTTGAAAAAAATTCAACGCGCTTGGCTTATTTCGTCAATTTTACCAAATTTTTAATTACAAGAGCGAACGCCAGGCAGTACTTCAATTCCAATATTATTTATTCCAATGGATTTTAAAAAACACAATAAATGTTTGCGTTACCTATTGTATACATATATATATATATAAATCAATACTTCGACAGAAACAATTTTCATCTGGTTTTTCTTTTGTTTCTCCAAATCTTTATCGTGCTAAAATCAGTCAGAAATATGTGAAATGGTTAACTCAGCTGTAAAACAAAACATTTAAACGTATTTCACTTTCTTTATCAATTGTTTTAGAATAAATATATCCGGAGGTGGTGCGTCACAATAGAAAAATTAAGATCTAAAATCCAGAAACCAATTTGTCAAAACTATTTTGAGACTTGACTTACGCAAAATTTAAGAAATCGAAAAGCGGGATTTAAAAGAAAGTTAACCCAGTTACTATCGCAGACGCTGGATTCTAATCAACAAGGATACAACCGAATTCACGCAATGATTTGTAACTATGGATGAAACTTGGATTTACCACTATGATCCTTAACTGCGACAACAAACTACAGAGTGGACTGCGCGTTCGAAACAGCCATAGTGGTCAAATCGGCAAAGAAGGTTATGACATCATTTTCTTCGGATGCGATAGTAATTTTGTTATAATGGTTACCTTCAAACTAAGACTACAAAACAATGAACCGGCTCACAAAATTGTTTTCAGAACTGGGTCCATATGACCACCATCTGTTCCCAAACCTCAAAAGATTTCTGCATGGAAAGCGTTTCGGGGTTATAGCTTCCACAAAGAAGTATTTTGGAGGTCTTCCTGAAAATCTTTAGAGGAGAATCAACTGAAGAATAAAGTTATAAAGTTATTTTCAGAACTAAAACCTTTTTTATCTTTTTTTCATTTTCGTTCCCCGAACTTTTCCAATTATCTAGTAAATCCTGTTGATACATACATTGTAAAATAAATAAGTAAACCTTATAGACACCAAGTGATGTACACAAACGTTTGTTCCCACCTTAACATATCCATACCATAGAAAGTTTACCAACATTTTTTAGCTATGGACTTAAACTAAGTTTAACGAACACATTTCTATACGTTCATTGACATCAGTTCCAAAAACTAACTTGGACACATAAAATGAAAATAAACATTATGCTTAATATCTTTAAATAGTGTCGTATATAACATGTAGAACATACCAATCATCGGAATACCCTTGGAACAATAGCTTGTACAATTTGTATTTACTGCTGAACATCATAAGGTCGCTAAGCAAAGATCAAATCCGAAATAGTCTTGGGTGCATGTAAAATGTCGAGTGGCCTCTCGCAAAATATCTTAGATCACAAATATTCTGAAAAATTCTCCGAGGTATAGTAGCCGAAGAATTACGCACGCAAACAAAAGCTAAGTACACCTGGACAATTTCTCATCTCATGAAAGAACCTTAGAATCTAACAAAAAAAAATAATTTGAAACCTGTATGAGGTCTGTAAAAGTGCTGCAACCGATTCATCGCCACAAAACTTAACAATCCCAATAATTTCGAATATTATTTCAAATACTACAAAACAAGCACGTCATAATCTTGACCTAAATGTCGATAGCTTTGAATATGGATATTAACACCTATGTACAATCCAAAAATCTCGAAAAATGACGAATGATTTCAAAAATATCTTAATATTGAAAATCTGTAACATTCTGCAAAATATTGAAAATCATCGGCAATTCTTAAAATCGCTTGATTGGTACTTAATAGGACATGGACCGTTTAATGGACACTTGGAAAAAATTGGGTAGTCCCCTATATACAAAGATTTTGCGAGTAATTCGGTAACCAACTTAAATAGTACAAGAAAAGGGTATAAACCGACAAACAAGATCAATGAAACAATCACGTTACATAAGCGGGAAAGTAAGGCAACGAAGTCTGCTATTGGAAATGGTTCTGGTTTCTAATTTAATATTATATTCCAGTTACCGAGCTAGTCGATACGAAAATATCATTAGATGAGATCGAACCAGAATCCTTTCAAAATAATACAAATGTTTTCGACGAATCGATTATAGAAAAAACTGTCATGTCTATAATCTAAGAGGAAACTAACTTCGAATCCGAAACAGAACAATCTATAACAACAATAAATTATTTAAGTTATAGGAATTCTAGCAATCTTAACTGGAATATTTCTAAAATTGAGAAACATTGAAATTAAGCTAAATTGTTCCTGAATTTTACTGAATGGTCAATTTAACTTGAATATACGCAAAATCGCAATATTATGAACATTTGCCAAAAATAGAAAATTTACAACGGTCTTAACTCTCAATATCCTAAAGTTTGACACCTCTTTGAACCTTTCTAAAATGTAATATTCAAAGTTTATTACGTTTATCAAAATTTTAGAAGCGTTTTAAAAACGGTTTGAAAGCGTAATTCTGAGCAAAATTGTTAAACGGGAGCAACAAATGCAGGCCTTTTAAGTGAGTAAGTTTTGTGTGTTAAAAACTTACAAAAAATAGGCGAATGACAACGATCTCTCGCCACAATAAATGGTTACTGTAAACTAACACTTCATCATTCGATCATACTCGTAGTTTATTAAGACTTTAAAATTCTTGAAAATGTGATGAAATTTATAATTTGAGAATTTCACAAAACACCGTAATTCAATTCCGAAAGTTTAAAATTTTAAGTAAAAATATTTCATAAATTTTAATAAATTCCAAAATTTAAGAGAGATCACTCCTTAGTTTGGATAAGCATAAATTACTCATTACTGAAAGTTATTCATCAGTTGTTTGGTGGCCGATGAATTGCAGCTAGGAGTTACCGTGAGTTACTTCGGTCTAAAAAGACCAAAGTATTGAAATCCTGTCAAAAATGACGAAAAATTTAGTTGGTCCAAAATCACTTTTCTCGACGTTTTGAAAGTCCCTGAGTCCGAAAAAGCAAAAAAAAAAAATGTCCGTCTGTCTGGATGTCTGGATGTCTGTACCAGTGGTATCTCGAGAACGGCTTGTCCGATTTTGATTTTTTTTCTCCAATCTGATTCTATGGTCAAGGCGGAAATTTGAAAAGCTTTTGGAGACTGTACGTCAAGAGGGTGGGGTACCTGCCATACGAATTGACCCAAAATACGTGGTTTTATAAATATTTATGATTTTTTTATACATAAATATGCTAGTTTGATTATTGAATTGGGCATTGAATTGGGAATTGATTTGAAGGTTAAGTTAGGGGTCAATTTGTGGGTTGAAGTTGAGTTGGAGTTGAGTTGGGGTTGCATTAGGATGTAGTGATTAGTTAACAAATTTTTTATATGATGGAACTTGTCTATTTCTCAACCGATTATTATGAAATTTGACATGTGTGTCGGAAATGGGAATCTAAATTGTTTTGGATGAAGTTCTGGAATATGGCCAAGTGTGATGGAAGCTACCTATTTATCAACCGATTAAGATGAAATTAGACATGTGCGTTGGAAATGGGATTCTAAAATGATTTTTGGATGAAGTTTTGTAACATGGCCAAGTATGATGGAACTTGACAATTTCTCATCACATGTGCGTTGAAAATGGGATTCTAAAATTGTTTTGGATGGAGTTCTGGAATATGGCCAAATATGATGGAACTTGTCCTATTCTCAACCGGTTACGATGAAATTCGACATTTGTATTGGAAATGGGATTCTAAAATGTTTTTCAGATGAAGTTCTGGGATTCAAAAATGTTGTTTGGATGAAGTTCTGGAATATGGCCAAGTATGATGGAACTTGCCCATTTCTCAACCGAAAATGATGAAAATCGACATGCGTGTTGGAAATGGGATTCTAAAATGACTTTTGAATGAGATTCTGGAATATGGCCATGTATGATGGAACTTGCCCATTTCTCAACCGATTATGATGAAATTTGACATGTGTATTGGAAATGGGAGTCTAAAATGAGTTTTGGGTGAAGTTCGGGAATATGGCCAGGTAGGATGGAACTTGGCTATTTCATGACCGATTATGATGAAATTTGATATGTGAGTTGGAAATATGGGATTCTAAAATGATTTTTGGATAAAGCTCTGGAATATGGCCAAGTAGGATGGAACTTGGTTATTCCTTACCCGATTATTATGAAATTTGACATTTGCGTTGTAAATGGAGTTCTAAAATTATTTTTAAATAAAGTTCTGGAATATGGTCAGTTACACGGTTAGAAATATCAGTTTAATTTGGTATACCACTTTCTGTATAAAGTTCTAGAATACGATTTTTCGTGTTAAATTGGATGCCTGTGCACATGTTACTGAAGCTTTTGAGCTGTTTGGTTGTTATTGTATATGTAAATATATGTTGGTTAAATTAGAAATCATTACTGTAAAAATTGTCACACCAACTTTATGAAACAGGTGAATGCTACCTTCATTGAAGATACCAAAGACCGAAGTTCTGATCACCCCGTGAGGTTTCAGCCCTTTATATTTTTACTTAAATGTTCATGTATTGATATTTCAGCAGCTCGCAGAACATCCCTCACCAACTAGATGTAGCATTTGAAATTAGAAATATTAATATGATCCTCATTGAGTAGCCAGGTTTAGAAAAGCAAGAGAATTGGGCATCATTGCATGACCAGTTAGGTCGAGACGATGTGACAAGAGGATCTGGTATACCTAAAGATGACTCTCGTTACTACATACAAACTCCCGTGGATGACCCTTCGAGACTCATTACTAGTGGTAAAGCAACATACTCAAGTTGTTGATTTTATTTTTAATTTGGGACACAATTTCGTGAGTAGGACCACCCTTAGGTGTATGTTGTATTCAGGTACGACTGAAAAATGATTACGCTTAACATTAATTACAACGACACGACGCTATAATAATCAATATTACAGACCAATAACAGTACGAAGCTGAGTAAATGTTAAATTGAAAAGTCAAAATTTTGGAAATCAGTTATTCACAGTCTACAGAACTTCCAAGTATTATTAAATACATCAAATGTATGTAGGAATTGCAAGATTACTCAAGCATACAAAATTTGTTTGTAGGCGCGAGAAAAGTTGTTTATACATCTAGAAATAAATTTCAGAGTAGAGCTACCAAATTTTTTCCCCAGGATTGCTTTTGTTTTTGTAAATCTTTATGATTCAAAAATCGAATACAAATGCATGCAATTGTTGTCCTCAGCTGTAAAACAGTACATGCAACCATTTTGCACTTTACAATCAAAAATTTGAAACCAATATTTCCGGAATATTTCACTAACTTTTTTTGACTTTATTATTTATTTATTTATTTAACCTACAGTAAAGTACAATCGGTAATTAAGAAATTATAATGCATGTACAAAAAATATTAATTATCAATTGGAAACAATTTAAATAACTCATTTCTAAACGTATTTCTTGACATATTAAAATCATAAATTTCAAAAATAGAGTAAAAAATTTGCGATATTCTCAAGACTGGTTCAGAAAGTGCGTAGTTTGTAGTAACATAATCAAACTCCTCTTTGAACTAAAGGTCATTTTGTTTTATTAAAGCTGTGCAATTAATGTGTGTTTAATCTGATCCTGATGAAATTTTCATGGAATGATATGGAAATACATTCAAGTTAGCCTCGCTGGTCACGGGCGATTTCGGTTGGGTTATCCCGATCCTGGTTTTAAGGTAATCCGATATTTTCTACATTTTTCTACATTTTGCAGTATTGATATATTGAGATAATTCGCGACTTTAGGGTTTTTCAAGATTTACTTTGCATTGAATTACTTCGGTTCTAGCTTATTCGAATTTATTCAATACTCCGCACGATATTTTTCGAGTTTACTAAAGATTAATTGCGATTATTCAAGATTTTCAAGAGTATTCATGATTATATTACAGATGCTTGATATTATAGATTTACTAGCCATTCGAATTTTTTTTAAATTCTGAGATTATTCCGAGGCTTTAAGATATTTGAGAATGTCGAAATGTGCATTCTCTTCACGTAGTGTTTCTAAATCAAGGAGTGATTTTTGTTAAGGTCCGCACGATATGGTAATCGGCTGACATATCTCTTCATATGATAATTCGATTTAAGGACAGAGCTTGAATAAAATTGTTTTTGTACCATAAATCTGCCAACAAGAAATTTGTTGTATAGAAAAACAGCGCTTTTCAACAACACTATACTGTTATATTCTTTGGTCGAATGATCCAATGTACGGATATGTTGATTTCTGTATTATGTTGCCCACTTTGAACCAACACATGATTTTAAAATTACGTAAAGGGGAAAAAATAATTCAAAAACGTTCACCTGCAATTCAAAATATACATCTAGGCAAAATGTGTCACTGAAAATGTACACATGTAGTATGTATGTGTAGTCCATGAGTATCTGCTTATTAACATATCGAGTACGAAGAAAACCAATTTTGACGATTCAAATTGTTGACGATGGAATTGGGATTTTAAAATGATTTTTAGATGAAGTTCTGGAATTTGGCCAATTATTATAGATATTGGCTATTTCTTAACCGATTTAAAAGAAATTCAGCATATCTCATATTCAGGATTCTCTAAAGATTTCTTTTTCTGAATTAAACTCAATCGTAATTGTTTTTTTTTTTTTTTTACTACTAAACTCATGACGGCAAATCTAAATATGCCTTCATGTTGTTAGAAATATTGTTGTTAGAATACGTTGTCGATATTAACAAGGGGCTTGTAACCGAGATAACATATAGGTACAACTTTTTGAATCATTTTTTCTACGAAATCAACGGAAATCTAACTAAAAAATAAATACGTAAGAGACTTAATGGCCAACGTACTTTATTTCAAAAAAAAAAATTTTAAAAGATTTTGAAATCACTTAAACTGCAACGCTTCTCAAACGGTGGTTCGCGGCTTAATAGGGAGCCGTTTAGTTGTTGTCACGGAGCCTTGAAGCTTCGTCTTAATCTCTGTAATAAACCGCACAATTTCCTAGCACGCAAATTTCTGAATAGATGATGTGTATAATGTATATGAATTCCACAATCACGAGGATTTTGGTCGGCAAGTTCTTATTCTATAACGAACATGAACAGGAATTTCAGATCGCAAACCTTCTGCGCGAGTTTTTTTTTTTTTTTTTTTTTGAGAACTCTTCATAAATACAATTTCAAATTTTTGGGCATAAAACTGCTAGGCGGGTCAAAGCTTTCAAATTGGTTAATTACATTGAAAATTGGTAGTTAAAAAAATCTAAAAATAACTTTGGATAACTCTGAATTTTGTACCAAAAATAGTGTTTTTTAATGTTACAAGTGCTTCCAGAATTTTAATAGCTCGATAATACAGAAGAATAAATTAAATCCAAATTTTGTTTTAAATATCTAAGTAAAAATAATTTGACACAACAATTAAAAACGAACAAAATTCGGGTCGGGTCCCGGTAAAATTAGAGAAACGTGGAAAAATTCAATTTTGACAAATTTAGAATAGTCGTAAACACAAAAATGTTTAGCTGTAACTTCAGTTTAATCATTTCGGATCTATTCTACTCCACTTATATGTCTATAACAAAAATATTTAGTTAAGAATTTTTACAGCTACATCTAATTTATAATAGTTCCTTATGTAGAGAGGGATTGGAGCTCCTAGCTAGCTTAACAATTTTCTGGTATTGTACAATTTTTGTGCATATGCATTTTTTTACCTGTAAATCGGATGAAGCTGAAAGAATATTTTGGGTTGGTAGAACATTTTTTTAGATTGTCGGGACACGGATATGAGACGTTTGAGATCTTTGAACAAGAATGCCCAATATGCTTAACTGTAAATTAATTTTTATTGAACAACTATTTTGGGAGCCCTGTATTTTATTTTTTCATTTTCGGGGGCCGCATTATAAAAAGTTTGAGAACCACTTCTCTAAGATATCGTTATTTTTTAGAGAATTAAGGTGCTAAATGTAAGCTTTTACATAAACACATTGATTTCCTAATTATAAACTAACGAATTTTTACATAAAATATTTGTTTTGTTATTTCTTAATCGATTTTAATGAAATTCGACTAGTACGATTGGAAATTCAATTCTAAAATGATATTTCGATGAAATTCTGCATTACGTCTCTCGGAAAAATTTACAACAATTGCAATTGGCAAAGGAATTAAATAACTCAAAAAATAATTTGAATTATTTAATTCAAGCTCAAACAAATAAAATACGAAAATACAATGCTCTGGGGGAAAAAAAATTGGTCGAACGTATTTTATTACAAATTGGAGTATATTTTTGTTAGTTTCATTTTGAATACATGTATCGCCCAATTTTCGTTAATAAAAAATTTATCTGCAATTTAGGGGGAAAAACCGAAAAAATGCCGATATATTCAAAAAACGCGTTGATTGGAGTTATGTAACCTTATGGAATAAATTAAACACTTATTTTTTAATTTTTTTTTTGTTTTTTACTGATTTATAGAAATTCTATCTTTAATATTAATAATTTGTTTGCCCGATTTTTGCTTTTATAACGGCGATACACCTCCGATTCATTGAGTTTAATAAATTGTTTATATGGATTCCTATATGTTCATGAACAAACTTTCTAAAGCTTGAATAGATTCTGGGGTATTCTTGCTACGTCTAGCTTTCAAATAGACCAAACATTTTCTATTGGGTTTAAGTCTGGGATATAGGTGACCGGTCTAACATATCGATGTTCCTTACAGTAATTTTGTACGTTTAAATGAAAAGATAAAAAAACAATATATGATTTTAATAAATTGTTGTTGTTTATCTGAAAGTCAATTTTATTATCTACAATTCGAAATTAATATCATATATGGTAGTTACCCACAACTACTTTGGCAGTATTGCCTGGAGTTGAAAAATAAATCTGAAAGTCTCTTCGAAAACCTCTAACACAGAGGGCTCAAATTTGTTATGTAGAACTTGCAGATAAATTACTCCCTGTGATTTTGGAACTAAAGAAGCACATTCGACCGGTTTGTTTTGCAGAAAAGCTCCGCAGGCCACAACTCTTCTAGTTTCCAGTGGAATTCTTGAAAAACATTCGTTACTAAGCCTTGCTTGAGGTTTTGTTCGAGCAAATCACGTTATTACACATCTCTTGAGTCCAAGAAATGTGCTGCTGGCCCACAGCAAATTATTTCTGGCTGGTTTTGTTTTAATCATAATGCGAATTCTGATTTCTAAACCGTTTGAAGTGCTCGCACGCCAGCTTTAACCAGTCTTCTTCTCACTAAGCTGGATGTCCCTTTGGCCGTTGCTCGTTCAACATCACCGCTTATGTCCTATGACGGAAGGCGTAAAAGTAAACTAATAGTTTGATCAATGTTTTTGCATAGCACTAGCGGGGATATACCGCCGTAATGAAAGTAAAAGCACATAACAAAATATTTACTTTATTCCACTACTTCCACGCCTAAAAGTCTCAAATAGGGTATTTTGAATATTTTTTTGAATTTTTCCGAGTTTGCCCCCTAAATTTCAGTTAAATTTGTTTTCCTTAAATTGGGTCATAAATGTAAAGCCAATTGCTTTCAAAAGTTTTGTATTTTAGCAAAAAAAGATTCCAATTTGTAACAAAATATGTTAGACCAGCTTTTTTTTCCAACACTGTATTTGACAGAAAAAAGGAGTTGTTATAACATAGAAGATATAGATTAAATCGAAAAAAATTATTTCCGACTTATTTTTTTGAAAAAAAATAATAATTCCAAATAATTCGAATTAATTTGTTCCCAACAAATTACTAGTTCTATATAAATACAGGCACATAAACAATATAATAATGGTTTGAATTGTCAACTTTTAAAATACCACAATAAGCCAAATATAATGTTTGGTTCAATACAAAATTTTTTCTATGTCCGAAAACTTAAAACCTTGAAAGATTCAGATTTCCCTACAAGGTAACTTAATTTATGTAATACTCTCGAATTTTATATAGAATATCAAATACACGAAAAATTTAAAAATCTCGTTTAATTCTTTAACTTAACAAATTATTGATCACAAACAGCCAAATGTATGCAATACTTCAATAATGGAATATTTATAAGCCAAATTCGGCTAATTGGGGTAAAAATCGGGGTACCGTAAACCTATGGTACCTCCGATTATATTTATTTAAATTTAAGCAGTTGAGTGCCTTAACATTTCTAAAATCTAGAAGCTTTCAAATTAAGGTAGGTTGATTCTGGATTTTCCTCAATTTAAGTTGAAAACTGCTAAAATGAACAATTTCCTAAATTCGAAAATTTACATATCTCAATATATCTGACTAATCCTCATTGAACATCCCTAAAATTTAATATTAACATTTCAAGATAAACAGATTATATTAATTGGGAAAAACCCTCAAACCATAATAGACCAATTTAATTAAAAAGTTAAAAATCAAAATATTAGAAAATTTTTATATCAAACAGAATATAAAATTTCAGTAACTCTTTGACTAAATAGCTAAACAAAGAAAACGGTGACTAATGTACTGTGAATATCCCAAAATAATTTGTACGAAGGCACCAGTAATATTACAAATAACACAATTTCTGTAGGCTTGCAAACATTATTTGAGTTGTTCGTTCTGAAAAATTTGTTATTTATATAACTATTATGAATTTAATAAAATTGAGAGACTAGGCGGATTTTTTTTTTTAATTTTACGACTTAAAGAAACCTGTATCAAATTACATAAAAATTTAGTAAAAATCTAATAAAATATCGAATCAAACATCTTGGTTCAACGTAATTACATTGAAATATCAACAAGTTCCAAATTTAACTAGAACAAGCTATAAGCTTACTACTTTTACTCATTTGTCAAATCTTAAAATTTTATCAAAATGTACTGGCAAGGCCTTAACCTCTTTCTATTTTTTTTATCAAATCGCGAGTTCCAACTTGCTGAACCGTTCTCACATTTTTAAACGTGTAAAAAAAAATAAACCAATATCAGAAATGTCATAACTTACATTAAATTCTTAGCACTTATTTCTTGCGTACAAATTGTTTTCCCATAGAAAATGATCCAATTAAATGAAAACTATACCATTATTAAATATTGCAACAATTTTTTTTTTTTTCAATTAAAATAATTTTCCAATCAATAAATATGATATTATTTCACTATATAAAATACAATAACACAATCTTTCACGTTTCATTAATAAAAATTATATCATTTTTAATTTTTTTTTTTTTTTTTTTGCTATAAAATTTCACTTAAATTAAAATTTTTCCACTTAAATAAAAAAATATAAAAAACAATTTTTTTCTTGTTATTTTGTTATACAAATATAAAACCAAAACACTACACAATTTTTTATTGTCACGTAAAAAAGAAAAATCGGAAAAATTTCGAACACCTTAATATAACCAAAAAAATATAAAAAATAACAGAAAATAATTTAACAAAACAAAAAAGAAAAATGTGAACACATCAAATGCTAAAAATTAACTGAATTCAATTCAAAATAATTTTTTTCTAACAAAATAAAAAATTGTAATAATAATAAAAATAAGATCTATTTCTTTTCTTTTTTCTTATTTTTTTTAATACAATTTCAACTCCTCACCATACCACCAATTTAATATAATACCATCTTAGAGAATATTTATTTATTTTTATTAAATAAGAAGAAAATAAAATAAAATAAATAAATTGAGGTATTCGCGAGTAAGTACATACTCAAGTACACGTCTTTGTATATAAAAAAAAAAAAAAAAAAATTTAATTCAACAAGTAGTTGTTGTGGTTAAGGTATGAGTTGGACGGACAAGTTTTTTTATTTTCTTATATATAAATAAAAATTTAAAATTATTTTAGTTTTCTTATTATTATTACTATACTATTATATAGATTATTCTTGTTTCATTTGTTTTTTTCTATACCACATAGAATTTAAAGTAGATTATTGTATTAGTTTTCAATATTATATATTTCTAGATTATGTATTTTAATTATTCTGTATTTGTGAGAGCTAAACACAAAAATTGAGAAGAAATAGAGTTTCATAAAGAAATGGATAAAACTAACTTTAAAGTATATAAGTGTTTCTTGTGTTTAGTCTTAAATTGTCTCTTGTCACCAATAGATGATATGGTATAATGACATATAAAAACTATTATTGCGATATTTAAAAAGTGAATATAATGTACAAAGATAATCCGTTTATTAACGAGATAATCTTCGTACATTAAATATTTGTTCTATATATAATGGTTAATTTGATTTTTAATTATGATTTATGATTTTGGTTTGACTACAATAAAAATCAGGTTCGTCGCCACTATTGAAATCTTTTGTTTGGTACGCTTACAATATTTTTGTTTTGTATTCTATAAATCGATTAAATATGAACTGGTTATTATTTATTATTTGATTGTAATAAGTTATTTGTGTTACGCTTTTATTTTAATATTTCTGATAATTGAGTAGCTTTGTTGGTATATAATTATTGATGAATTTTTGGTTATAGGGAGATTATCATCTATTCAGAATGATTCTTTATAATTATTTTAATTAGATTGTCATTATTAAAATTTACAAGCGGTTATCGATTTTCAACTATTATGATGTAACAAACATGTCTTTTTTTATTAGCTACGCGCATAATGCGGTAATGACTAATATGCACGTTACTGATGCATTTTAATTTAATTTGGACTATTCCATTTGAGATATTCATTCAGACTATAATCGAGATTATATAACTTTGTTTTCATGTGAGAATTGTGACCTATAGATTATTTGCGCTCCAAAATCAGACTCTAATACCCTCAGGATAGTAAATATAAAAATATTAAATACTTTGATCCTTCTTTTTGAAAATTTTCGAGGGTTGGGCTTGATATCTCCAAAAACAAAATGTCCAAGCACATAATTCCCAAATCATAAGCCCCACATTAAAAACCCCCAAATTCAAAATCGGTAAGCACAAAATCCCCCAACACAAAATCCCCAAAATTTGCCCAAATTTTGTTAAATAAGCTTGTAAATTTTTGCAATAATCGCGGCGATTTTTAATCTAACCCAAGCTTATTTAACAAAATTTGGGCAAATTTTGGGAATTTTTAAGAACCGTATTAGCAAAATAATTTTAGCACTAATTTATATTTATTAAAAATTTAAAAAAAAACAGGTATAATTAATACATATACACAAACGTTTATTATACAAAATAAGTAAGAGTTAATCAACATTTAAAAAGAAAATTAAAACAAACATAGTATCATTTATTTCACAGTGTAATGTTATATGCAATAGATTTCAAATAATCCACTTGGCCCATATTTTCGCGGTTGTTGATCACGTTTCTTATCTTTTTATACTGGCCCAGACTGTAATTCGTAGGAGTTATACTTTCACCAGATTAGATTTTTTGCAAATTAGTCTGGACAACAGTCATTTCATGTGAAAGTTCTTTAATGATTTCAAATAAGCCAAAATTTTTTTCCAACTACAAGTTTAAGCCTACGATGCCAAACTTCTATAGAATTTTGTATGCGAGGAAAATTTTCTTCAATAGGATCTACGACGAACCAAAATTCCAGCTTTTATTTAGTACCATTTTTTGGACTTCTCCCAAAAATATAGTTTTGTTTAAACCATACGCTTAATTTTTTTTAAATTATTTACATCCTCAGTTAGTGATTAACTCATTGGCCTCGATTATACAACTCGCCGGATTGACTGCGGAGAGAATTTTATTCGGATTTGACATTTGACGTATTATTGAATACGTCGAATGAAAAGTGAACGAAAGTCGGTAATACAGTGCGAAAAATTGGTAATATGGAATCCGTACGTGAATCGCACTCCATACCAAAATATCATTACAAATTCGCATCAAATTTACTGTGGATGTAAGACGTATTAGTGTATCTTTTTGCAATGGAGACGAATAAAATGTAAGTTTAATTACTTTTGATTTATTTTACCAATATTTAGTCAATTATACACAAAATAAAATTAAAATTAAAAATTATAATTGAAATTTAATGACAAAAATTTGTTTACAGGAAACGTACAACAAACCGGGTTCAATTTGAACAAATGGTCCGAATGATGAAGGAGCATCCCGACATTGCAAAAAACCTAACGAAAGGAACTGTAGAGGCCGTTCAAATATTTTGGCAAACAATTCGTGACGAATTAAATTCGTTGGGACCACCGATCAAAGAAATTGTTGAATGGAAAAAGGATAGAAGATTTGCATTAGTCAAAAAGATGTTTTAATTTTTAATTTCAGGTTTGGAGTGATTTTAAATCATCCTTAAGGAAAAAATTATCTCAGAGTAGACGAGAGCATTCAAAAATAACGTTCAGTTCTTTGGACGAAGAGGTGATTCAACTCTTATGCCTTCGGGATTGTGTCGAAGGGGTTGCGAATGCTAATAAATTCGGAGTTCCTCGCAAGCGGACTTGTAATCCTGGCGACGCCAGTAAAAATCCCGCTCAAGAAAATATACGAACAGCTACCGAAATTCAAAATTCACCATTACGTGAAGAAGAGGCCGATATCGAAAGGGTTGACAGCGTTGAAATGGAAACCCATACAGAAGCAGAATCTAATCAAATAAGAGGACCCACACAATTAAGGCTTTTAGAAAAGCAAGTTAATATTCAGGAACAATTATACAACAACATTAAAGAAATTACTAAAAATCAAAACGAAAGGTCTGAGGATGGAAATTTAAACCAAAAAAAAATTTATAAGGCACTTGATAAAATAAATGATCGCCAAAAACAAATAAAAGAAATTATCGAAGCTTTATTAAAAATTTAGCAGCTAGCTTTAGAAAAAAATAAATTAAAACAACAAATTTTAGAAATAGAGTTGAAAAAACTGAATTAGTTAGGTATAAGTATTTTAAACATTATAGTGATAATAGCCATGAAGGCTGACCAATTTTGTTAGTTATAAAAGCCATGAAGGCTCAACTAATTATGTGATTTACAATAAGCCATGACGGCGAATTTTTATTGTGATATACCCAACCATGGAGGTTGACTAATCTTGAATTTTTATAATGAATAAAGGATTTTTATTAAGTTACAAATAATGAATTTTATATTATCAGCCTAAAAGTTCAACAAAATTTGGTTTCGAAATTCATTCGGGTCTGTTGCATACCTTCGGTCTTCTTGGGATTGGATTTCATCTTCGGGTTCGGTTGTTTCATCGCCGTCTTGAAATAGTTCTCCAGTTGGCTCATCATAATTTGGGACATTAAAATGAATTCTAATGTTATGCAGAGCAGCTGCCACATTAATAATTTTAACAGCTTTATTAGGTGAGTAGTGTAAATGTTTGGCTACTCCGAGGAGGCATCTACGGCAATTTTTCCATAACCCGATTGTACGCTCGACAATATTTCGGCCAGCAGTGTGGCTTTTGTTAAAGCGGCTTTTGGAAGTAGTAACCCCGGGTTTTTTGAACGAAGTAATAACCCAAGGTAAGAGGGGATACCCAGCGTCAGCTTTTAAAAACAAATATAACGATTAACACAATAAACAATTTTTAAGATGAAAATGCATTCTTACCGAGTAATTTCTGGTTTCTATCCCCATTATTATAAATCGTTTTAAAGTATTCCGAAGCATCGCTGTTCCGCCAAACAAAAGAATCGTGGTTACCTCCAGGATAAGTAGCATCCACATATCGAATTCTATGCTTATGGTCACATATCTAAAAGGAAAAAGAAATTCAATAAAAAATAATCAAAATAAAATATGCTACCAAGTTCTTACAATTATGGTATTCAAACTAAAAAATCCTTTGCGGTTGTAAAAAAGGTGAGTATTGTCACCTGCTGGCTTAGCAATTTTAATGTGCGTGCCATCAACACACATAACAACCCCAGGAATTCTGCATTTTGTGAAAAAGTATAACCTTGCTTCGGTTTTTTCGTCTTCACTCATTTTTAATGATATCCATTTTCCACATAATGTTTGTTCCAAAATATCAAACACGTTCTGGTATCCGCCTTCTGCCAAAAATCGTAGATACACTGCCAATTTAAATTCTGGCGATAGTGAGGACGATTTAACCACAGGTGATAATTTAGATTTCATTTCATTTAAAACATAATTAAAAGCTGCTTTGCTTAATCTGAAGTTTTTTATGAATCTGAAAAAGAATGAACATTAGCTTCAACATAAAGAAAACCATATTTCCGAAAATGTTTACTGACTGGACATCTGACAACTGAAAAATGTCTTAACACATATTTCGCAGCGCTCTCCGTGTTTCCTTCCTGTTACTCGTTCCTTCGTCTAAATTTAAATTCAATCCAATCGTATCCATGATTACGTATCAAAACCACTATTTTTTTGCCCTTAAACAATTATTTTTTTCTAAATTGGCTAAAATACTTTATAACTGAATATGTAACCTAAATTCAATAAAAATTTGACAACTGGTGAAATTGCAGTTTCATTGCGGATCGATAACGCAGATTTCCGTCGGATTCAATAATACGAATAATTTCAAATGCGGATCGAATGCGGATTTAAGGAACTCCCTCCGCAGTCAATCCGGCGAGTTGTATAATCGACACCATTATAAATTAAAATATGTTCGGTAGGAACGAAAGCCAAGCTTTTAAGCATTCTGAAATGAACGTTAAACTGTTCACAATTACTATATTTTTGGGCGAGACCTTCCTTCTGCACACGCCTCAAAATTATCTAAATCACTAATGACTACCTCCCCTTCTCTACTGGGATTGCGATGTATATTCCTTTTGAGCGCCAATTGGTAAAGTTGATAAAAAAATTCATTGTACGCCTCCATTGTTTCTTTGCTCATCAGGCAAAAAATCAATGGCACAAATTGCCCAGCAATAAGGCCTTGAATAGTAAATAGTTGTCGGAAAATGGTTGGAACAACATAAAATATTCCATCCATTACCCAGCACTTGCAATTACCCAATGGTTTTAATGAGGCCGAAGTCCCCCGAAGTTTTATTGTCGTTTAAGACAAAAAGATCGTCTTCTAAGTATTTTAAAATTTCCGGAATAATTATGTCTGATAACTTTGCGGCTCATTTATGGCTTCGTTGGATTTCCTTATTTGTGAAATTTTCATCTTTTAGGCTCCATAAAATCCATATTAATGACCCATATGCAAATAATTTTTTGCTTGGGGATTTTGAACTTGGGGATTTTGTGCTTGAGAATTTTTAATTTGGGGATTTCTCAAAACCATGAGGATTTTGTGCTTGGGTATTTTATTAATGAATATTTTATGCCTCCTCCAAGAGCTCAAGAGCTTGTCAATCGTTTCTTCTGAAAATGTCCTAAATTATTTCAACGAAATTAACGCTATCTACGAAGATAGTGATTTTAGAAAAATCAGTATCTGGTTCAAAAAAAATTATACAACTGGGAAAAATCAGTTGAAAGGTACGAAATATAATCCGGAATTTTGACGCGTATTAGATTCTTTTAAAAATAATTTCCCACGTTGTTGTTGGGGAAAAATTGTGGATTGTATGAAATTATCAAAGAGCTGGGAAAAGAGATGATTGTTGTAAAAATGAAGTTAGGACAAATTCATTCTGGCGAAAGTGTATCTCCTAGTAAAACTTCTGTAAAGCATTATAAAAAGTTAAAAAATGTAATTTAAAACTTTAATAATATGGGTAAAATTGAATATATAAAATCTATTGCACACAATAATAACATTTGTAATTAATGATTTTTTTTTTTAAATAAATATATAAATTTTATTCCTTGTTTTTAAATTAAAATTCTTCTAAAGTTGTTCTAAATACTAAACGTGTTCCGGAAAACCACAGTTAGTTATCCAAACACGAAGTCGCCCAATTTTGGTAAATACATATAGACTTGGGTTAGGTTAAAAATCGCGCCGATTTTTAACCTACCCCAAGTCTATGTATTTACCAAACTTGGGCGATTTCGTGTTTGGAGATTTCACCTTTGGGGATTTTGATTTTGGGGATTTTGAATTCGGAGATTATATATTTGGGGATTTTGTTTTTGGAGATATCAAGCCCAACCCGTAAATTCCGTTATCAGATTAAATAAAACCTGTTTCGCAATAAACTATTTCCAAAACTATGCGTTTTTCCGAATTAAAAGAAACATTTTCCAAATTCAATGAATACTTTTACGGAATGGAGTGCATGAAATCTTTTCCAAAATAAATAAATTTATAATCAATGAATATCTAAATCACTAAAAATGTTTATTTTTTATTTGGATAATAAAACACTCATTTAAATTCATTAGAACTAAAATAACCCTACTTTTGATCACGCCTTCTAAATTAAATTCTCTCATAGATAGTACTTAATAAATTCATTTCCTTTGATCTTTGAGAAGCGTTTTTCTATCTTTACTTGATATCACTTAATACGGAGGAAGAAACATTCCACAGTTTTGCACTGCTTAGATCAAGTCCTTCACCTGGATTGTTTTACGCCAATGTCATACAGATAAATGATTACATATCATAAAATAATATCGAATGATACATGCAGCTCCTGAAAATTCTGCGTATTCTGAATGAATGGAGCTTATAAAAAATTGTTTAACGGATTATACCCGAACCATAATACTACCCTGAGCTCTCATGATTTTTGCAGCGAATCTTAAAATATTCCGAAGTCCACTCACTTCAAAATTTTGATTATCAATTCCGCTATCGAAAAGATTGTAAATGGACTCATAGAAAGTAAGTTGCGACTTAACGTTTTCCTGTGTGAATAATATTACTTTGAGGTTAGTTTTGATTCGAGTGATAATTTTGCTTGATTAACTATATTTTGAATCAAAGTGTTTAATTTTTGGTAACTCGAACGGAAATTTAAAAACAAAAAAATCCCGGCAAAGGGATGAATTCAATCCTTTCAAAGCATAATGAATGGTCGTTGTTTAAGTCTAAACTAACGCAAATACTAATAAATAGTTTAATTTAAATTGGCAAATTCCTGTAAAAGCCTTAAATACGATAGATCACGGCCTTCCTCCATTACAACGAAAGATATGCAAAGAATTTATTAAGAAAACCGAATTTAGAAGGCATGATCAAATATAGAATGGAAACAGTCTCAGCTGCAAATTATTCAAATTTTATCTTAGACACGATGATGCTCTCCGCTGGTATTATAGGAGAACCAGAACGTATTTTATTGCACAATGCATTTATTGGTTTTAATTTTTTTTAATTTGGTCTCACATAATTCTGAAGAGGTTTCATTTAATTTGTAAAAAGCTTCATTCCACTCGAAATTGGTGTCATTTATTCTTTAAAAGATTTCATTCAATGCAGAATAATTTTCGTTCATTTTGGAAATAGTGTCACTTAAATCGGTTGACTGGTTTACAGCAGAAAGGGTTTCATTTAATTCGAAAAAGCTACTCGTCAAACCAAATTAATTAGCACCGAGTACCGTTATACCGAAAAAGCATTTTGCCATATTATACCGATAATGTCATTGCTTTTCTTTTGGAACGTCTTCACCGATATCGGTGGCGATAAAAAAATACAAACTACTGTCACTTGGCAGTCGCTATTGCTACCTGTTATGCTATCATTTCGCATGTAAATAAATTATACATTTGCAATTATTATGAAACGGTTCTGGCTACATCCCATAATTAAAGAACAGGATGTCAACCAATTATCGGATCGATACAACTGGGGGATGATGATACTGATGCGTCCAGCGTTAAGGATAAAACATCTTACCTCAATTTTTCTAACGCTCTTAGACACGTTTTCCACGGTATATTAGCCATTTTTATCTCCCTCTTGCGATTCCCACTTTGTGGGCCGAAAATTTTGAGCCGAACAGAATTGCTGGCTTTAGCAATGCTGCAATAATCTGCTTCCGTTTCTGGGCGAACTCATCTACGTCGATCAAAATTTCTAGATTTTCTTAAACCGATAGTAAATTATTTTAATATTTTGTAGATAATTTTATGTACGAAATATTAAAAAATTTCAAAAGACACAAATTAACACCGTAATTTAATCAGTACGCAAGCCAAAACCAAAAGTACAATACTTACACAAAATTTCAAACAGTATAGACTCGGCTTTTTCCGTCAAAGAATAATAACATATGGTTGACGTTCCAAAAGTCGCTATTTAGAATTATTAAAAGCCAGGTACAGCTTGTCTTATTGAACCATAACTTTACGTATCCATAACTTTGGAATCCGACCACCTAAAGATCTTACCCATACCACTTTTTTCTTATCTAATCAAGGTCTCTATAAGTCTATCTTTGTTTCATGAAAATCGGATAAGTACTTTTCGACTTAATACTTGTTAACGGACACCAAAACGGGGATATACGGCATCTCTCTCACTCTAGCGCTTTGCTTGAGTTGAGATGCTTAAAACTTACTACGCTTAGCATGAATTTGGTTCTAAAACAATTAAAGTTACAATATAATAAATGATTATTGGCAATTAGTGTGGAGGGGATTGGCTCTAGGTTCATCACTCGCTCTGTGTGTCTTCTTGTATACCTACATGCTTTCCGGCTTTATTCCATTGAATAAAAAAATATTTTTAGACGCAAAAACGGAGCTGAAGTTGATATGCAACCACCTCGAAATGTATTCAGCATATTGCTTAAAATAAAATTAATTAAACTTTGTGTTTCATTTAATTTATTTAAAAAAAATTCTTCTGAAATTATTTAAAGGTGTGTTTAATCTACAATTAAAGTGTTTATTAATGTAATTTTAATGTGTTGTATACCTTAGATTTGAGGATGGGGCTGTCACGAGTCTCCGCTTCTCCAGAATATTTTAAAATGAGAGCTACCTTTTCCAGAATATATTTTCTTGTTTTAAAATGCGCTGCTGTCAATGGTGGTCAATTAATATTAAACTTAAATACTTATTTTATTCGCTTTCGAAAAAGAAATAAATCCAATTGACTTTATTTCTGTTGACTTTATTTCGCTGCACATAATTTAGTATCAGAATTATTGAAGGGATTAAAATTTAGTAATTTAGAGTAACCAAAGCAAAGTGAAAATCCAATATTCTGGATGAGCAGCAGTCCACAATTCTACACTGGATCACACTCAACGATTTAAGTAGCAAGGTACAAGAGCTAAAGGAAAGGTATTCAAACTTTAATAACCTCCAAAACTTTTATACATACAATATGTATATATTGGAATAATTTACAAATTCCCAACATTGACTTTTTAAATTTTGAATATCCTTTCAAAGGGAAATATGTTTAATGGTTTGTCGAACAACAACAATTAAATTCGAATCCCAATTTAAATAATTTATTAGAATATTTACAAGTACAACATTTTTAAATGGTTTTAATGTCCACAAAGCTTTCTCTGTTCTAAAATGTTATTAAATCTTTTGAAATCATATCACATTAGTGTAAAGACGTCACCGAGTTTCAATGCCTTAAGCCAAACTAATTCAGAATTTTGGGAATATACATATATGGTTTTAAAAGACACATAATTAGAGTTCATAAACCAGACGATGGAAACGATCGATCTATCTATTAATAAAATACGGACATGATGTCTGTCTGTCTATTTGTCTGAATGGTGCAACGAATTGTGTCAAAAATATGGAAACTTCCGATTGCTTAGATTGTCAATGTTTTCAACCAGCTACGTTATTTTTATTAAATGTTAAGTGAAATAAAAACCATTATTACATTTATAATAGTTCCATTTGATGTTTGGAGGGGATTTTAGACAATGGCTAACTATTGCTCCTCATGCAACACGTACTGCAATCGTGGAAAAATGTATTCAGAAGTGCAAGTCTTGGATTCATTTTGAAAAACTTAGCTAAAAAGACAACATGCGATGTCCATCACAATTTATTTGTACCGGTACTGAAACTTTAGAAAACGTAATACATTGTAATATTTTACCATTAAGTCAAAACAGTAAAGAAGCAACAGATATTTTGGAAAATTACATTTAGGCTCTTAAAAATTATTACTTCAGAGTACAAATTTATTGAACAACTTCAAAGTACCCAATTCAAACGAAGCCCCTAGGATTCTGATGCCTATTCAATTTCAGATTAAAAATTAACATTAGAGAATACAAACAAATTAAATGAAAATGTAACGGTTTACATGGCTGTGTTTGGAAATCAAAAAATTATTTTTCCAAAGAAAACCTACTTTACCCTTTGTGTTATATCTAGATGACCTTTGTGTTGATAATCCATTAGGACCCATGTTAAAGACCACTCAATTTGTGGCGTGTATTACATGTTTCCAGCCATTCCTTTACATCAATTTTCAAAACTAAACAATATTTTTATTGCATGGTTTTTCAAACAAAATATCATTCTGAATTCGTTAATGCTTTTACTTTAGAGCCATTTATAGAAATAATTAAAAAATTGGAGATTGCAGGTGTAATATGTCGACGGCCAAATTTATTACATTTTTTATTTTTTATTTCATCATTTATTCTTGGTGATAAGTTAAGTTTGAATACATTCTTAGGGTTCTCTTCAAATTTTAAAACGAGTTATTTTTGCAACCTTGTAGAAGGAGCAAAAGTGAAACATATAGGGAGACATAATTGAACATTCATTGCATACAAAGGAAAACGATTCAACTGACATTATCACCAAAATGAAAAACTAACTGAGTTTAAAGAAAATAACATTTTTAATGGAATCAAATATTTCCCCGTTGCAGATAATATTTATTTCGGTATTATGCATGATTTGTATCAAAGTGTTTGCAAGTTTGATATTTACAAAATATTTCCTTATTTCAAAGAGACATCCAAATATTTTACGTCAATCTAATACGTCAAGCAATCTACTAAGCTCCAATCAAGCTTTAAAGTTCTAATATATGCATTGCTGCCATCTTGCCAAAACCTACCAAAGTTATTATTTTGTTGTTTGCTGTGATGATTTATTATAATTCGAATATTATTAGAAATTAGGACATTTTTCAACACAAAATTCTGGATATCGGAATTAAATCTCCATTTTCCAGAATTTAAATTTTCATTTGTGGTTAATGGAGATTTAATATTAAAATTGGAATGGAAATTTTCATTTTCCAGAATATTTCAACAAAAGATATTTCAAATGAATATTCTGTATCAGGAAGATTTAATCTTAGACATTGAAGATTTTTGTTATCTCAAGCCATATATGGATGTAGCTCATCAGTAGCTCATGACTCATGTGTCATTTTAATAAGGTGAGGGTTCTATCTAACATCTGCCATACACCACAATATCTAACAATCCACATTTTAAGGTTTTTGATATCGCAAGCTTTATATTTAATATTTGTTAATAATTATAAGTATAATTTATCATGAATAACTACAAATTGGTATATTAACAATCAAATACATAAAATTTTCGGAATGAAAAATTCATTTTGTTAATTAGGTGAGTTTTTCGGGCAGACAATTAATTTATATTTAATACTAAGCGAGGATACATTCTGAAAAGGAATTTTTCGGAATGAAAGGTTTTTTTCGGGCTAACTTCACGTACATTATTTATGTTATATAATTAATTACTAACTACCTGAATTAGAAAATTTGTCCATTTAAATAGTATTAATGTGGATTAGTTAGTATTAAATTTTGGTTCGGTACACAATTTTACTGAGAAACTGGAGCCTGGAGGAAGTATTAACACCAGAAAATTACATTTTATGGTAAATTATAGCATATAAATATTAATTTGATACAAATAATTACTACTTCATTTTAAATTCCCACAAATTGCGCAGGCATAACTAAACAAAACAGATTATAATAACGTTCGCTATACTACTGAGATGAGCAACTAATCAATTTTCTTTCACCTTTTGATTTAAAATATACCCAAATAGGTACATAAATTATTTTAATAATCGCGCAAAATTTATATTTTTTGCACTGTATAATTCGATTAACAATCACATAAATAATTTTAACAAAAAATAAAAATAAAAAATCCAAATTGGTCCAATAAATAAAATTCTTGAATTGTGATGAATTCATATAAAATTATTTTGGCACGTGCTTTCAAACCTCAAAACTAAATAAATAAATTACATATAGACAAGAGCGGATCGTGATCATCAATTTTACTTTATGATTTTATTTTTTTTTTGTTTTTGTTTTTTATGCTTTCCTTATACTTAATTCACAATCTAAATTTTCATTGTCTTGTAAACTTGTATACCAGGTAAGTTAGGTAAATATTTTAAATTACCGTATCACCAGTATACTCGTACTTCCTCTTTTACTAAAATATATCATGATTATGACTTCTGACTTCAATCGGTAACATCTTGATTTTTGTTTTATGCCTACACACGTTTAATTTAATTATATCGTATATGTATATAGAATACGTAAGACAAGATAAATCATCTTTGATGCCTTATACCAATTAAATATCAATCAATAATAAAAAATTTCTTTAGTAATTTCCCGACTAATAATTTTTATAATAATGAAACATAAAATTGTCAATAATCAATTTTTTTTTTTTAAATGTATAATTTGGTATTTTACTTTTACCTTAACGCCGCTCTGCTGCTGGTACCAGTAGCAATACAAAAAAAAAAAACAAATCTATTATTTTTTTTTAGTTCTTCGTAACAAAAAAATTATACGTCTTAATTTACGTAAAATGATCTCAGTTGAAAATATCAATCATAGAAATTAACAGTTAAATATTATTTCGGTTAAAAAAAAAATGTAGAAATTCAATTAACTCGTGCAAATTACGCAAATTAATTTAGATCACCGTAAAGAATTTGTATTGAATGGGTGCGCGCGCGCGAATAGGTTAAAATAAATAGAAAGGGATTTTTCACTGTACAACACATAACAATACTACTCGTTATATTTTTTGTTATTAGTTAATATTCATGTCAATTTGCAAATTAAAAATAAAGCAAAAAAATACTCTTTTAACAGTTTACACTCTAAATATGTATCTAATTTAGATTTAGAGCTCGATCTTGTATATATAATGTTGTATTGTATTGGAACATAAGATGGATATTTTATTTTTATTTTTGACATAATAAACTAACAAAACTCAGAAGTTAAATTTTTGCACGATTTTTTATTTCTAATTTAAAATTATAAATTTTTATTTTATTTTATTCTACTTTAACTTGATCAATCGATCATTCAATTTAAAAAATGAAATTTGAAAAAATGGCAAAGTTGAAGTTTTTTGTACTCGTAACTCGTGTAGGTATATATGTATGTATAATACCTATATAGAGTGGAGAAAATCTCAATTTTAAAAAATGTTAAAAAAATACGAAATTAGTAATTATTTATTATTATTACTATTACTATCGGTATTATTATTGTTATAGCAAAAATATTGAAGAATATGGATAGATCTTGATCAATTTCATGAAGTGAAAAATAAAAATATGAAATTATTATTTCGTTTTATTTTTTAAGAAATTCAATAGACCATCTATTATAATACACAAAGTAATCATGAATTCTTGATCTTTTACTAGTAAGCATCGTTGGTATAAATAATATTGCGAGTGGCTTGATAATGAAAAATTATCCGCTGCTTTTGCGTTTATTATTCTTTATTTCTGCAAAATTATGGTGAATTCGTTTTTTTTTCCTGTTTTGCGTTTTGTTTTGTTTTTATTTATTGAACGATATTAAGGTAATTTTATCACACCTGCCTGATAAACTTTAAGTTTATATGCTTAAATGAGGTTAGATGCCCTGTGGAGTTTGATTGAGCAAAAATGTTTCGATTTAAAATTTTATAATTATTTTTGTAAAATGTACACACAAAGGTAAAGGTAAGTTCAATAATATTGAAATTTTATGTAATTCTGTTGGAAAATTTTGTATATAGGTAGTGATGTTAATTTAAAAATAACTTGTATTGGGGAGAGACAGCGTTATATAATACAGCCATAAAATTTCTAAATTGCCAGGTACTGTCGAATCCAGTTTTAAAAATATTTGGTTTTGATTTTTAAATTTTGATCGAATTTTGATATTTGCAAATAATTTTCAAATTTTACATATCATAGAAAATTACACGGTGAAGAAAAAGCTCGCATACAAAATGGAGTTTGTACCCATATACCCAAGCTTAACAATTATATACGTATTAAAAGACATTTTAAAATTATTATTATCTTCAACCGTTATTAAAATGCTTTTGTAGGATAGAATAAAGAGGTCAGACGAAACAATTAGAAAAAACTAGAGTACTGACACTCAACATGTATCTGATTGTATTTTTTAATTTCAAAATTCTCGTAGCACCATTACAAATTACATATGGGACAGTGATCACTGATAATAATTAGAGGATTCTACAATTGAGAAGAAAGAATAAATCAGGATAAACGGCTATTAAATGTACAAGTAATTTCCAAATTATTGTTAAATTACTGCGGTAATATTCTTCTAAAATTAATTTTAAATTAATTAATATACATTTAAATTAATTTCGATATTTGAAGTATAAAATATTTTAGTTGCCATGCCATGCCGATGATTAAACCAACCAGAGCGTTCTTGAGTATAAAGCCATAATTATCATGCGTATTTTTTAGAAGCTTTTTAGAGTATAAATTTTCACTGATTTCCATAGGAATCCATAGTAAAAAAAGATATTTTCTGGCTTCAAGTTTTTTAAACAAAATAATAAAAATATTATAAAACGTTTGTAACAATTGCATTGTTAAAAATAAAATTCTGCGATCATGTTTCATCGGTTTACTAAAAAAAAAAACAATTTGGTACTTTATTGACGCACTGTGTTTCCACAGCATAATTAGATTTTGTATTGATCGGCCAAATAACTTTATTTTGGAACAGTTCAATGTGTGTGTATATATAAAAAAAAAATATTTATGATCAACGCCGAGAAAACCCGAACTTGTTTACATTGGATGTTATGTTGTTTTATTGTATGTATGAGTTCTTGTCTGGATAAAAATCGTATGGCATATCAATAATCAATTGCAGTCTATTCGGTATTTAAATTAACTCGTGAAAAATTAAATTAAAAATATTTGTCTCTAAATTGTGAAATAAAATTTACCAAAAGATTATTAAGTGAAACATTAATTATTGAAGCCAAGGTAATATTTTTTTTATTTTTGTAAACCTTATGTAGATGGTTTTCCAGACGGGAATCCTTAAATCTTTGAACAACAATTTAAATCGTTTTTATTTATTTTTTTTTGTTTTGTGTACAGAAGAAACCCAAAGTTAAAATTGAAGGCTTATCCACGGATAGCTGCATGTACAGTAAGCTACAAAAACTGTAAGTTTTTTATTCTAATTAAGTTAAATCGCATTATTCACGCGATATCTAAAAATTAATTCGCGAGTATAGAATCACTGACTTCGTGCGGTTCTTCTTGGCGAAAACAAAAAAAAACAAAACTAAAACAACAAAAAGAAAAACTTAAGAATTAAAAGCCAGAATAAGAATTAAAGGCTGATGCTACACATAAAGTATCACACAAGGTTACGGTAGCGTGGACATACCGTCAGATACGAATGATACATGTCAAGGTCATCTCTTAAGAAAAAAAAAATATCCGCAAATATTTTTTTTTATTATCAATTAAATTGTAACTTATTATTAATTAATTTATGTAGAAATTATTAGCATAGTAAACCCCTTTTGTATTAACGACCATGGTTCTCGTTATTGTTGCAAACTTAAAATTTTTTTTTGTTAATTAGTTTAGTGACGTTATATATGTAAACATTTCGCTACTTATTCAAGTGATACACATAATATATTATATTATATAAAGCTATGTATTACTATATTTAAGTTATTGAAAATCAACATATGTACATACATATACACACATTAAACTATTTTCCTACAAATAAAAACTAGTTACGTTAACATTTTTAACTTTCAATAATAAGTTGTGCTTTCATTGTTTATATTTTTTTTTTTCTCTTTTTCTCAAAGTTGAAATTTAAGTGATGATATTTTTATGGCATTTCTCGTTTCCGATCAGTTTGTGTGATCATATGAATAAATCCGTTCAGTGCAATTGGAACATTTTACGTGTGATATAGATAAAATCATAGAAATGAATTGTTAAAGTGAAAAAGTGATGGTTTAAGTTTCCGTAAGCTCCGTTAATCATGGGATTACCCCTAAGTGGGCGTAACAACATATTGGTTAGGGTGGGTATGACAGGTGATCAACAACGTCAGATCATCGTAAAACCATGATACTCCAAAAAAAATACATAACGTAGTGATGATTCAGTGATTTTTTTTTAATTATTTAGTGCTAACGATCGTACTATTAATAAAATTTTATCGTTAAGCAGCATTGACAAGCTCTACGGTGGATGGTGGAAAGATCCCACCCATCTGACTGTCACCTACCCAGGAAATGTGCTGCTCCACCAACTCATCCCCGTAGAGATCTGGACCGATGAAAGCATGTGGTTTTCAAGTCATAATAATGTAAACAATAATTCAGACAAACCACACAGCGCATCGTTACACGTTTCTATAAAAGTTTTCTACATATCTTTAACAACTGGTATTAAGTAAATATTAATTGCAGAAATATTAAAATTAAATTTTTCTAAAATATATTTGCCGGACTTTCATTTTGAAAAATACATCAAAGTTGGCTCTGACGAATTAAAATAATACTTGCTAAATTTATCTTTAGTTTTACTACTGTACGTTAGATGTCTAAGATGTTTACAGAATAATACGAAAAAAAATTATTTAATCACAAAATTATACCACTTTCTTAAGATTTTGAGAATTTGTTTTGCTTTTTCTACAATTTTTGAACTTGAAATTTCCCCAGGTGGCAATTTTGGTACGTTTTTTCAAAATGTTTACTGCCATTACTGCCACCTATGTAATGTATATTGACTAATTGCACACGATTTGTAGTAAGCTTTTCTTTTTAATTTGACCAGAATGCTTTTGTTATGAACTTTTTTTATATTTTGATTTAAATAAATCAATTATTACAAGAAAATGGAAACGATTTACTTCAACGAGATTTATATATGTTGAAATTCAAACATCTATGAAAATATTTCAGAAATCATAATTAAGAATTTGCAACGTTTTCATTTAAAAATTTGTCTTAGGAAGAAAAGTGATTTGCCTTATGTTTTATGTGTGTTACTATAGAAAGTTTGGTTTTTTTCTCGTTTCTAATTCTCTTAAAAAGCTTCATTTTCTAGACTATGGCTTTGTATAATCAAGGTTGCCTTGCATGGACCAATCTGCTGCCTTCTTCTTCAGACACGGTGACCGAATGTGTTACAGTCACTTTCAACGTCGACAATCCGATGGTATCGGCTTTATCGAGATCATTTCTGATCTTGTGATTCAATTGCATTCTGTATTTGGCTCCCTCTTTAATAGGACCAAGAATTCTTCTTAAGATCTTATGCTCAGTTACATCGATATTCTGGATGTTTTGTGTTGTCAGTGTCAAAGGCTCTCAGTGTCAAAGACTCATAACGAAAGGTGATAACTAGACTTATCAGTGTCTTGTAGATGTCCAGTTTTATTTTGCCCGATACATGAGGGATTTTAATATTTTGATTTTAGCGTAAAATGCTCGGTAGCATACTGCGACCCTCGATAAAATGTCCACAGAACACAGTTTAGCTCAGTGACCAGTGATCCTAAGTATTTGAACTCATTCACCTTTCTATACTGGGTACCTTTTTATATTATGTATTAAGTCTTCGCTTCCCATCGAATGAACCCATCGAACTTACATAAACAATATGCAAAAATAAGCTTTTACCATAAGTAATAATTTATTTTAGTTATTGATACATTTTGTTTTTTTGTCATTTTGCTTACTTAAATTATTTTGTATGTATGGTCAATTTCTCATAATAGCTATTGCAACATATCATAGACCCCTTTAATACAGCCAATATGCAAAAGATTACAAATTTTGAATTGAAATCACTAAGATGATGTAAAATTGTAAATTGTGTCTGTTTACATTTCTGAACCCTTTGGCTCTATTTTACAATTATATACTAGCTGTCAGGCTCTTTGCGTTAAAAGGCTAATACAAGGACTAAAGATTGTTAGGTAAAAAAAAATTTTTTTTTTGGAAATTCAAACCAAAAGTTTGTGTGCTTGTGAAGTTTATAACAACGAAAATGACATATACGTATACGATTCCAATTGGAATTTTATATTAGTAGTTTGCATTGGTGAGTTACACTGTTAAAACATATATTAAAGTGAGAACGACATATTAAATTAGAAAGAGGATCTGTCTCTTTAAATTATTCCACATATCTCTTTCATTTGAAAAAATTAAATTTGTTAAAATAATTTGTTGAGCGAAATATTTTAAAATCCAAAAAAAAGTATGAAGTTTATACCAAAAAAAATACTTAAATATATACTATGAAATTAGAAATATTACACTCAAGGATTTTTTTGGTATAAACTTTACCCTATTTTTTTAGATTTTAAAATATTACGCTCAATAAATAATTTTAACAAATTTAAAATTTTTTTAAAACGAAAGACAATTATTTATTCCTGCGGAAATCGTTTCCATTCCTATTTGAACAGTAAATAGTTTCACTCTAGGTGACTAACAAGAAATCTAAAAACTCCCGGAATACAAAAAGAACAAACTATGCTACAACATACGACTAAATTAAATTAGTAGCTTTAGATTTAGTGTATCATGTGGGTCAGGCAATATTTCCAATCAATGCTATACGTAATACTGATTTTTAATTTTGGAGTAATTTTGCATTCGCAGTGAATAACAAGAAATCCTTAAAATCCTAGAGTTTGTTGTAAGATGCGACTAAGTTAAATTATTAGCTTTATGTTTAGTGTATCAAATGGGCCACGTACCATTTCTAAATGGAGGGGTTGAATATCATTTTTTGTTGCTGCACCTCATACCGATTTTTATTTTTAGTTCATTTAATTTTTAGTTAATAACGGCATCAAACGAGAAATGTATATAACTCGGTCTGAATTACTTATAGATAGTTTTCCGAATTTAGTGAAAAATAATAATAATAAAATGTACTGCTTCTTGCGAAATTCTATTCAAAAATATATTTTAGCAATTGATTATTTAAACTTTACTAATAGCGGCTTTAAACAAATTGAAATACGGATTAGATTGCCATTTGCCGTTTGCAATAATTGCAACAAACGAATAAACAATAAAAAAATAAATCACAAAACGGGATTGTAAAAATCGATGTGGAGCCTCTAAGCAATAACACCGTCTATAAAGTAAAATTAGAAGATATTCAGCCGGAAATAAAATATTTGGATGAGACAGTATTTTTCAAAGGATTCATTAATTACCATCACCCATCGCTTGATGGTAATATTGGACACTACACAGCTTACATTAAAAAACCTAATGGTACGTGGGAATGTCACGATGACCTCCGAAAATTTGTAGCAATTATAAAACCAGATTATCACATTAACCCAGCGGTATTAATATACATCAAAAATTGAAATACTCGTTAACACTACAGTAAATAAATATAAAACAATCGAACACAAATTTACTTATTTAAATTCAATTGCAGATACATTATTAGTCGATTACCGGCCAGAACTCTATATTTGAATTTATTTGTTGGTCGAAAAAATCTACAAATAATTTTAGCCAAGAAATGATAAAATCATTAAATTCTTTGATACCGCCTGAAGCACGTAGCATTTTGTTAAAAACCGCTATTTCAAATAAAAGCCCGCATAAAAATGAAGCGGAGCCTTGTACTAAACGTGGTACTAAATTAATTTTAAGTCAACCTCTACGATGGCATTTTTACAAAATGGAATTGTCACTGGCAAAAACTATTATATACGTGTGCTTTCGATGCATTTACCTGCTCCATTAAATAATTTGGAAGCAGGGACAGTAAACGATTTGAACGAATTACGATTAGGATTTTTAAAAATTAACTGAAGCCTTATTATAAGCCTCAAATAACTTCTAACATGCATTTATAATTTTGTTACTACAATAACCTATTTTTAAACTCTCTGCAAATCAAAGGACTCCGCGACATTTGGATATGAGGAGAAGGGCTCTTGCAAGAAATTTTGGAATAGACAAATTCTGCTCGGAACAAAGACGTAGTTCTCTATTATACCGAATAGTAATTAATTATTATTAATTAATAATTAATAATTATTCATGATTTATTATTAATTATAATTTAAATTATTATTAATTATAGGAGCCGAAAGGGCAACAAAACCGCCAACCAACATACACTGACAAACCAGATGTTTCGTTTCTCTTGTAAATGAAAGAGGAACCCTATAAACGGGCTCTCCGTGGTGAGTGGAATGGATCCCATTGGCTTGGGCGCTCCATATGAATAGTTGTATGAAAAAGGATCCCTTTAAATGGTAACTCGTGTATGAATGATTATTGAAGTGAAGGTTGTTATTTGGTAAAATAGAGTCCAACGTCTTTGTTCCATTCGAAATTCGTCGATTTGTTAATTTTCAAAATATTTTGCGAAAACCCTATGGTTCATATCAAAATGAAACTAAGTGCTATAATTGCAGATAAGTTAAAAATAGGTAGTTGCAACAAGATAGTTGGAAATTAATGTTAGAAGTTATTTGAGGATTATTTTATATGAATGAATAAATGCTATAAAGAGCCTTGGTGGCATAATAATAATTAGTATTGCTATTTTCTGGGAAAAAATTCTGGGCTTACTTCACAAGTCTAACATAAAGCTACTAATTTAACTTATTCGCATCTTACAACAAACTCCAGGATTTTTAAGAATTCTTGTTATTCACTGCGAATGCAAAACTACTCAAAAATTAAAAATCGGTATGAAGTGCAGCAACAAAAAATGATATTCATCCCCTTCGTTTAGAAATGGTATACATGGCCTATTTGATATACTAAACATAAAGCTACTAATTGAACATAGTCGCACTGTGGAACAAACTCTAGTGCTCTTAAATAAAAACCCTACGGCCATATAAGTAATATTTTCTCTTTTTTTATTTTAAGAAATGCGTCTTGTTTCATAATAAGAATTAAAAGCGTTAGTTTTGTTTTATTTTTACATATAAATATTTGTCATTCATTCAGGTCAGTATTTAGTAGAGTGAAATAAGCTAGTCAAATATTTAATTCTTCTGTTACAATTTTCACTTTTACATTGATTTTGTTTTATGGGACAAATCACAATTTCATAAAGGAAGAAAAATAGGAAATGTTACTTAACTGGCTATTGGCTCTTTATTAGTTCCACCAGGGCATATGACTTTTAAGGTTTATGGTTATTTACTTAGAATGCAAAACTACCCAAACAATAGGAATTAGTAATACATACTTCACTCAAAATATCAATAAGAAGTAGTACCTACTAACAGTGTATTCATTAATACATGTTTATATTTTGTTATTTGGTATAAACTTCACTACAGTAAATTTGTTGAATATTTATTCGTTGTAAAACAAAATAATATTCCTAACAATTATTATTGCATAATCACATAGTTTTTGATAGTTTTACTATTCCATTTATTTTATAACGAGTCTAATTTTTTAAATGTATGCGGATATTGAACCGGTTTTGTAATAGCTAGTCATCTATACCCAGGGGAGTTAGTTTGTCCAACTTTATAGCCAACAACTTAGATACTCCTTTTAATGAGTGACTTGAATTCCTGTTATGATAAATTTTTGTTTGGTTTTCTTTTCAAAATTACTTTCATGATTACTACTCGAATAAAATAAAACAAAAATTTAGTAAATTGTAATGTTATATTTAAATACTATGAAGAATCTTACCCGTAAACAGTCCAAGTGGTGGTCGTTATTATAATATTGTCAGTAAGGACGTCTGTATAGTTCTAAAATTGTTTATTTTACTTTTTCCGATACGAAATCTGTTAGGAATGTTTTGTGCTCATCTGTGATTTTTTTAATATTTTCTGTATATGCAGATTTCAAATAGAGTGCATCACTCCGGGTATCGATTATCCAGATACTCCGGAGTTTTAACTTTTTATCGAGTACTCATTATTCCGATCTATAGCTATGAACTTCATTTGAATTTGAATCTTCAATAGGGTAAAATTGGGAGAGACGCCATACTTTTTGTAGAAAGGAGAAATAAATAAAAAAATGCAATATAATTAAATTGTTTAATTTTTATTTTAAAGGTAGGCCAATATGTATTATGTATTTTAATTACAGTCTGTGTGTCTTTCGACAAAAAAATAATAAAATACGAAATAAAAAATTTAAATCGGCAAAGGGACATCACTGCCACATAGTGTGGGAGAGATGTCGCATACATGTGATTATGGCATTTTTTTATGATATTTTTTTTTTTAACGGAGTATTTCCCGTCCACAATTAATGCAACGTGGAGAGTACATTGTACATGTCTCCTGAAGCCATTTAAGCATGAAGAATAGTTAATCCAATCTGTTTTACTTTTTGTCAATAGTTCATATAGTTAATAAAATTATAATCAAAATGACACACAATGTTAGCTTTCTTTCATAAACACGTCACGTTTGAGCACAGCCAAACAGGCATTGAGAAATTTCACTGATAACGTCTATAAATAGTTAAGCACAGTGAAAACTATGAACATCTCGTTCTTAAAAAGTGAATTGGTGAAAGTATGGCATATCTTCTCATACGGCGTCTCTCCTACTTTTACCCTAAGTAGTAGTATGTACTATAGACGTATAGTTTTAAAATTTAAATTCTTTAATAAATTTAATATGTACCGTTTGAAATTATCCACACCAAATCAATCAAGCAAACAAATTATATGTTAATTAAATCTTGCTACCCGCAGGTTATATCAAAAATGTTTGCGGAAATTTTTCAATCAGTTTATACCGGAAAACATTGATAACTATGAAAATCCAAATAATGGTGAAAACAACGTAACCGTACTAACACCAATGATTGAAACCGAGGATATTCATCGAGCTCTAGCATTCCAGCTTCATTATTGAAAGATTTCACATTGTTAGCAATTCATCTGTGTCTTCTATTTAATGAATCATTACAACTATAGCAGTATTCCCAAAGAAATGGAAAGTAACAAGAGTAACACCAATTTTCCAAACAGGAGCAAGAAATGATGTCTCTTGTTACAGAGGAATTACATCAATATCTTCAATACCCAAATTATTTGAACTGGTAGTATGCAACTCATTCAGATCTTTGGTCGAAACATCTCACAGTGTCAGCATGGTTTTATATACCCAAAAGATCAACATCAACAAATCTTATTGAATTTACCTGCAATACCATTAAAGAAATTGAAATGCATAAGCAAGTTGATGTAGGGGTAGGGAGCCTGCAAGGCTCTCATATTGGTCCTTGGATCTTTATAATTTTTAACAATGACGTTACTGAAGTAATACAACATTCTAAGGTATTAATGTTTGCAGATGACATAAAAATCTTTAAAACAATAGAAAACATCGGCGATACTGTACGCTACAATAAGATATCCACAATCTATCGAAATGGTGTGAGTCTAACCTCCTCGAACGTTCCATCGTAAAGTTAACCCTTTATACAACAATATCAAATAAATGATATACTGTTACAAAAACTATTCGAGATTAAAGACCTAGGGATGACTTTTGTTGAAAACATGTGTGTTGAATCCTTACGAGTTTTTAAGGAATAATTTGGCCTTTAACCGCGAATTTAAAATTAAAAGCCACTTGCAGTAAATTTGTTTTATTTACTGACAATTAAAATGTTGTACAATTTTATTGTTTATAATTTCTGTCTTTATTGAACAAAAGGCGAAAATTAATTAATTATGTTAATAAAAAGCAAAAAAAGAAAATTTTATTTTTTTACAACATTTACATTCGAAAAGGTTTTTTATGGTTTATCAAATTATAGCAATTATTATAAACAAGCTATGTATTAACTGGTAATGGTAATTAATAGGGCGTGTTTATTTTTTCATCTAATCTGAGTATAACAATTACATAAATTACTGACTAAATTGAAATCCTGATAATTTTGATGCTGAATATTCATCAACACCGTTGAATATTATTTCGGATTTTTAAGTGAGATGCTTTGAAATTAGCCTCTTCATACCACATCCGCAGTAACGCCAATCCCACTTCTAAACTGATTTTTTTTTCAATTATCTTAGGATTTTATGATATTTTTACAGAAGCATTGAATTCGTAAATCTCCTTCCTGATAGAATTAGCCTTGAACACTGAATTTGCTGCTGAAAGTCCTCTTTAATTTGAGGATAGTAACTCTTATGTGAATTTCAAAATGAAACATCGATTCTCAATTTGTATATTTATGTCAAGTTTCTATTCTAAGTTCAAAAATCTAACGAGTTAATTTTTCTATTTTCATTATATTAAAATAAAATGTTTTAAGCTGATTAATCGAGTAAAAATTACTTTCGCATTAAAATGAAACAAATTATGCCATGACATTGCACAGCAAATAGGTACATAAATTGACTAATGTACGGTAACACAAAATTATAACCAATTTGATCGCATTTAGTGTATAGTCATTATAATCTTTGATAACCGTAAAATAATCTGCACACATTAAGCCATTATCTTTGTTATATACCAAACAAAATGAAAGTACTGTAAAAATGGAATCAATTTTAACTGCATATCTTGTTAGCCTAATTATTAAGTTTTTATCTGCTTTACAGCATCATTCCATCAATTTTCTTCTCTTAAAAATCCACTTAACCAAAATTGACCTTAAGAAGGTCATCATAACAAGAGAAAAAATATTTTTTATTCGGAATAAAAGAAATGTTTTATATTATACCTTCTTATTATATTTCTTACCTCTATCATTTAATTAAATCAATCGTCACTTTATAAAATAACCTAATTTTCTTCATTCTCATACATAAGATGATCGTGCAAAAATATTCTTTATGTGTTTAATAATAATAAACCGTGGCTAATAATTCAATAAATAATTTATGATGTCATTGCCAAGTATTTAACAGTATCACCTGTTTATTTGTTGTCTTTTATAAAAAATTCGTAGATTCCATTATTTTACATTAAAAATATTAAAATACGCCAACATACATTTACGAGTATATATGGCTGCCACCCTGATTCTTGATTTAAATAAAATACAACAACATATTATGTGTGTCATTGATCTTCTACATAGATCGTTTGCATACATTTATCGATCATACGATTTTTTCTGTCTATTGAAATATGGTTGAAAAAATAAAAAATCTGAAATATGTTAATTGTTGTTTGTGAATTGTAATGATTTGTGTACGATCATTGATTAAAATCACAACATGATTATCACTATATAGTAAGTTATTTGAAATTTAAGAGATACAATATATTGTGAAGGATTAGAATTCACGATCGTCTAATTATCGTGCGATTACTGTATAATTAAAAATAAGACGATCATGACAATGTCATAATATGCAAATATTTACAGCAAAGATACATACGAGCCTGAATGTTATTCTGCTTTCATTCTCGTCTCGTATGCTTAATATAATCATAATTGCAATAAACATAATTTTTCTTTTTACAAATTAAAAATGACATTTTGTGAAGACGAGTTGTCAATATTATATTCATGTGTGTGGTTGTGCTATATAAACTAATGGGTGTTTATTGTTATAAACGATTATCATTATTATGAGATTATAAATATTTACAAGGTATCTGAGAATATCTTTCTATACATAAAATTAGCATATAGCATAAAATTGTAGCCATTTTTGCAATTTAATTGAATATTGTAACTCATACATGTAATGGGCATTTATCAATACATTTTGATTCTTTGCCTTGCTATTTTCTGCCAAGTAAAAAACAGAAAACATCTATAGTATACTATTACTGTAAGCAATCCAATGAAAAATAGACCCCCTCATATCCTTCCCCACAATTACCGGGCACTTAACCAGATATTTTAAGTTAGTCTCTCTGTTGCAAGCCACTTTATACAAAATCTTCTAAATTAAAATACTTTTAAATAACTTCTTTTTGTAATTGGTAAATGTAATTGGTCTTGCGCAGAGGTAGTATATGATTTAGATATATGTATGTGCATTAATGAAACCTGCCAAAAAAAAGGCACTTCAGCTACATAAATATAACTAACTTGCAGTAAAAAAACTGGTTGTGGTTATTTTATTTCGTGGGTGCCTTAGTGCATTGATGCCCTACGTTTTTTGAGTGATAAGCTATACGTGGTTTATGCAGAATTATAAAGTTGATAAACATCCAGTTGCTACCTGGAGTTTAAACTGCTAAATAATTTGCCATAAAAAGAAACCAGATTAGTCACTGTGGATCTGCCTGGATAAAACTTGTAACAACCGCTTGTGGTTGTTATGTTCTATTTAATCTAAATCTGTAATTACGGTTGGAAATCCCAACAAGGTTGCATGTTTATCCACTGCGCTGCATAAAATCTCTTCCACTACACGTCATTCTTTCTTTGGCTTAATTTGTAATAGAAAATATATTTTTTTTTGGTAGAGTGTACCATTTAGCATTTTATACTTCTCCGTATTTTGGTCGGTTACTCGATTCGTTTTATCATTTTTTGTTTGATGGTATGTAATGACGTGTAGTGGTTGGTGTGTTGCTTCATCTGTTTTGTTTTGGTTAGCGCGTGGATTTTCCATGTAAATGGAATGTTCCAGTGATTAAATTAAATAGTGTTGGTGTGTGCGAATCGATTTTGGGTGATGTCGTATGTGTACGTTATCCGAAATCTATCGGTCGGGTTAATGTTTTCTTTAGTAAATAATTTTTGGGTGGGGGAATAAATTTTTATTTTTTGGTACGCGTCGGGAATTTTTATTTTTTAGTCGAGTTTTGATTTTGATATGGTCAAGTTTGGATTAGAGTCCAGTAAAGTTTATTGCCATGTGACATTTAATTTTTCTTTGAGTCAAGTTTTGAGTTTAAACGTGGTCGGTCTAAATATTTATTCGACCCCTACAAAATAAAATATTTTTTTTTAATATTTTCTGAAATCCCATGTATTTTTTATACATACATAGATTATAAAAGAAAAAAACATAAATTAAAGTAAAATTGTGTTCTCATTGATTTTAAATTAACTAAGACGAAGATTTTAGAACTTTGTATGTAATAAAAGTATAAACTATGTTTAAAGATTGATAAATAATAATAAATAATAAAAAAATATATTAATAATAAAATCAAGTGATGAATGAGGGTTGTTATTTTTCCTCTTTTCCTTGAATCAATAGTGGAATTTTTTTTTTGTGATTTGAGTCAACAATTTGATTTTGGCTGTTTATTGAAGCGACGTTGCTTTCATGTTGATATTGTTTGGGTACTGAAACAAATAAAATGAAAAAATAAAAAAAATAAAAATAGAAAGAAAGAACTCTTCTTTGTGCTGAGTGATATCAAGTTCAGACAAGCTATTTACTGTGTTAAGATCTGTAAATCGAGTAATAGTTAATGAGTGAAACCAATAGTGCCACACCCTGCTAATCAAACGGGTGCATTTATTTTGGCTTACTTGGTTAAGTGAATTGTTATCGTTGCGGGACTCGGGGTGATATTCAATACCGAGCCGTATAAGAATTCTTTTGTGGCAGCTAACCTTGCGGTGGGTTGAGGACGGTGCGAGGGGGCTGCTGGGAAGGTATCCTGCGTCGGCGCTGGTAGCTGAATTTTTGTGGTCGGACGGACCAAATTTATGTTCAGGTAAGGTGTGACGGCTAAAATACAAAAAGAACGCCGTCCACACCGTGTGGTATTTTTATTTTATTATTTTTGATTGTGAGCCAAACTTGATGGTTGTTTGTTTTATTATTATATTTGTTTTATATATATTTAAATTTTTTTTACGGGTTTTCAGGTTCCGGGTGGCGTCACATGCGACACACCCCAAATTCGATTCACACCACGTTTTTTTTTCTGGTTTTATTTTCATTAACGGTTCATTTTTTCTTTCAAATTTTTGTTTTTTCACATTTCATTATTCTCATTTCATTTTTTTTCTCGATTTGGGTTTTCCGGTGTAATTACAGTTTCTTCCCTCTTTTATCATTTTCAAGTTTTTAGTGATGTGTAATTAATTAGTTCTTTGTGATCGCGTGAGGATGGGCGGCCTTATGCTGACCTAGGCCTTGAGCAGGGTCGCCGGAGTGGCACCGGCGTCCTTGCTGAACGCAAACCCATTTTATGATTATCTTCCACTGTGGTCGTGGCACGGTAGGATAATTTTCTTGTCCCCTTCGTTTTATCTCTATGCGGTTTTCAAGCATAGTAATATGTCTGGTAACCCCCACGCCTAGCGGCGAGCTTCAGCCAGTGCAATACCGCAACCAGACCTCTATTGCTATGTTCTGTTTAACAAAATCCCTTTTGGGGGATTTTGTTACAAACTCGTGCTGAGCAGAAGAAATTAATGATTAAGTATGGAAAACCAAAACTTTGTGAACCATAGATTCAAATTGTTTTGGTATAACGGAAAGAATGGTTATCCCCCGATAGTTACTTACTTCGTTTCTTCTACCCGCCTTGAAAATGTTATGGAGGCAGGCAATTTTCCAAGGCTCAGGAAAAAATCCAAAACTTTCATTAAATATGAAGATAATTGGGTGGGACAAGCTCTCGGCACAATACTTGTTAAGGATCGGCGGAATACCATCGTGACCAGCGCCCTTTTTAACATCTAGGTTAAGCAAGCAATCGCAAATTTATCCTGCTCAGTAAATGTAAAATAATTAAATTCAACGAAACTGTTAGCGCATGAATCCATGGTAGGGGACATCGTGGCTGGTTCGTATACTGAGGCAAAATAGCTAGCAATTACATAATACAAAAGATATCCCGCCCGTATTTTGACATAAACTGGAAGAACTTGAAAATGGCTTTGGAGATTTTTTCTGGATTTAAAAATATTTCTCTCTGGATTACGTTGGAATAGTCCATTTGCTTCCCAGATTTTTATTCTAAGTGTGTTGTTTACTCAGGATTTTTTGTCGCTTTTTATATCCAGTGGCTTGATTTGAGCATATTAATTGGTTCATAGTTACTTACAATTGTCTTTCCACCTTCTTTAATTATTTGGACAATGATTTCTAAGCTCTGTTTACTGGGATTCAGCTTTGAGCCTCAGCATTCGATGTTTGAAAATTTTGTAGCTTTCGCTGGCCTTAAGGTTATATTAAATATATTTTGAAGTATTTCTTTGTTATCAAATCGTCGCACAGTGGGGCCGATTACCAAAAAGCTGGCCAAAAATTTGTAAAATCAAGTAATGGATCTGAAGTTCCCTACTCGGGGGTTTTTGGGGTCGCTGATCACGAATCTGTAGGCAGACTTAGAAAATTTCACCCCTTTCCCCCTTATTGACAGCCCCTATGCGTAAAATACCATCTATATCATATTACAGTCAAGATGCATGTCATTGTAATGGTTTTTCGGACACCGATTACCAATTTCCCGTCACATTTACAAAACTTTACCCACTTCATCCCTTATTAACAACCCTTATTTGTCAAATAACCGATATTTTATGAAATTTTGATTATCGGATTGAAATTTTGTTTGTGAAACTATAAATAAATATTTACAATACATATAATTAGAAGAAACATTTATTAATCAATTCACGTGTATTGGTCGCTACGAAAAACCATTTAAAAAAAAATTCAAGTAAATATATTCCTCATGATGACGAGGTCATGGAAAATACATATTCTGACGTAAAATTTCCCATTCTTTCAGAATGCGGGTCAAAAATAGGAATTTCTGTTTAAATAATTCGATTTGACTTCAAATGACCTTGTAGGTCAAAGTCAAGGTCACCATCCGATTTCTCCTTCCGCACACAATAATTTTTGTAAATATTATTTTTGGATTAGTGTTTCCCCTGACGAGATATTCAGGTGCGTATTTTAAATGTCACCCTGTATTTATATATTTATATATATATTCTTTTCTCTCTCTCCCTGTTTCTCTCTCTTTCTCTCGCTTATTCATCTTCGGCATCGTGTGAGTAAATTTTCCTTATTAAGAGGCTAGGTTGACGAAAATAATAGTAAAGCCAACAATTGTTTATTTTTTAATGTCCATATACATAAAATTGAGGGGCAGCTAGCGGCAGCTGGTTTTTATTTTATTTTATAGGTAATACTTTCAACTCCAACCTCTTATGCATTTGATGACCGAACAACAGAACAATATAACTTTTTCATTAAAAACTTGCTTTATTTTAATTAATTTATTGTTTAAAATACTAATATTTTAAAACATATTATTATATTCTACATACCTCCAAGAGTTGACTCCATTTTATTTGATTAAAATTAGTTGTATTTTTAAACTTCTACGTATGTTTTTGCATTAGTGTTTTTTATTAAGTTATTTAACACAACGACTGCAGCTTGAGTAAAGGTACTTTGCAACCAAAATTCTAGAGCAAGTTAACGTATTTCGACCCTCTTATGAGTGTTTTAAGACGCCTAGGGTATTATTAAAGCCAACCTAACTTTAAAAGAAACCTAAAAAAATTTTTTTTTTTTTTTAATTTTGGCCAGCTTTTTGGTAATCGGCCCCACTGTGCGTCGGTCCAAGACTAGAGTACGCTAAGCGACAAAACCATTATTTTGAGAAAAACGAAAATTAAATTTTGAGTGTGTATAACTTTCCTGGTGAACATGGTAGTCCAGTAGTGAAGCATTTTTCCTGTGTACTACATATTTAATAATACTTGTGTATCTACAACATTTTATTTAAAGTGATAGTTAAGCAAAGAAAAACAATTTTCCTTTAGAATGTTATTTTAATGTACGCTATATCCTATATTTATTTACAAACATAGCGGAAAAATGAATAAAACCATATGTTAAATTGTGTGTAACCTTCGACGATTACTCAAGATTGAGATACGCGGTTGAAAACTCTGTTATTTGGAGGGAAATGGAATTTGTAAAATCAATATAAACCAAATCAATTAAAACGATTAATTTTAGAAAGATTTTATTTCGTTTTATTCAAGAAATATAAAAAAGAAAACTAAATTCAATTCAAATAAACTGTAAAATAAAAATACCAATCTTAACTAAATATTCACAAGTAATCAAACTTTATCTTTTTCAGTTTGTAGAAGGTTGATGTAAAAGTGTTGATCCTCTTTTGGCATAAATTTTAGCAAACTTTTCAAATCCTTACGTTTTTCTTCGCACGGAAAAAAATAAACTGATACTCAGCTAAGAAACCGCACTTTTAATTCAAGAAAATGTACTTTTTCTTGATTTAAAAGCTAATTTTCTTATTTCTTTCGAGTTTTTCTTCATGTAAGAATTGTATTTCTTGAAATGAAGAAAGACTCGAAAGAAATAAGAAAATTAGCTTTTAAATCAAGAAAAAGTACATTTTCTTGAATTAAAAGTCCGGTTTCTTAGCTGAGGACCAGTTTATTTTTTTCCGTGCGGCTATCCTATAATTATCTTTTGTATTAGGAACTATTTGGATATGCAATTCGTTTGAATCTTCTTCCATTGAATGGTTTCGGGTTCTCTTAGAACTTTGAGGCTTCATTATCGATTATGTAGCGAAATCTTCAGCAAACGATCTTTTGTATGAAATAAACATTATATTTCGTGCCTCATATCTTAAATGCCGAATTTTGGTGTATAGAAAATTTTGAAAAAATTAAATTGTTGAACCGCTTTACTGTAATTCCAAAAGTCAGTCGGCTTCAATTGCAAAATTTTTAAAATAACTTTAGGAAATTGGGCGTTTATGATTAGGCGAAATAATCCAATGGGGCTATAAGTTTCCATATTTTTGAGGTATCTTTCTAAAGTACTATGAACCGCATCGACTTCTTGCAAAAGTGAGTGGTCTGGTTCTTTTGCTTAACTGACTGAATTGATGGGTTGTCCTTGAGAAACTTGATTATACACAGTGACACCATAGAATTACGATTCTGAGGTACAGAACAATCGGTCCAAATAATAATCTTTTGAGTAGCTGGAAAGTTCAGTGTTACAGAATTTAAAATTCGTAGTAGCGCACTTGCCAATTAATTTGCACCTCTTCCTTGTATGGCCTCGTTCCATATAGCACAGTATGTGGTCTTATTATCCATAGAGTAGCCGGTTAAATTAAAACATAGAAGTTTCTGTTTTTAGTAAAAACAATTTACATTCGCTTTTGGTAGTGAAAATACGTGTGCTGCATCCACACCTTTCTCAGCTTTTGCTAGTATTTTATTTTGCACATTGTCCATAAAATATTTGTCCTTTTCCGGTGATATTGTTATTTCATTTTTTAGTTTTGTTTTATGCTCTTCACATCTATTGCACAAGTCTTTATTGGGAACGAAGACGCCAAGTTAAATCTTGTTTCGAAAATATATTTTTACGCCCAAAACTGAGGTGTGATTCCAAATATTTTTTGTTGAATGACGAACGGCAGTAATGGGAATCAACAGTGGTAAATCCATTAATATGATCTGCAACATCGTCCAATTTGTTTTTTTTGACAATAATTGATATTTTGCATGTCGCCCTTTTGCTGGAGATTTCATTGTTGATGTATTATTATCAATAAGGTTGTCAAAATAATAATGCATACGATTTTTATTTATGTCCAAAGTATTTGTAAAAACTATTTGACATACTCTGAATAATTTGCCGATTTTCAGAAAATGATAATTATACGTATGCTTCCTTCAAAAATTATTATTTGAAATTATTTTTCTTTCTATAGGCTATCTAAACACCATTTTTCCAAAAAAAAACTCTCCTTTTTAAATATATGTATCTTGCTTTCTGATAAATTAAACAATAAGTTGTAACTGTAAGAGCAACTTTCACCACAACTTGCTTTTATTTCTCGTTTTTTTGTTGAGTTAAATTAAAGTTATTGACAAACTCTTCTACTGCTTGACATTTGGTTTTCCGGATGTTCTTTTTTCATTTTTCCGGACAATGCTTTCGTTTTTTTGTCAACGAATTGGAGCAGCACGCAGCTTCTAAATTGTTTTGAATATTTATTAGTCACTAAATAATCTTAGGCATAATAGTTTTAAGGTATAAATATTTTAGTTATTTACCATCATGTAAAATATTAATCTGTCGATCATTTTCTACTAGTGGTACTAGGGGAATATGTTCCGGATCAGCATCAGAATCAAGAAACGACAATTCTATAAATTTAATAATTTTAGAATTGCATATAAAAACATATTTAAAAAATATTACCACTAATTTCCAAGCAATCTAATTTTGAGGAAACTTTGCTTTCATTTAATGAAGTATTACTAGTGTTCTGGGTAGGACATTCATCCGGTTCTTCTATCGGCGTTGGTGGAATTATAGTACATGGTGTAGAAATTTAATTGTCCCAATGTTCATCCTGTCGAATTAAATTTTCTACGGAGTGGTACGCACTAAACAAACTTTTAAGTTTAATAACAAGCTACAAACAATTAATAACAATTTCCTTACAATAAGCCAATAAATTTATAAGTTGATTGTGGTTTTCAAAACTTTTATTCAACAAACCTGAGGTCTTCGTTTGTAAATTCTGGTGATGGAGAACTGTCGCGGTCTGACAATGAATACATCCAACAGCATCAATTTACTTTAACTATTATATCTAACTCGTACAATTAACTATTCGTAAAATAATTATCTGTATAAACTACACTCTCGAGCAACTGAATCGACTAAAACCTTAAGGGCTCACATAAGGGCGATTTTTGTTAGAACAGTCGAACCGATTTTCATAAGACATTATTTTTTTGAAAGCCTGATATTTTTGCTTTAAAATGACATCATTTTTATGAAAATTGGTTTAGTACTTTTTTTTGTAATGAATTTTGAATAAAAACGCAACCAAAATTGATGATTAAGCAAAAAATATTGGGGGGTGTTTAAAATTAAATTACAACAAAAAACTCAAGCAAAACAAAAATAATTTTATTGGTTAATAATAAGTATGGCCCCTCCTTGCGTCTACAACGGTTCGCATGCGGTTCCCCACTGATCTTATTAAGGTTTTAACAAATACTTGGGGGATCGCACCCCACTCCTCCTCCTCTAACGCAATCTTCAGGTCACTGATGTTATGTAGATGGTACCGGATTTCTAGCTCGGACCCTCCGTTTTAGTTCGCCCCAATTCATGTCTGGACTGGCCACCTCATCGTCTCGAGTCCGACCTCATCCAAGAACTGTCGAGTGGTTCGAGCTGTGTGACACCGGGCATTGTCATGCATCAATATGAAATCTTCCCCTATATATCCTGCATAGGGCATTACATGATCCAAGAGAATGCCCTCGATATATCGTTCAGCGGTCAGACCTCCTTCACGGCCTCCACCAGGTACGAAAACAAGATGTTTTTCTCTCAAACGATATGCCAGCCCACACCATACACGAGCCGCCGCCGTATGAGACTGTTTCAGCAAAACAGCACTGCGAAAATCGCTCTCCTGGAAGCCGGTAGACCCGGTCTCTCATATCACTACCATGGAGACATATTCTGCACTCGTCAGTAAATAGAACGGACATCCATTGCTCGATGTTCCAATTGATGTGTTCGCGAGCAAATTCGAGTCGCTGTTTTCGGTGGCGTGTTGTCAATTTTGGGCCTCTAGCGGGCCGTCTTGGAGTGAGATTGGCTTCCTTTAAGCGTCTTCTTACTGTCCATTGACTAACAGCTACATCTCGAACTTCTCTTAGCTCCTGCTGCACATCGACGCCCGTGAGATGGCGATTTCGCAGTGAAGTTAGGATGATAAATCGAGCGTCCCTCTCCGATGTACACCGAAACCGGCTGGTTTGTGGACTTCGATTGAAGGTACCAGTTTTCTGAAACCTTCTGAATACTCTTGACACAGCAGATTGACTCATATTAAGCTGACGAGCGACTTCTTGTTGATTGCGTCCTTCTTGCAATAAAGCAACAACTTGTGCGGATTTTTCTGGAGTGGTATCCATGATTTTAAGGAAACAATGAATTAAACTGGTAGAGATTTTTTCAGGTCAACGTCTGACTCATAAGTGACGACAAATATTGGTCAACGTGGCATTATACAGGAGATTGCATCACGCCAATAATTTTCACCGAAACATCGCATTTTGCTAAGATTGCTTTAATTTGAAAAGTACTGTATGGATTTTAATGATAAAGGTATCCTTGAAAAGATAAAATACTAGGCTGTCAAAAGAAGGTTGTTTTTCGAAAATCGATCCAGCCATTTAAAATAAATATGTATGCGTTTTGATGGTCTAGTCGATTCAGTTGCTCGGGAGTTTAGTTAATTTGAACAATTAGCATGCCTAGCGTAGTATTTATATCAAAATGTTGATGTGAACTGTTTTATCCCGAACTGAAACTTCCATTTATATAATAAAGTGTACCGTTATAAAATAAAAATTAAAAATATAGACATAGGACATACAAATACAAACGGCAGGATTTAGCGGAAAAATAACGTACAAAACAACAACATAATGTACATTTTTTCGATTTTATTTGGATATAGCACAATTTATCTCTGACTTTTGTGTTATTTACGATACTTTCTTACACATAATTGTGATATAGCGTAAAATGTGGATATAACGTTTTTTAAAGTAAAGTTTTATGCAAAGTTAGCTTAATAATAATTTTATAATTTTAAAAATCTTACGCTATGATTTTCATTTTAAGGATATAGCGTAAAATAAGTGATTGCGTTTTCTTTTTGTTTTACGAACTTGGATCACAAAATGAAGTTAGCTTGAAAACAAAAAAATCGAAAATGGAGTTAGCGTTAAATACGACGTAGCGTAATTTGGTCGCAAAAAAGTAAAAAAAATGTTGGATAGCGGAAAACATAAATGCGTAAAACGTAATGCTTTATTATATTTATTCTCAGTTACCCGATGAAATTGGGACGTTTGGATTTCAGAATGACTTGATGTGCCCACAACATTAATTGGTGCAGGCTGCCCCTATCTTGTAAATATTGAATTATATTATGTAAAATTTGACTGTCATATAAGATTAATAAATTTGCAAATTTGACAATCAAAATTGTTGCTTAACGGGATAACCTGTTTTATCTATCTCGTTATCATACTTGTATAACACTCGATTCAACTTTTCTCTTTTTAACTCTCTTCGATTGTATTTTTTCGGTTTCTCCTCCTTGTTCGTCTTCATCTTTGTAGTAGTTAAATGATAGCTATTTGTATTTATATATTTTCTACTCCCTCAATGTATAGATACTTTTTAAATTTTTATTCCCTATCTTAAGGGTAGATAACTTTATTATACTTAGTCTGGCATAATTGAGCAGATTTCTTTTATTTACTACTAATTTTGTATTTGCTTTCTTGTATCAATATTCTTCACAGAACTGCCCCGCACCCCAGTAAGAGATCTAAAGATTTTTCTGCTCATTAGGAACAGATTGACTTGATTTGTGGGTATCATATGCCCCCCCCCCCCTCCAGAATCCATGAAGCCGTTTACCGGAGGATGTGAATTTTCCTTCATGGCAGGTCTGCCACCTGACGTAGTAATCCCTATTGTCCTATATTTATTGCTGTTATCGTATATTGACAACAATTGTTGTGCATTTTATACCTGCAGCGAAGAGATCAAGCTATCACTCCTCTGAGGTCGGACCTACAAAACCGCTTAATTTTGGGAATATGTCCCTGGGTTTTTGTGCCCAAAAATTATAGAGTTCACCAAACGATATTGAAGGTCTATTGATTATTTGGCATCACTACGCCTCCTTTCTCAAGCGGATTTTAGATCGGCTATGACGTAGGTGTAGTGTAGATCTACTGAGAATTTCTCGAAAATTACCGACAATCGACTGTTTTCTAGGGTATTAAAAAGAAATTTAAGCGGAAACATATCTCGCAAAAACAAACAAAAAACAAAAAATAATAACAAACCAGTTTTGTATGGATTTCCTTAATGGTCAACGTTAACTCGAAATTTGTTTCAGTTAGAATGCCTGTATTTTAGGATCCACAGGAACATTTTGGATAATCGAAATACAACAATATTGAAAGCGAATTCAGAAATGTTACATCCTAACTACTTGTTCCTCTATAGACAAAAAATCTGTTTGGCTTTTCCTTAGAGTAAAGTCTATACTAACTTTAAATTGGATAAGTTCATTAGAATGAGCGCATTTTAAGAACCGCAGGAAATTTAAGGCAAACAGTATGTAAAAATAATCTAAGCGATAGTGTGTAGAAGACAGAACTCCGAGTATTAACTTTGCCTCGGAATATAAACGTAGATAAGTTTGAATTTAATTTTGACTGTTTGAGTCTGATAATGATCTTATCTAGAGATAAATTAAGCAAAACTTAATTCTAACTTCAACTAATTATTTTAAAGTAGAGAGAAGATAGAACTAAAATTATTTGGCTTTTAACACTGAAGGCGTTGAATAAGCATCTTGTGTGATATTGGGAAACTTGATTGTTTATCATATCAATTTTTGTTTTTGAGTGTAATCTAGCAGTGCGATACCTTATAGGAACATCTAAAATTAGTTTCAGAAACTTGTTTTGAATAATTTGAATTTTTTTTTTGTGTATATTTGCGGCATTCCACCATAACGGATAACCATAAAAAATTACTGATTTGTAAACAGGAAGTTTATTATCTAGGGAAAGCTTACTTTTTTCATTTAAGATAGGATACAGCATAAAGAATAATCAATTTGAGGGAAATTATATTTGTGCAGTTTATGTGGGAGCCCATTTATCCATACTGAATCAAAAGCTTTTTCTAGGTCAAGAAGAATCATCCCTATAGATTTGTTAACATTTCTTTGATTTTTAACGTGATTAACTGATTGAACGATGAACTTAGTGAATTGAAGAATGTTTATGTCGAAAATCGAATTGTTAAGGAATCAGGATGTTGTTTGATTCTAAGTGATCAATGAGTCTAATAGGTCGATAGCTTTTGATATTTGAGGGATCTTTATCAGGTTTAATGATTGCTACAACTTTGGAAATATTCCACTGACCAGGAATATAATTTAGCCTGAAAGAGTTACAAAATAATTTCTTCTTTTAATATCGTCGGATTCAATCAAATTAGGAGACAGTTATTTTGGAACATCTCAGTCGAAATTATTTTGCTGTTGTCTATTGGTGATATAAAAGAGGAATAGATGAATATTTTTTTTTATGTACAGTATTGTATGCCAGTAGGGTTTGGAACGTTTAACCAATTGGATCAGTTTGCTTTACCATTTTAACTATTGATAATCTCATATATTTTTTCTAATAACAAAGTTTAACAGAATAATTATGTTTTCTAGATAGGGATATCGTTTTCGAATTCACTGTCGCCGTGTAATGTTTCGAAGTCTTATCAATGACAATACTTCATCTGAAAATATTAATTTAAATCTGGAGGAAGACCTTTTGATTGGAACTGTCAGGTGGATGGCATGGTTGATAGAAGAATTAAAATAATCAATAGCTTCAGCAATTAGATTATAGTCGGCCGTAGTTTCATAGAAATTAAAAGCATTGATTTGGTCATCAATTATTTGTTATATATAGAACAAGGATCAATATGTGAAGTGGTTATGTTGACCAAGCATAAATCAGGCAAATGGTCAGAATTGAATTCATTTATTGTTTCGATTTTACTAACCGGAATCGAGCTGCTAGATATAAAAAGATCTAATGTACTATTACATCTATTATTTTGGAAATGGGTTGGGAGCTACAGTTCCAAAAATAATGTTTACAGTTAAATACTCCCCCCACATATTTTTAATGCTTTGCATATTTGTATGTGTATATTTTTGATAGCTATAGCAACTCCACCACAGGCTTGGTCAGTTCGATCGTTCCGATATACCTGATAGTTTGGTAAGTGGAAAGCAGTTGTAGGTTTAATGCTTTTTTTTTATTTACGCTGCGAGCGTTCCAAGTGCAGAGTTTTAGATTATTGTGTACAGACATATTTTATGGATGTAGCTAAAATAATCTGAGCTTGTTCTGCGGGGCTACTACATCTCCTGAGTCCATCCATGACATTATTAAGAATTAAAAGTAATTCAGTTGAAGTATATAATTTTGTACTACAGTGGATCAGCTTGTCGTTGGTAGGTAGACGATGTGTTATTCTGGAGAATATCAGCAAAGGATGGACGTCCAGTTTGCTCTGTCGGTGTTGTTGTTGGTTCAAAGTTACGGCTGTTGTTTACCAGATTAGGAAAATTGTTTGCTGACCAATTAAAATATTTAATACATGATTTGGAATTTCTTCTCTAATACGAAGAAACTCAAACCTTTTTGGACAAACCACCGAATTGGCAGAGTGGTTTCCTTTACAGTTTGTACACAGAAATTCAGTAACGGTGCTCGATTTCATTCAACAGTTTATACATTGTGTCAGACGTTCGGGTCTTTTATGAGGTATATCCCAAGTACATGCGATATTACCGATAGGGCGAATATTTTTTAGATGGTTGAAAGTAACAAAATTCGGAAAAGAAGCAAAATAGATAGCACATTTGATCTACTATTTTGAGGTAACACTTTTATAATTCTTGATGGATTGAGAACAGCCTCTTTAATATACTTTTCAACTTCATCGATTTGTAATGAAGGTAAGCTGAAGAGAATGTATCTAGAAGTGTTGTTTTCATCTAGCGTATATGAAAAAAAATCTGCATTTACTTTTTTAATTCATCAGTAAATTGTATATATATAATGTGCAGAATCATAAACAGACACTTTAAGCCCAATGGATGTCAATTACATTTGATTTCATTGTTTGTCTAATAGTGTTAGAATCCAGTTTTGTTATACAATCGGAGGTCATTTTTATGTTCTTTCGATTTTGGTTAAAATAAATAATTTTGTATTTTGTCCAACTACTAATTCAGAGATCAAGGAATAAATTAAATATATAGAGAAAATTATAATTTTCAGAAATATAATTTTAAGATTTTTGTATCTACTAAATCACACCGTTCCGACAAAGTTTTAGAATATGCCAGTGTGTTGATTAGATTAAATATGGTCTAATGTTTGCAACAATTATTTTAAGAATTAACAAAACGATCTCAACTAATATTATTTACTACATAACGCCTAAGCCTACAATGACATTCTACAAACAATTAAAAAACAATTAATTCCACTTTCACACCTACCTTGTTAAAATTTTAACACCTGAATATTAACAAAATTCAAATCCCACATCTTTCAAACCATACTCGTAAACATGAAGTACATACATAATTCAAATAATTTATCGACATGTAATCCATCATTTAATTACAATTACTCGCAAATACATATTTTTGGTTTGTATATAAAACATATAGAGATTTGGATGAGATCGCACAAACAAGACATACAAAATTTACATGTGGGTAAAAATTATTACAACATGACATTCAAGCTAACACACACATTTTTTTCTAATTTCATAAACAAACTTGTTCGATTATATAGGTTACACCAATTTTATTTTGTTTGTTTATTTGCAGAGAGTGAAGCGATTCTTCATACCACCCAGCTACGGTGATCGTTTTATTCCAAGACGTTATCCAAAACTTATCGAATCGAAGACCAAAGTGGTTGAAACATCAAATACGTACTCGCAAGAGCGCATCACAACTGAATCAAATTTGGATATACTAGATTTGAGAAAAAAAAAATCATATTGGCAATTTCATAAATTTCGTACAACAATAAACGATTTGTTTAATTTGGATAATGAAGAAGAATTGTTACAATTGTATGATCGGTTACATCTTCGGGTACCATACCATATAAAATTCAATAATTTCGATTGGCCATGCTTTCCACGATCGAAACCATCAGCTTTTGTTGAATCAACCCATGATTTGCCAAGATTTAATATGCGCACATCGATTAGTTTATTTGCCTGGTCATCTTTGGGTGTTGTAGCGGCCTGTTTTTATAACGAACTTGTATTATGGACTCCACCATCTGCAGAAACTATATGTTATAGTATGCGCAACATAACTGCTCTAGCATTTGATAGTAGTGGACTGTATTTAGCCACGGGTTCACAATCATGGAAAATTGATGAAAGATCACGTATAAATGATGCAACAATAAAAATATATAGAGTTCAACCGGTTGGAATGCAATTGGTTTCAGGATTGCTTGTAGTTGGTGCGGGTTTGATTAAAGCGATTGACTGGCATCCAACGGAATTGTACATTATGGCTGGTTGTGAATTTGGATCCATCATTATATTCAAATATTTCGAGCGAAGCATGCAAATGATCTCTGCTATTACATTGCATACTGCCTCGATACTGACATGTAAATTTTCACCTGATTTTATGTACGCCGCCTCGGTCGACGAGTATGCTATTATAATTGTGTGGAAATGGTCTGGTAAACTGCTAACACCTATTTTTAAATGGCGCAGTAGCGGTGATAGCATATTTTTTGATTTTCATCCCTGGCTTACAGGACTAATTGTAATAGCGGAACAATGTGGTTCAATAGCGGTTATACAAGTGGCAGCCCAAGAAATATTATCATCGTATCAGCGTAAAGGTAATAAATATCAAATTAAAGCGATTTCATTTAATAAACTGTCAGCTGAGCTGGTCGTTAGCTGTGCATTTGTTGAAAAAAATGGCAAAACTGTTTATGAACTTATTGTACTGTCGTCGCTGAATAATATTGTGGATCGCATACGAAACCATACTAAAGCGGTGCGCTTATTAGCCTGGGGCCCCAATGATATAACACTAGCCACACCTGGTGATGATGAATCATTAACAATATGGAATTTTTTTGACGTATTTAATCGCACTTTAAAACTACCCTTGAAGGAAAATGATATGAAGTCGGAGAAAATTGTATGGAATTTTACGAATCGTCTTAAATATGCGCCGGAAATTCGCTAATTTCATTGAAAATTTAAATTTATGTTTTTTATTTGTATTTTAATGCTTTTATCTTTTAATAAATAAATATACAATTACAACAACAAAAATAAGGTTTTTTATATGCCAATTATAATTCAAATACTGGATCACGATCATTAAAATTGAAACAATATCAATCTACTTAATGTATAACTCAAGTTTTTATTTTTATTTTTTTTTAAATAAATTAAATCAAGCAAAATATAAATTAATTATTTGTCATCAATTTAATTTGAATAATTATAAACGATCTTTTATTATTCTTAATCCAATCTGTGTTTATAAATCGTGTATGTATATAGTTGCGCGTCGAGTCTCGAAAGCAGTAAAAGGAGCAACAAAATTTTACAACACATGTCACTTTGAATATAAACGACAATTAATTTTTCGGTACATTTATATAAATAAATTAAATTAAGAAAACCAATTTAATTGAAATGATCATCTTGAAGTATTTATGATGATGATCATTTGTAGTTCTATTTACATATTATATGCAGCGAGAATAATTTCTGCCATTAATTTTGTTAATTTTTAAAAACAGAATTTAGCTTCTGGATATATGAAACTTTATACGGTAATTGAATTGGTTTGCTTCTGTACAAGATGTGTGTGGTAGGAATTATAAATACAAAAAATGTTGCCGATTATTTTTAATGATCATCATGTGTGGCACTTTATTACAACAATTACCAGAATCTATAGTTATCAGTTTTTTATGGTTTTTGCTTCTTAATTTGTTATAAAACAACTCAAATCGTGATCCTTGTGACCCACGGGTTAATCGTTAAAATATGTACGAAGTAATGTAACGTCCAATATTTTAAATTCATTGGAAGCTCATTTTATACGGCCCTTCTTTATACTAAAGCGCCAAACCCACTAAAAAACGAATAGAAAAACCGAGTTTAGTAAAATCTTTTGCTTATAAAAAATATTTAATTGGCTGAGAAAACAAAAATTTAAATTTAATTTCTGCGGTTCTAAATAAATGTTTCCTTCTTTATTTAACGTCGCAACAATTTTTTAAATCAGCTTAAATGTTCAACCAACAAAATCGGAAAACTTTGTTAGGATTTTACTTTTATTGCTCAAAATTACTGAACATGATATTTGAATAAATTCAAATTTATCGCAATTTAGAAAACGGTCCAAATAATTTTTGGTACAGCAGTTATGAGTGTCGGGACCTATCGCTAGACATATATGTAGATCATCGTAATCGCACTCCATTTACGGATTTTATACTTTTTGCTCAAAATACCTGAACAAATATTCAGGAAAATTAAATAAACGCAATTTATTTAAAATTTGAAGCCATTAAAAGAACGATCTAAATAAACATGACAATCTTTAATTTTGTTGGCCACAGCAGTCAAATAAATTTAATCGGAACATTTGGTGTTACAAAGATGTGCACAACCCAACACTAAAAAAATTTACATTACCATATCTAGAGCTCTGCGTGAAGCACTATATTTTATCCAATAACTTCGAGCAATTGTTAATTTTTCGGTTACTTATGTCATCTACTGGATGAACTCAACCATTGTCCTCCATTGTAAAAGTTGTAAACGTTTGGGACCAACACAGTCTAATGTTTTGTTGCGTTATAATTGTACCGCTTCATACGGCCCTAAGGTGACGGATCTAACTTTGATTTTGCGGATTCGTTTCTGAGCTTTTGAATTCAATTTTGAATGGTTCTGATTTGTTGTCATATAAGTTTTTGCTATTTATTTTACTTTTAATTATGTTCTCTCTGGCAAAATAATGTGCTAGTTTAAACCTTGATTTCATTTGAATGAATGAATTTGATGAATCATTAAAGATATTCTTTTAAATCGATGAATCATTAAAGATATTCTTTTAAAGTACGATGGGATCTTTCTAATGGGCTATTCGTCATGGGGTGGAAAGCTGTTGTGGACAATTTTTTTAATCTTTAATAGTTTACACATTTAAATAAATATTTACTTATAAAATTCGTGCCTTGGTAAGTAAGGATGATGTCTGGGAATCCGAATTTGGTGAATAGTTGAATAGCTATTTCCTGATAAACGTCTCTCAACATCTTTGGCCAACAATATACCATTCTAATCCTTTTGAATTTCCTGTATATACCAGAATATCCACCGCAAGGTGAGTTTTGAAACTCCTCGAGGATTTTCATATATTTACTCGGATTAAGGATCACCTGTGGATTCGTTTTAATTATGCTCGAGGTATTATTGACGATGCCGGGTATTGTCTGGTTGGATTCTTCTTCTGGACTTCCGGGATGCACTTGCGATCATTTGTTACTATTAGGATTCATATTGGATCATGGAAGCTTGTTTTAACTTTTTGTGGATTGTCTTCACTCTTATTTTGGGCTCTAGTCATGACAAGAATATGATCTTGGTTTATTCTTGATAATGTGTCAGCATTCGTATTTTTAGAACCCGACTTATGCACAATTGTAAAATCATATTCTGCTAATTTTAATCTCCATCGTAGAAGACGGGAAGGAGTGTTTTTAATTTCCCCTATTAAGGGCTTATGATCCGTCACAACTACAAATTTACGTCCATAAAGATACGGGCGAAAATTTTGTATTGTCACAGCGAACATCTCTTTTTCCACCGTGGAGTAATTACATTCAGCTTGATTTAATGATCGGCTAGCGAAAGCTGTTGGTATGACATCTTTGTCGTATTCCTTAACACGGCCCCGAGGCTATACTCGCTTGCATATATATTCGGTAATAAGAACGAAGGTTTTATTGAAGTCTGGGATGGTGAGGTAGTCAGTTTATGCTTCAGAATTTGGAAAGCGTTTTCACAGTTTTCTGACCATCTATAAATTACATTTTTATGATTAACTGGTCTCCGAAAAATTTGGTATGAATTTCCTATAATAATTTGCGAGTCCCAAGAAGGACTGAATTTCACGCTTGTTTCTGGGGACGGGAAATTTAATGACATTTTCTACCGTCTTAGGGTTTGGTCTGATCCCTGCATCTGTTATGATATGCCCTAAATAATTAATTTCCCTCCTTAGAAAATTACATTTGGATGTTTGTAGTTTTAAGTTGTATCTCTGAAAAATCTTAAAAATATCTTCAATCGTTTGGTTGTGATCGTCTAGGTTCTTACCATATACTATGACATCATCCAAATATACAAAACACTTGAGGCCTTGGAAACCTGTTAGGATGTGGTTCATCGGTCTCTGAAAGGTGCTCTGGAAATTTCTTAAATCAAACGGCATTCAATAATTGAACTCATAATTGCCATATTCCGTACTAAACGCTGTCTTATGTTGGTCATTAGTATCCAATCTAATCTGATGACATCCTCTAGCTTAGTCTAATGTGGAAAAATATATGAAATGTCTGCTATGTTAGAGGCAGGGGAAACGTATCGCCTATGGTAACATCATTTAATTTTCAGAAATCTACGACGATTCTCCATTATTTTTATCCATTTTCGTCTGATTTTTTGAGTACTGTCAGAGGCGGTGAATTAAAAGGACTAAGTAGTACTATGGCAAATTTTTCCTTCTTTAAACATTTCTTCAGCCTGCCTGTTAATTTCTTTTTTCACAATTCGAGGAAGGCGGTATTGCTTAACATTAATAGGAGACGTATTTGTGTATAGTTCAATAGAGTGTTACACGGCCGGAATGCATGATAAACTCTCACCTTTTAGATGGAAAAGGTTCATATATTTCGAGCATACTCCGAGAATAGAACTATGTTCTTCGATATTCAAATCTTCATCCAGTTTTTCGTTTATCATATATCCATGACGACTTGATGGCGGCATTCGTTCTGCTCGGTGAAGGGTTGTTTGGTGCAGTTCTCCATATTTTCCAATCTCTGGATACTATACTTTTCTGCCGGTTCAATTTTTGGTGAAAAAGGGGGAATTTCTATTCCATGATTATTCACATTAATTAATGGGATCAGTGCTCTGTTATTTGTCGCCATTGTGATGCAATTAAAAATAAATAGGCCTGGTTGTAATTCTTTGGATACACAAAGTATTTCTCCGTTAATTGATGTGTATGATTGAATTTACATTTCTCTTCTAGATGGAATCTTCATCGTATTTCTATTTGTTTCTAAAGTTATCGCTGACGCGTTGTCGCCGTGTGAAATTTCTAATTGATTTTTGCTATACAACCGGTATATTTTGAAATTATTCAGCATGTCTCTATACCTAAAATATCTTCTTGTGATATAGGGAACTCATCGCTAACATCATGAAATTTTTGGGTTATGTAATTATTATTTTGTATTTGAAATGTTATGACGCATGAATCAATAGTTATGGTCTCACCAGAAAGCAAACTTTCATATCTGTAGTTATCTTAACCGACCTATTGATACAGCTTAGCTTAACCATGGATACGTTCGCACCAGAGTCGAGTCAATTAATAAACTTAATGTAGTCTTTTGTTGTCATTTCTGTTGTAAGAGTTGTTGAATTGGTTGTCGAACAAAACTTTGAACATAAGAACATAATAGTTAGGATAGAATTGAGGTAACTTACTTACTATACCTATTCATTTTATTAATCGGGTCATTACTCCTGACATCTTCGTTATTTTTATAAATGTTCATGGATATGGTGCCATGAGGGGTGATTGGGTTTATAATTAAGCGATTTTGCTTGTTATTTGGGCTCAAGCTTCACTTCTCTCCTGTGAGTTCTCGAGCCCGTTGGAGTTTTCCGAACAAATTTCTTTGCTTTCGTAATAGATAACTTGGGCATTACGTTTGTTTACAGGATTATTAGTTTTGTTCTCGGATATATTTAAGTGATGGAATGAACTGGTAATATTTTCCATTCTACTATTATTTATGGGGTTATCTTGTTGATTGCGCGTGTAGGAATTTTTTATAGGTGTTGACATTGCCAATGTCACATTGAATTTCCTAGGCTAGTAGTAGTAACTAAGATTTCGGTTGTTGTTTAACTAAAAAATTTAGGGAGGGTGGGCGTTATTGTGTATATATCTTTAATGATTCATTTCCTCGTACAAGTTCTTTTCAAAATTCCATTGTTGCGTTGCTATTTCTTAACATTTTTCGAGAGATTCGCCTGGGTGAATTCTAACGAAGCTTCTGATCGACTCCGGTAAGCCAATGATAAATCTAGGTATTATTCTTTTCTCCGCGATTTTTCTAGCTGTAACGTCGTCACTCACATTGGCACTGTATTTCTAGTAATTTGTGGTACTTTTCTACCAGATTAGTAGTTCTCATGGAGAAAGGAGAACTCATGGAAATTTTCGAACAATGGTTCAAATTTTAATTGTGATATTCTCCTTTTAATATTATCGAAAGTGTCTTCTATCTGATAAATTTTAGAAAGGTGTGATTTGATGTCTGCCCAGGTACTAGGTTTTGCATTAGCTATTATATTATAAACTTTACTTCCTAACCTGAATAATATGAAGTCAACTAGAAGACTTCTCTCATTGTCTTGTGTGCACTGTTCACCCACTGTATCCATGCATGAGATAAATTTTAACAACTCATTCGGGTTACCATTAAATTCGGGTATTAGGCGAGCAAGGCATGTGTGCTGACTCAGATACTCTTTGAAATTTTTCTGTTGACGGCTCGCTATTTCTTGAATTAAATTTTCCTGAATTGCAGTAGGCGGTCCTTTCGGACGGAAACCGAATCGTTGGCCGATCCCAACTTTGGAACCAAATGCAGTTTATTTGGAATTCGCCGCAGACCTCTAGTTGCTGTCTTTCTGAGTGTATTCAGGTGCTTGTATGCAATAAAAGCTACTTCGCGAATGTAAGGTCTTCAAGACTCAATTTGCATCACTTAGCTTATTTACATTAACTTATTCGGATGCCTCATTTGAAACGTTTTTGCGTACATCAATTCTTTAAAAAGCGAATTAGTGGTGGCCCCACACATGATTTTAAAACAGGACATGTGCCAAAAATTAAAATTTGAAGCATTTTATTATTTTACCATTGAGGCATCAATCACCCCCATAATTACTTGAAAATTCTCACTCCAAAACATATTTGGTTCTATCTGATTATTTCTTGCATATTGTTGAGGACGCCAAATGAAGTACCTATAGTAAGGAAGCCTCAAATTCATAAAAGTACTCTACCCAAGATGGCTTAAAAAAGAGCCTTTGGAGTTTTGAAGGTAGATGCATAACATACTGTGCAGGTTCTAGGAAATAGAGTTAGTAATTTTAGAAACAATCAGCCTTAGCCATCTCGACCAGAAATTCTCTTCTAATATTCAATTTAAAAGAGGAACACTCTTTTCCAAAAAGATACATATTTTTCGATTTAGGTATAATTTTTGACCTTTGATAATTTCAATATAAACTCCTATAAAATACATTTTTGTGTAGAAATATTGTGCACATATGTCCATAAAATGTGAACAACACAATAAAATTTTAATGTAATAAACAGGATATTTATTAAAAAAATTTAAATTCATTACGACTCAATCAATTATGTTTACGAGAATATACAAAACCACAAATCTTATTTAAAAAAAACAAATTGCTTAAAGCTTTCATTAAACAATAAAATAAATTAAAATAAAATTGCAACAATTTTAATTCACTTTTTAACTTATGTTTGTACTCATGTTCTGGTATTAATAAATTAAAAATGATAAATTTGGCATAATGACTATGAACGTAAACGATCTTTATCTTAATCATCATGATTTTATAAAAATAAAAGATGTTCTTCTTCTTCACAATTAATTCAATTAGCCGTGTTTATTTTATACAGGTAACCCTCGTAAAACCTTCTTTCAACATGTTAATTCTTGTAACGAATACAAATAACCACAAAATTTCTATTTTGTATCAAAACTCTTAAATTTAAAATTTGTAAACCGTAAATAAAAATCATTAACCCTTATCGAGAACAAAGCACACTTCTTTGATTTTATCCCGATTTCTGAATTTCACCTACTTCAATTCCTTTAACAACAAACTCACCAGATTAATGTTATCAATACGTATATATCACTTGTTTCCCCCATAAGTATAGCACTGTGGTTTACCTGGTGGCCAAGCAGTTAAATTGAGCTGCGACTATGGCTATAATCCATTTTTCAATCTAATACTTAATTTGATTTGACAGAAAACAAATTTGTATACATACTCAAAATCTAGAACGATTCCATAATTTCGATGTTGGAAGATGGAATGAAAACAAAAAAATCGAAACTACTCCGAAATCAGATGCTTAAAATCAGTCAAGGTAAACCAGGGATTAGAGGAATTACTCGATAGATCAATTAGCGAATATAACCCTTCATTTCATTGAACAGCAGAGAAAAGGCCGGTAGAGGTATATGTAAAACATTTCAAAATTAAAGCAAGAATAGGAGCAACATTTAAAATAGCGTAATGAAAAACATTTACCAAAATTTTATAGATGTAATGTACTTCATATTGAAAGAACAAGTTATGACAAAGTATTCCTTGCACCTTTACATAGATGGCAGTGGGTAGTAGACATTTTGAAAAATCGTAGCAAAAATTGTGACCTGGGGAAATTTCATCTCAAAAATTGTAGGAAAAGCAAAACAAATTCAGAAAATATTAAGAACGTTTCATAATTGTGTGATTAAATATTTTTTTTTCGTATTTCTCTGCCAACAATTATAGACATCTAACGTGCACTAGTAAAACTAAAGATAAATTTAGCAAGTATTATTTTAAATTGTCAGAGCCAACTTTGATGTATTTTCAAAATGAAAGTTTGAAAAATATATTTTAGAAATAATTTAATTTTAAAATTTCTGCAATTAATATTTACTTAATACCAATATACCCTTCTTGTATATTGCTGCTAAAGATATGTAGAACACTTTTGTATAAACATTTTGTAAAATTTTTGCTGTTTTCATTGAAAAACTTGAAGCTAAAAAACACCGTTTTTACTATGGATTCCTATGGAAATCAGTGAAAAGTTATACCACTAAAAAAGCTTCTAAAAAATACGTCATAATGATTATGGCTCTATATTCTAGAAGACTCTGGTATTAGTCCAACTTGTCCAATTATTTAGCCCAAATACCGAATTTCTCGCATTACGAATTTCAGTCTATCGCTCATCAGCTCAAGTTGAATTACTCTGTGCATCAACCGGCACACTGACTGGACTGAATTACACAGCTCAAACGGCATCACCCCTGATCAAATAGAGTGGTCGTCCTGGAATATAATATAACTCCGCAAGTAGAATCTGTCTTCAGAATGCGTTCGTCAAGTCTAATCCTGTAAAGTATTTGGTTTCGGATAACCTGCCTAACAAGTTATCGACTAAAGGAAGTCCGCACGCGTTTTTTCTGTTACTCCATTGAGCGTTCGAGCATCCATTTGAGTTCCTTACTAAAGTGATGGAAGCTATATCGACTCTTACTAACCTCAATAAATCTGAAGCTTTGCATTCGATCAATTTCATCGCATACGTCATTTTGGATGGCTGGTGAAATACTGAAGAAAATTATTTTTGATTGATTGGTTTACAGTCTTTCATTGTCTCGATTTTATGTTCGATCAAACTTATTTTGCCGAATTTCGTTTATACAAGGAACTATTCGAAATTTTTGCCAGAAATCTCTCCCTAAATAGAGTGGTGACTAAAGACTTGGAACAATACAAAACTTAATAAATTTTGTATCATTACCAAATCTAATAGGAAGCCAAACGTTTCCTTTTATTTTGTTTTTAGAATCATCGGCTGTCCTTATAACGGTGACGCCCTAAAAATCCTCACACTCGAGTGCATGTCTTCTGCTCCATATGTTGTGTTTCCGCTGCATATGTACAGTTTTTGTAGTCTGGTTTTCTCACGTTTGGTGCCCCACAACCGAAACAAATCACATTAGCAAACTCCTTGGCACAATGCTGATATCTATGTATGTTTGTTCCTAAAATTCCAGCACACCAAAAGTGCCTATGATTGTTTAAATTAGAATTCCCTGAATTCTCATAAAGTTCCTCTATTTTTGCACCAATTGCATTTTGTGCTGGATTAGGACCTCGTATTCGCATAATCTTGTTTGCCTGAAAGTTTCCTCCTGCTATGTCGATTTTTTAAAATTTTTTCTGTTTAAAAGTTTCCTGAGGTGATGGATTAAATAATTGCAGATTATTCGAGTTTCGCTGATTTTAATGTTTATTTTTATTTGCATATGTTCATCCATTTGCAAGTTTTCAACCGATGATTTTGGTTTATCGTCATGTGATGCCTCAGTCGTATGGTTTCTGATTTGAAGTATTTGTTACTGGATTGGGGGTTCCTTTTTGGTGGCTAAGCTGGCTTCTACCCGATTCTGAGATTCTTTTGATCTCTGAAACTCATCCCATTGTCTAGCATGTCGATTATACAACTGTAGAAAACTTTTATTTAGAGTCGTTAAATTTTCTTTTTCACCAATGGTTCGATTTAAAAGTTCTACACGATCTTTGTAATGACTGGTTTTTGCCAGTGCCACGGTGACAAATTATATGGTACGAGAAGTTCCATTCTCTTCGGAAACTTTGGAATTTATTTATTTATTTATTTATACTGAGAAAAGTCTACAAATTTGATTTGAATTTATAACATACATATGTTCATCGAGTCGGCTATTACTAAATTGTATTTCTATTTCGAGGTTGCCTTAACTATTCCTCTGGAAAAAATTCAGTTCAAGCTTCCAGTGGGAAATCCGTAAAAATTTGATTTGCAAAAATCATTAGAAACTTTGTATAAAATCAGCCTCAAAACTACGATATGACTTGCCAACAACTGTCGCAGGAATAAAATAAAGTGCAAGTTTCTAGTCTTCTTTCTAGTTTTGGCAACGATTTGAAGGATTTTTCAATTAATGGTAGAAGTTGGTCTAAGTCGAAATTTAAAGGATTAGAATTAGAAAATTTTGAAAATCAGGTTACTGTATTTAATGGAGTTGGTTCGAATGAACTGATGACTAAAGGAAGATTCCAGGCAAATGTGAGTATAGATCGAGACTATAACAACACTGTTTTTCATGTTGTAGATCAGGACTGGCAAAAGCGTCGACCGCGGTCGACTGGTCGACCGATTAACTATCGAAAGTCGCCCGCGAGCAATATGAGAAAATGCATATTTAAAAAACTTTTTGACTGTTAAATCTCTTTATAAACATGAATGGCATTAAGACAAAACATCGATCTTGTTTAACGGATGATCATTTGGCATCATGCTTGCGAATCTCCATAAGCTCATATGATCCAAAATATGAAGAACTTGCTGATAAGATGCAGGTGCAAGTATTAGCAGTTGTAAATAAACTTATATTTAATATTTTTAAAATTCTTGTATTATAAGTGATATAAAACTTTCTAATTTTGTCTTGAATTTAAACAAATAAATGAAATACAGTTAACAATTAAATATAGTTTCTCTGGTAGACCTCCAGATTTAATTTAGTCAAAAGTCGCCCGCAAGACTTGAAAGTTTTGCCACCCCTGTTGTAGATGAAGGACTGCTTCCTGTACAGATACTGTTTCGGAAAGAGTTAATCAACGAAACGATTACAATTCTGACGCCTGAGGCTATTATTATGCGTGAATGGATCCCGGAAAATAATATTTTTGTCATCGAAAAAGATGATACGCTGGATTTAAGTCATGTAAACGATGACCATAGTTCTCAATGACGACACACCAATTTGTCACAGGCCGAGACGGTTATCGCCACTAGAATCTACCATTGTCCAGCAGCAAATAGAATAATGGATAAATCAAGGAATTATTCGTCCGAGTACGTCAAATTTTGTAAGTCCTATTGTGTTAGCGATCAAAAAGGATGGGTCGAAAAGACTTTGTGTCGACTTTCGAAAGTTAAACAAGGTAGTGATTAGAGATATGTACCCACTCCCGCTCATTGACGACCAAATTGACCAACTACGAGGTGCGAAATATTTCACAGCATTAAACCTGCGTAATGTATTTTTCCACGTACCTATCTCTGAGGAATCGATAAATTATACGGGTTTTGTGACGCCGGTTTTCCAATATGAATTTATGAAGGTCCCATTTGGCTTGTGAAATTCACCAGCAGTGTTCCGGTGCTTCATAAACACCATTTTCCAAGAATTATGTATGAGGAAGATCGTTTGAATATTCATGGATGACTTAATTGTACCTGCGAAAAATGTTAAAGATGAATTGGAACGAATGACGAAAGTGCTAGAGGTTGCAGCTCGGAACGGTTTACAGATGAATTGGAAAAAATGTCAGTTTCTAAGAACCCGTATCGAATACCTTGGCTATGATATCGAAGACGATTGTGTTAGGCAGGGGAGGGTGAAACTGAAAGCCATCGTGAAGTTCCCAGTGCCAGATACTCCTAAAAAATTACAAAGTTTCTTAGGATTAACTTGATATTTTCGCAGATTCGTCGAGGGTAACGCACTGATCGCAAGACCATTATCCGACCTATTGAGGAAAAATGGTAAGTTCGAAATTAAAGAGGTGGAAAAGGATGCAGTTCGCAAGCTGAAAGAAGTTTTGATTTGCCAACAGTTTTACAGTTATACGATGTTGTGCCGATGCATGCAAAATTGGGTTGGACGATTTTATTGTTGCAGAGGTCTGAATCGGATGAACAATTGCATCCAGTATTTTACCTCAGTAAGAAAACATCACCAGCCGAGGAACGCTACAGTAGCTATGAGCTGGAAGAAATGGCGATTGTCGTTGCTCTAAAAAAATTAAGAGTGTATTTGCTAGGTCTCAATTTTAAAATAGTGACCGACTGTGTTGCTTTTAAGGCCACTAAAAATAAAAAAGAGTTGAACGCAAGAATCGCCGGTTGAGCACTACAACTTCAAGAGTTTAATTACAAGCTCGAGCATCAACCTGGGAGTAAGATGAGGCATGTTGATGCATTGAGTAGGGATCCGGTAGTAATCGTGATTGGAGATGGTGTAATTTCTAGAGTGAAGGCAGCCCAGAGAACTGATCGAGATTTACATCCCATATTCGAGCTCCTCAAAAAAGGCGCATATGACAATTTTATAGTTAATAACGGAATTCTTTTTAAATCAGTTCAAGACTCGTTATCTATTGTTGTGCTGACGCAAATGAAGGTCATTTTGGGAAGCAAAAAACCGAAGAATTGATATCGAGGGAATTCTACAATATACTCCAAAGTTGAGCCAGAAGATATGTAGCTGCATAAACAATTGCATACCATGCATCTTATCGGAAAAGAAAATCGGTAAATAAGAAGGGTTATTGCATCCGATAAAGAAAGGTGATACCCCATTAAATACCTATCATCTGGACCACCTGGGGAACCTTATAGTAACCAATAATGAGTACAAACACATCCTTTGTGTTCTGGTGGGTTCTCAAAATTTGTGTGGTTATACCCGTCGAAATCCACAACTACCAAAGAAGTTGTCCAGAAGTTGAAGCTACAGAAGTCGGTGTTCGGAAACCCTAGGTATATTATCTCAGATCAAGGTATTGAATTTATGTCGTCAGAATTCCAGGAATACTGCAGAAACCAGTCGATTAAACATAGGGCTATTACGACTGGCATACCAACCGGTAATGGGCAAGTTTAACGTGTTATTAGAATTTTAATACCGGTGTTAACGAATATAAGTTTGGAGAAACCAGATGAATGGTACAAGCACATCGATACTTTGCAACGATTTTTAAACAACACCTACCAAAGAAGTATTGGGATGACGCCGTTCGAGTTGCTGATGGGGGTAAAAATGCGCTGTCCCGAGGATCATAAATTGAAGGAGATAATAGAGGAAGAGGAAGCAAAGAGTTTCAGCGAAAGTCGTAGCAATCTAAGAGAAGAGGCTAAAGAACAAATTTTAAAAGTTCAAGAGGGAAATCGCTGGACCTATGATAAAGGGAGCACACACATGCTTCAATATAGAGTCGGCGAAATAGTAGTAATCAAAACAACCCAGTTTAGTAGGGGAAATAAAATTGGTCCGAAATATCTTGGGCCATATAAGGTAGTACGATGTCGAGATAATGACCGATACAATGTGAAAAAGGTTGATGGAGCAGAGGGCCCGAAGACAACATCGACAATTGCAGAATTCATGAAACGTTACTACGATGGTTTGAACGATGATACAGATGAAGAAGAGGAATGCATTGATGAAGAAGCAGAGGAAGTCGATAGAGTGGACCGTGATGTGGCAGCTATGAAAAATAGGCATTCGGGTCGGCAGGATGACCGTATAGAATGATTTGTGTGTCACCCTATTGTGGAAAAGTAAAGTAGTAAAGACAGCCGGATAACATATCTCGAGAAGGCGAGTCAAAAAACATTTGGTTTTTTGTTTTAATTTTTTTTGTTAATTTTCATTCGATAAATACAGAAAAAGGATTTTCTAGTTTGGTTTAGGCGATTGTCTTTATTTTTTATTGGTGAACCGAAGATTTTCCTACATGTATATGAGGCAATGCGCGTTTCCACCACTCGACAGTAAACATATAACACTTAACTGTGCCAAATATGTCCCCTTTTTAACCAAATTCATAAGCTTTTTATTATCAAGTGAAATACTCTGCTTACGATGTCATGTCTCTCCTGCGGTATATTGCCCGGAAGTATATGTTATCTTTAATTTTAATCCACTTGAGATTGTAACTTATGTCATGGCGTCTTGTGTTTGCTCATGAAAGCACCTTGGACTGCCAATATACGATGATGACAATATTGTTATTTGCCTTTGGCTTGGTCTCTTTCTGGCAGAGATAGGTATATAATTTTCATCATGCAATCAACGTTGATTTGTTCGAATGAACGTCAACTTGTTTAATAACTTGACACATTGGTGTAACAGGTTGAACTGATTTTGCCGCACCATAATTCCAAATGCACAGAGTGTGTAGGATAAAGTTATGTTTAAAGATTCGCCATTGCTAGGATTAATTTGTGGGATATTAATACAATATCCATCTCCCTCTTACAGAACATGATAGGATAGTGATGTATGACTCACATCACTATCTTGCAATTCAGATATTTCCATTTTCTCGTCTGTTCTCAATTGTACTCGTAAAACAATGCCTCTCTTTTCAAACTCTTGGCCGACGATTAGAACAGCTACTTTACTGTTAGAAGGTGATACGATCTCCAATGCTGTTTTAAGAGACTCATATGTACAAGTTGTGATGATTTAGCATTTTTTTGAAGTGAACATATAAAATCAATATCAAGATACTGTGCGTTATTACGTTTAGTACAGATGCATACATTTCTAAATCAGAAATAAAATATATCTGAAGAATTGTATGAACATAACTTTCGACAGGAAACATACTCCCTGAAAAATCATCAATTTGGCCTTCCATCTTAAATATTGGCAGTAAACCAATTTGTGTGATTTGTTTGGCCATAAAGGAAGTCATTTGAAATACACTCGATCGAATGTTCTTATGAAATTCTTTATATTTTAGATGTTGCTGATTGAGAAGAGAGAATAATGATTCCGGTGTTGGTTGTATCAGAAATAACTTACCTGTTCCATTTTGACAACTAATGCCTTGTAAATCTTCTTTCTATATTAGGGCTAAACATTTTGTATAAAAAGGTTACGTAGCCCTTATCTGCGACAATCACCATTTAGTTTGAGAAAAACAAACCGATTTTCTTTTATCGAATCATTATCAAACAACATTCAGTTCTTTTATTTTATATAACATTTCAATGTATGTACTATATACATACAGTACGTAAAACCACTTGTCAAGTCAATTATTTTTATTAACTTTATCGAAATTTATAACATTGGGACTGATAAAATATACTTAAGTTAATATATCGCGCGCGCATTACAGCGAAGAATTCTTGTTTTCAATTTTATTTATTTACAAAGATTTCCTTTAACAATTTTTTTTTCTTATTTAATAGAATTAATCGATAATTTAGAGACAATTTTTAAACAGCAAAATTAAATATATTAACAGTTTTGAAATAACTGTGTGATCAGGCTTTTGTATTTATAAGCATAATATTACATTCAACAGGAAGAAGAAAGTGATTTATTAAACCGGCCTGTAATTATATCGCGCTCATGTTTTACATAAAATGCAAATTAATTTTAATTTTTGATTAACACATTTTTTCTAAACAGCAAAAAAAAAAACAACAAAAAAACTTGCGACATATCTAATATAAATAAAAATAAATAATCGAATTAGTTATATATACACAAACCGAAACTGCGAAATATCCATAACAGTTTTGCGCAAAAGGCATTAGTGACGTTTATCGTGCGCGCGCGGCTTTTAACTAAATATAAAAAAAAAAAATTTAATTGAAATCTAATAAACATTTTTTATACACAAAAGACATGCGCCTTAATAACACAAAAAAAAAAAAATCGATTTTGTCTAATTTAAAGACTTAGGTATGTGTACATACTATATAATATGCGAGACTATATATTACTTATACGCTATTTTCTATTTAACCTATGAAAATTGATAGCATTTTAATGTTTAAATTAACTACACCAACAACAACAACAACGGCAAATGGCGAAAAATGTTAAGTGGTGATAAATGGAAATAATTTTTATTTCTAATTAGAAAATAATTACAATTTGTGATATGAAATTGACATATAATTTGTTTTGTATACTTACGTACTCGTATATTGCAGTCGCATGATATTTTAATTTTATACAGTTGTATAATGAACTACGATGGACTACAATTTCTTGACATTAGAAAATGTAGACGTTTTGTAGCGCGAATTTACATTATATTTGAAAAGAAAACACTTTGAGAAATATTTAATACATAGTCAATTGATTTTACAATTGAGCATGACCTGGTTGAAGACAAATAAGTTGACGATATTCCAATTAAGTTATTTATGTCTCCTTAAGAGAGGTCAAACTCAACTATGTCAGTAGAGAGCAACAGTTACCACTCGCAGGTACCTAATTACGAGTCAAAAGTTTATTTTTTATGATTGCTTTTCAACAAAAACGATTGATTGTCTTTTAAATTATGTATAGGAGTGGAAAAATGAAACGTAATGGGATATTTTCTTTTACCATTGCTGCAATATGTATGAAGTAGGTTAAATCTGCAAGCTAGATGAAAAAAGTAATCTCCTATTACCTATTTATTGATGTCCATGTGGTGGTAAATATAACGACTCTGCATCCGAAAAAGTTTAATTTGTGTGAAAATACCGCAAATAGAGCTTGTAATCCAATGTGGAGATGTATGTCTAATTTTTTCTTCAGTCAAACAACTCGAACGAGTCTTTTGTTTTACTCAGACAGATATTGCTGTGTTTTGTATTTTCTATTTGTTGTGTATTAATAAAGGAAAGCAGGTCAGCTGTGACGATTTGCACAATAATTATGAACGTTACTTGGAAAGAACTCTTTACTCAGGTTTTGAAAATATCTGCCATTTCATTTTTAAAGTTGAACAGTATTCTGTTATCAAGGGTTATGGTTATTACTGTTATCGCATTTCAATATGGAATTCCAAACTATCGAATTTTGATCTGTAAAATGCTAAAATATTGAATGTTATACTGTAGAATTTTAATCAATCGAATGCCAATCAATCGAATTTCAGTTCATAAATATATCGAGCTGTAATCTTTCAAATTTTAATTTTCTATAGAAGTCACCATTATATTGATTTCCAAGTTAACGATTTTCAATCAATAGTTTCCACCAACCTTTTTAAGTTTCAATCTATTAAATTTTAATTAAGCGGATTTGAAACCATCGAACTTTGTTGTTTGAAATAACTATATAAATCGAATTACAAATAATCAAATATCTGTCTGTAGATACGAAATTTAGTTCTACTGAATGTCGATATACGCAATTTAACCAATTTATCGAAATCCAATCTACCGAATTGCAAACTAACGAATTCCCAATTGTAGAGTTTCAGTCTGTGGAATTCGCTGTACAATTTTATCCCAGGGAATTGCAACCCATTGATAGTCGAAACAACAAATTTACAAAGTTCTAAATTTCCAATCAATCGTGTTCCTATTTATCGAATTTCAAGTTACCGAGCTTTTCTGTAGCATTCGCCAAACTATTAATCGAATTTGCGTTTATACACACAAAAAAATATTGCGGTGTGAATGGTATTTTATCCGAAAAAAACTTTATTTTTTATCCAATAGTACCATATTAACTCCGCAAGATCGGGTACAAATTTTAAAATATCCAAAAGGATCGAACAGTATACTTTTGCACCGTTCGGAGTAAACGCAAAAGTTGTCAACAGCGGATTTTTTTAAAAAGTACTTCCCAGAGATTATTTTCGTTCTATCGGAGTAAATATTTACACCGTTTGGAGTTTTCGTGAAAAAGTAAAATTGTAAGAGATTTTGGCTGTATTAGTTAAATTCGCTAAAGCAACCTGCATATTCCTTCTGTATAATAGAATTTAAATTGTGATACAATTAGTCTAGTCGCAGCGGCCTGATGAGAAGATTCAATTCTCTTACAATCTTCAGAACATATTAAAATCATATACATTAAAATAAAAGACCAATGGGATAAAAACCATACACTCAAAAAATGTGCGGTGTTAATTGGTTTTTTCTCCAACTGAATATATTTTATAAAATTAAATACGCATCAACGGATAAATATTTTTATCTATCCGAAAAGATAAATTTTTATAAAAACTCCTTTTGGATTTAATAAAATGCACCTCTAAAGGTTTGGTTCTAAAGGTGTTTTCCTAAAGATGAATGTTCCTGTTTGGGTTTTATGCGGTGTAAAAGGTTTTATCCAAATGAATTTTATGCCATTTTTATTATAATATCCGATTGGATTCAAATTATAAATATCCGATCGGTGGGACACTATGTAACACCGATTCGGTGTTGTGGTGACCTTTTATTTTTTTGTGTGTAGAACCAATCTACTGAATTTAATTTAATCAAATTTCATCCTATTGAATTTACCACTATATTAAATTCGAATGTAATGAATTTCGATAAAAAATATTTACTCGATATATTTCAATATATACAATAGATTTACGATATATTTCAATATATCGAATTTTCACACAAAAAAATAAAAGGTCACCACAACACCGAATCGGTGTTACATAGTGTCCCACCGATCGGATATTTATAATTTGAATCCAATCGGATATTATAATAAAAATGGCATAAAATACATTTGGATAAAAACTTTTACACCGCATAAAACCCAAACAGGAACATTCATCTTTAGGAAAACACCTAGAGGTGCATTTTATTAAATCCAAAAGGAGTTTTTATAAAAATTTATCTTTTCGGATAGATAAAAATATTTATCAACCATTTATAAATATTTTAGAAAAATAAAATACTTTTTCGGATAAAAAACCAATTAACACCGCACATTTTTTGAGTGTATGGTTTTTATTATCCCATATTCCCATTGGTATTTTATTTTAATGTATATGATTTTAATATGTTCCGAAGATTGTAAGAGAATTGAATCTTCTCATCAGGCCGCTGCGACTAGACTGATTGTATCACAATTTAAATTCTATTATACAGAAGGAATATGCAGGTTGTTTTAGCGAATTTAAATAATACAGCCAAAATCTCTTACAATTTTACTTTTTCACGAAAACCTCCAAACGGTGTAAATATTTACTCCGATAGAACGAAAATAATCTCTGGGAAGTACTTTTTAAAAAAATCCGCTGTTGACAACTTTTGCGTTTACTCCGAACGGTGCAAAAGTATACTGTTCGATCCTTTTGGATATTTTAAAATTTGTACCCGATCTTGCGGAGTTAATATGGTACTATTGGATAAAAAATAAAGTTTTTTTCGGATAAAATACCATTCACACCGCAATATTTTTTTGTGTGTTTGGTTTAGATATTTTTCTATGTCGAATTTCAATCCAACGGGAGTTCAAATTATCGAATATTGCATATCGAAATCACAAATCTATCAAAGTTTGAGTCGATAAATTTCCGCCAATTGGATTTCAGTGTATCGAATAGGTTTCAGCAAATTTCGTTCCCTAAGTCCATCTTTATTTCTTTCTATCAGAAATCAAACTAATTTCAAATATCATTTAGCAGAATTCAGAAAATTGCGAATTTCGTTTAGTCCGAATTTCAATCGAATGGATTCACCAACGTTTTGAATTTCAATCTGTAAAATTTTAATAAATTGGATTTAAAACTATCGGATCTTCTAAATCAAAATCACAAATCGATCGAATTTCGGTTCATCAAATTTTGTTCTCTATCCATTTATATTTCTTTGTATAAAATTAAATTTTTTTGAATTTCGATGTATACATTTTACCAATTTATCGAATTCCAATCAACCGAATTTCAAACTATTAAATTCTCGATTATGAAACTTCATTTTGTAGAATTCGCCAAATTATCGAATTGTGTTGTAGGGGCCTACGGGATCAACCCATTAAATTTCAATATAACAAATTGGGATGGTACCAAAATCTATCAAAATCAAAATATCTAATATATAAAATATCGAATAAATTGTTTGGTTCAGTTTTGTGTTATTTCGAATTTTAGAATATCGCCAAATAATTTCCCGAATGCTATAATCCCGTAACTCAACCAAAATCAGACTGTTTTTTTGTAAGACTGAATTTTTTCTGGATTTAAACTTTTCAATTATTCTCGATTTTAAAATGTCTGCATTTTTTTCTAAGGCAAAAGTAGTGATCCCTAATAAAATAACACAATAACTTTGATCTGTGTCTGCCAGGTTGATGGATCGTTTTCAAGATCACTAATTTTAAGGATTCTTAATGTAATTAAAACATCGAAATTTCTATACAATTAGATTTATAGAAATATCGTAAATTTTAATTTAAATTTTTTGATTTTTTATTTCTGTAATTTTTCGGGATTTAAGTTTCTATGTTTTTTTGTCGAAAAGGGAGTCAACTCTAAATAAAATAATAAAATTTAATAACCGGATTAATTAATAATAATAAACAATCGATAAATTCAACAAACTAAACTTTAGTATAAAACATCGAGATAATTTGAGATGTGGATTCCGAGATTTTAAAATTTCGATATTTCGAAATTCGATATTTTGAAAGACGAGATTTTAATTTCGAGATTGTGATTTCGATGTAACGTTTGCTGAGATATTATACGCAACCCTTTCATAATTTAGCATTCGCCAAACAAACAAATTTCAAACTAACTATATCAACATAGATGAGCTCGATCAAGCTTTTCCAAATGCAGTTTGAATTAATCAATGTATCAAATTTTAATTATTCGCTTTTCAAATTATCGAATTTCATTGTGTAGGATCCGCCAATCTATCGATTTTCAATTTTAACCCTTTGACTCGTCATTTATTTTAAAACGCTTGTTGTTTTGCTTAAGTATCTGAGTAATTCTGAAATTTTATAATATTTTTCGCGTTAAGTAACCTTTTTTGGTAGCTTAAGACTAAGAGCCAACAAAGTAACTCTTAAAAAATCCATTATTAGTGCATTGAATCCCAAAAAATATGTTTAAAGTGTATGTACACAATTGTGTACAGTACGAGTCAATGCGTTAAGAGTTTTAATCAATCGAATTCACTCTATCGCACGTACCGATTTATTGAGCTCCAATTTATCGGATTTCAATCCATCAATACATCGAACTCTGATTAACGAAATTCAGTTACTCGGATTTTATTCTATTGAGCTCGCCAAAATATCGAGTCCAATCTGACGAATTTATTTCTTTAGATACTAATCTGTTGAGTCCAATCTGACCAGCGTGTTCCATCTAGGGAATTTAAATTTACTCAGCTTCGATGTGCAATAATTACTAATTTTTACCGAATTCCAAATTAGCAAATTCCAAATTATCGAATTCTCTTGTATGAAATTTCAACCCATTTAATTTCAATATTTTATTTCAACAAATTTACCAAGTTTTTTAATTAAAATTTAATGAATTCCTACCTATCAAATTAAAAGTTGTCGAATGTAATTTGTCGAATTTTAATTTATCAAATTTCAGTTTGTCTAACTTGTAAAATTATAAAATTGATTTGTGGAACTCCTCTACCTCTATCAAATTCCATTCAACATTATATCGAGTTCCAATTTAACGAAGTTCGATCAAAAGGATTTGCTAACCTATCGATCTTCGTTTAAGATGAATTTTTATTCGTCGAATATCACTCTATGGATTACAATTTATCGAACTTTGTATGACGAAATCACAAATTTATCAAATTTCAATTCGTTGAATTTCAGCCCATCAGGTTTCAATATACCAAAATCATAAAAATTCGTTCTCTATTCATCCTAATTTCAATCGCTAGCGAATCGAATTTTAAATAATCAAATGTAACTCAAGTTTACCAATATATCGAATTCCGATCAATTGAATTTTATTTTATAGAATTTACTAATATATCAAATTCCAATCTAATGAATTTCAATTAAAATGATTAAACAAGCCATCACAACTTCATTCTATCAAATTGCAATCTATAGTCGATAGAATTAAAACTTGATTTACCAAATTGACAGATTTCATCATATTAATTACGACCTATTGAATTTTTATTAATCAAAATTCATTCTATAGACTTCACCGATTTACCGATTTCAATTTATTTCGAATTTCGGTCCTTTCAAATTTATTTAGTTATTTATTGATAATAATGCCATTTATGTGTGTTTGTTTTAATGGTAATTTGATTTTAATTAATTTAACAGAAAATTTGTCTAACTACTATAGGCTACCTATTATGAAAATACTCCACAAATTTGGAAAATTATTAAAGTTTTATTCTCTTAACTCACCTAAAGTACAAAAATTATTTGATCCATTTTACTAAGTGCATATTTCAATCTGTCAAATCTATTGGATTTCAAATTATCGAAATTTTGAATCGAAACCACCTAATTATCGATTTAATAGATTCAATGAATGTTTATCGGATTTTTGTCTGCGGGTTATACTCATAGTTTCATTAAATTACATTCTTTAAATATATTTTTATTTAAATTACTAATCAATATAATTTGAATTAAGTAAATTTCAGATAAGCCAATATTATTTTGTACAATTCGCCAATCTATCGAATGTTCTTTGCTATAACAAATTTACCAATATATCGATTCCCAATCTAACGAATTTCAATCAAAAGAATTCACTAATCCATCGAATTTTAATAATTTACCGAGTTTTGAATTATCGAATTTGGTTTTGTAGAATTCATTTCACTCTATCGAAAGTCAATCCATAGAAATTCACCAATCTATCCATTTTTGATTCCAGAAATATTATGAAGAAACAAACAAGTTTCAGCTGGTGCAGGTTGTCTTTTATAAACAAATCTGTGATGTGACCTGCAAAAATTCTTCAAAATTTCTTTAATTTTATCCCACAAAGAGGTACAAGTAGCCTTTGCGAAAACCGACTCTGTATACATTCATAGCTTTTCAAGAGGGAATTCAATTAATTTAAAAAAACTGGCCGACGTAGAAAGCCATACTAACAGATTTCAACAAAAAGTTGAAGAAGGTTAATGTTGTTTTTGTGACATTGTTTATGAAACTTTTTATATAAGAGTTCCACACATAAAGCTCCATTTTGCGAGGTAATCTATGGCATTTGGAAAACCTGAAAGAGATTCGTCATATATAACTGTAACCAAACGCAATATAACAGTCAATCAATTCAAAAACGAGACTGATGAAAATCGGAGAACCGAGTTCTACTAGGGGATACGAAGGAATTACTGGCAATGTAAGAACAAACCTTCCCGCCAGTGCATCAAAATTATACAGATATATTTGTAATTAACTCAACTCTATACTCTCTCAACATTATTAATTAAATCATCATTCAAAGCCGCACATTAAACCAAATCGCGATGTGCTCCAATTCCTGTAGAAGATTTACGCGGCTCAATTTTCAATTATTCATAATTTTTTAGTATAACAATTGAAATGGTTCTTATGTAGAATAAATTTTCTATTTTGATTGACAGTGCATTCAAATCAATTTACATTTAGTTTTGGGATTATATTGTGATAATGATGTTGCTCTGTGATATTTGTTATTTAGTTACGCCTGGCGTCGCTATATTACGTTTATATTTTATGGTTATATGTGTGATATTTTTGTAACGCTGTTTTTTCAATTTTATCAAATTTATATTAAATTTATCAAGAATTATTGTTATTAAATAAATGAAGCGTTTCATTCTGTTTATGTGCTTATTGAAGGGTTAAATCATCTAACATAAAACTACTGTTATTGAAGATACATAATGGTTTACATTTTATATTACATCGAGATTAAAATCTGTACTGGTGTGGTAATACTGGTTGACAAATATTTGTATTACTTCAATTACTAATAAATCGTAAGATTATAATTATATCTGTGCCCGCGTAATTAATGTGACGTGCGCAAATATGATTTATTTTAAACAATGTTTCAATTAAATCCTGTAGAACTATAAATCAGTTTCATTTGCGTTCTCTCTAAATCGTTGTAAAATAAAATAACGTAGATTTACATAAATCTAATTACATCAAATAAATCATATTTATCCTCCAACTAAATTTATTATTTAAAAAAAACTAAAAAATCAACCATTAAAATACTAAATAATTACTTATTTAGTTGAATCAACAACAACAATCTTTGCAATAAAATAAAACAAATAATTTATTATACTCGTACAAATGAAATTTATTTATTTAGTTAATGATAATCATCTTCATCATTCAACATATTTTTATTGCTATAACTATTTAATGAATAGTTTAATTATTTAACTGTCTTCATTCAACTTAATTTCCATGACTTGATTGATTGTAATTTAATTGTAATATCATTTTTTAAATATACAGAATATGTTATGTAAAGTGTATATTACTCTTCCTCAACTCGAATGAATACTTTTCTTTGTCGATTATTTTACTTCCGAATGTGTCATATTTTTCCCCTTTTTACATACAATTAATGGATAAAAATGACAATTGATAAAAATATTTGGGCCATTGTTCAACATTGACGACCAATTTAGTTGGTCTAACGTATTAATCTATAATCGCTAGATCTCAAAGACAACTTGATCCCGTGCTTTGTTCAATCCATTCCAATATATTTCCTAGAACATATTGAAGACAACCAATGGACCCATTTCTTCTTCAATTCTAGGTGGGACAAATTATAAAACAATACATATGAAATAGCAAATTTAGTTCTTTGCATACATCGAAGTACAGTATGTCCCACAAGAAATTATCTCAATTTATTTTTTCTGTTTAACCAATATACCAAGCAAGTATTAATTGATCATAAATTCACAGCTCTGTAAACAAATGTTTATAATTTAAACACTTCTTATTCTACACTATCTGATCATAAATAACTGCTTTTATAAATATCTAAGATGAAAATTCTGCGTCAGCCAAGAACAATTTTTTATAAAGTAATAAGTACCAGAACATTTTCAATGATCCCATTTATGTTGGAATTTTAAACTCGGAAATATTTAAATGAATTTTCTATAAAACAACTAAATGAAATCATTTGTTCTAATATGTGCACAATATAGAAGAAATGTAAAGTGAATGCCCCATGGATAACTTCAGAAATAGAAAACTTAATCAGTGATCGGGAAAAATTCGTGAGATAAAGAAAAAATCAGTTCCTTAGTAGCTTCAAAAATAAAAAAAGCCAAGAGAGAAAGTGGTTTCACTTTTGTATGGAAAATTTTTGCCAAACGTAAAGAGCTGTGGAACTATTTTAACGAAGTTATTTTCAATAAGGCTAGTAACAGTAATAGAAAAAAACCTTTTATCAAGATAGGGAGTCAACTAATCACAAATAGCCAAGAGATTGCTGATCAGTTTAACAATTATATTGTTAATGTTCTGATTGAAATTAGTAATCCGTTTGCACCATCAAATGGTAATTATTTGATTTTATGTATTTAGACTATACAATTATCTATGCGTTGCAGCTGTACCCCACAGATGAGGTAGAAATAAAAAATACAGTTTTAAGCCTTAATCCTAAAGGCGTCATTAATATCAGCCAACTGCTTTCGACATACATAAATCATGCATTTACCACTGGAATTTATCCAGATAGTAATATACCAGTATTTAAAGCAGGAGATGAAACTGATTTATCGAATTAGAGACCTATTTCAATATTGAATGCTGTGTCGAAAGTTTTCGAAAAAATTATACGTGACAGAGTTGGAAGGTTTCTGGAATTAAATAAATTAATTAGTAAAGATCAATTTGGTTTCACATCAAATTCAAATACTACTCCCTCAGTAAAAATATTGACCAATGGTTTTCTTGTGCATGTCTTTTCCTTGACTTGTGATAAGCTTTCGATTCAGTTAATCCGGCGATATTGATGATTAAGCTTATCAATCTGCATTTTACTTCGGTTCAAGACAGCTATTTAAAAGTTAATAATCCTTTAGTCTAGGCGGCAATTTATAAAAATTAATGGCAATGTTATTTCTGTAAACTTATAGAATTTAGGGGTACTTCAGGGTTCCATCTTAGGTCCCACTTTATTCAATCTATTTATTAACCGTGTAACTTTAGTTACCAATAATTTCTTTTTCTATTCCACTCTAACTTGAACTAATTATTTAATGCGTATTTAATCACCAAATATGCAACCGTGTTAATACGTACATAGAAGCATATTAGTATTATTTACACGAGGAAATAATCATTCAATAACCCATGATAGCCGACAGGTTTTCAATGTTTTAATTTTTAAATTATTTGAGGTCAATATCCGAAAATTGTAAGAGAATTAATTTCAGTTTCGAACTGATGAGCTTATGATTATGAAAAAATCAATCTTCTCATCAGGCCGCGGCGAATGGGCTGATTTTACTACAATTTTAATTCTACATACATAATATAATTATACAGTGCAGGTTGTATTAGCGAATTTTACTAATACAACCAAATTCTCTAACAATTTTTTGTTTTTCGTCATATTCACACAGCGCTATTCCTGTGTAAGCAAATTTTTAATAAATTCCTTTTTCTACTCTAATTTGAATTAATTATTTAATTGAATAGTGAATGAATGAATGAAATTGAATTAATTACACTACCCTGCAAAATTTTAAAAATTTGGTGCCCCTGGACAATGAATAGTTGTTTCCGAAGTAATTTTTCACGCTGAATCCGAATATGGGCTCAGAATTTCTCTATCACGTCAGGTTTATGAGATATTCTAACCTATAAGTGCAGAAACCACTGTTTTTTGACATATTTGGGGTTATCTAGCACCGCCATTTTTTTGTTCTACAAAAATCCATGTATGGGATCTTATAGTACAAGTCTTCTTCTTTCAAATTCTATTGAGTTTGCTCAAATACCTTTTTTTTTCGCCGAGATATCGCATTTTCAAATTTGCATGTTCGTGAATTTCTCGGTATACGGTATAATAACACTACCTTTTATACCTACAGTATATATGTACATTTAGGTTAGAATATCTCATAAACCTGACGTGATAGAGCAATTCTGAGGCCTGATTCGGATTCAGCGTAAAAAATTACTTCGGTACCAACTATTCATTGTCACGTGGCACCAATTTTTAAAATTTTGCAGGGTAGTGTTTTTATACAGAAAAATTCACGAATATGCAAATTTGAAAATGCGATAGCTCGGCGAAAAAAAAAGATATTTGAGCAAACTCAACAGCATTTGAAAGAAAAAGACTTGTACTATAAGATCCCATACATGGATTTTTGTAGAACAAAAAAATGGCGGTGCTAGATAACCTCAAATATGTCAAAAACAGTGTTTTTTGCACTTTTAGGTTAGAATATCTCATAAACCTGACGTGATAGAACAATTCTGAGCCCATATTCGGATTCAGCGTGAAAAATTACTTCGGAAACAATGATTCATTATCCAGGGGCAAAATTTTGCAGGGTAGTGTTATTTATTAAGTTACATGGTAAAATCCAATTATATGCAGATGATTGTTTTATTATTTTTGCTGCACCATCTCTAGATATAGTGTAGTCTTAGATGCAACGTGATTTGCAATTACTCAAAAACTAGTTTGATGTTAATAATTTAACATTAAATCATGACAAAACCAAGTATATGGTGTTTGAGAATCGGAGCATAATCTATATTTGAACCACGATTGAAAGCTGATCTATTCCCGTGAGCAACAATTCGATTACGCGTTATATTATTAGTATATATTAACCTTATGCCGTGTTTTTCTCACACATTAAATTTAGTTGTGAAAGCGTTATCATCAAAGGAAGATCTCAAATTACTAATAAAACGAATGAAGGAGATAATCACCATTTTTAAATCAAGCACTATCGCGAGGGGCAAACTACGCAAACTGTAACAAGATGATAATATATGGTAGTACTTGATGGATTAGCGAATTAGCTATGATTAAACGATTTTTAAATCTGTGGGAATTAACCACTACGATAATAATATCCATAAAAATTAACTATCCTCTACTCTATAAGAACACCAAATGGAGTTGAAATTTAAATGACATTGTTGACTTACTGGAACCTTTTGAAAATATAACCATTGAAATATCTGCGGACTAGTAAGTCACAATATTATTAGTAATTCTATAAATACACGGAACAGTCCTAAAACTTGATGCCTTAGTTTCAACCGTTAAGGCTGACATCAGCAAGGAAATAATGAATGAGACTCATTGATAATTCGTATTTAGAATTTTTGAAATTTTTTGTTACCAATATTTTTGAGATTAATCCAAGTTTTTGATATTGGTCTGCGGCCTGAAACTTGATTTCTAGATTCAATGATGAAACTGGAAAAAACAATTGTTTGTATTGCTAGGCGGTGGAGGAGCGAAGCTTGCCTGGCAGCCCGTTTTTCCTTAAACCGCGACTGAATGTGGGAGCCATCGCAGTTTCTAGTGAAATTAGTAGCTGTTGGTTTCTAATTTTTTTCTTTTATACCAAAGACCCATATGTATATGTATACATGTTACTAAACTCAAAAATTCTAAATAATACTCAATATTTTTGTATATTCCTTAAATTTATAATTTCCATATTTGTAAATTTTCTAAATTTCCAAAATGTTAAATTTAATGTATTGTATTTCGTATTTAGGCCCTATTGTATGAACGAGGATAAATGATTAATTCTCTGATTTAGCGTAGTTTGCCTTGTATGAAACAATGCAAACTACGCTAAATCAGAGGATTAATCATTTTTCCTCGTTCATACAATCGGGCTTAAATGCCTTATAGCATTGACACACTGCGATTTAATAAATCGAATTTAGTGAATTTTTTGAGTTTAGCCGTAGTGTGTCAATCCTAATTATTGCTAATCGCGTTTTGTTACATTGAGTATCTGAACTAGTATAGCTAAATCGGGTTTATTAAATCTGTATGACAATGCTATAAATTAGCTAATTCCTGATACAAATCCTAAATTTCAAAAATGTTGTAAAACTTCTCTAAATATCATAGGATTCTTAAAATTGACGAATTTCTAAGTTTATACTAACTTTATAGATTTAGATCTTTAAACTCCCATTTTCCAATTTTAACTTCCCAAATTCGCAATAATTTTATTAAATTCTAATATCCCCACAGTAAAATATTTCTAAATTTTCATAAATTTCCTAATTTCTTTGCTTACCAAACAATGTTACGTTACAAAATTCGTTAATTTATAAATATCAAATAAATGATGAATTTGAATTTAACGATTTTATAAAATTTGTAAAATCCTAAATTAATTTTCCATTATTAAAGTTTCCAAACTCCAGAATTCTTAAAATTGATAAAATTCTTATTGAAGCTACTAAGGGTATTCGCTTTCTAAATCCTGGCACTTAGTGTGAATTTTAGAGTGAATTTCAGCGTTCAGAGAGGGTTTTCAGTGAACTTTAGGTGATTTCTAGGGTAGGTTGATTTAAAGGTTATATTTTATAGTGAATTTTAAGTATTAGGGTTCATAATACTTAAAATTCACTATAAAATATACCCTGAAAATCAACCTACCCTAGAAATCACCTAATTCTTGACTTGTAATCAATTTAGGAGTTAATTTTAGAATTAATTTGTCGTAATTTTAGGTAGAATTTTAAAGTAAATTTGGGATAAATTTATGATGAATTTAATAGAGAATTGGAATTGATTTTGGGGTAAATTGTAGGCTGAACTCTAAGGCTGGGTTGTACTGTGAAGTTTAAGGTGCATTTTAAGGTTAACTTTTAGTTAAAAAGACATTCTGTGGTAAATCTGGGAATGAATTTTATATTGAATATATAGATCAATCTGGGATGAATTCTACAGTGAATTTTATGATGACATCTAAGGTGAAGTTTATAATAATTTTAGAGCGAATTTAAAGGTGAATTTTATGCCCCTATTTTAGTAAAGGTTTATTTATTTTATTATATTAATACATTTTATTTTGTAAATCTAGAATTCAAATAAAGTAAACATATTAAATTAAATGAATTCTGTTGGTTTTCTATCGTCTACGGTTGAATTTGATTTGGAAAAGGATATTTGTGTTTTGTAAAAGACGCCAATATTGTGGAAAGTCGCCAAGATTGTGGAAGAAACCATTTTATATGGATTTCAAAAATATCCTAACAATAATAATTAATTTACCGCTAAGGACATAAAATTTTTTATTGGAATATGCATAATTACCTGTGTTGCTCAACTTCCAAACACACGGCGATATTGGCATCAAAAACTAGGCTACACTATGATTAAAGAAACAATGCATTTAAACAAATTCGAAAAAATAAGGCAACATCTCCATTTTAATAATAACGACACGATGCATCCAAGAACACATAAAGACCATGATCAGCTCCACAAGCTAAGACAAAAATTTTCAAAAAGTTCCACTGGATGAATGTTTATCCATTGATCAACAAATGTGTTCCACCAAGATCCGATCATTTATGAATCAATATATGCCGGCTAAACCCAACAAACGGGGATTTAAATTATTTGTGCTTTGTGGAACTTCGGGCTTTGCGTACAACATCGAAATATATATGTATATTGGTCAAGAAAATGATCACCATAAACGGCCACGTACTGAACTAAATTTAGGAGCAGCTTCCATTGTGGTTATACGTCTCTCAAGACAAGTACCATCAAACATGAATTATAAATTATTTTTTGATAATTATTATACTCCGATTCCATTGATTATCGAATTGTCAAAAAGGCGAATCCATAGTTTAAGAACTACCCGGAAAAACTGGTTACCAAATTCCAAACTGCCTGACGGCGTTTACGATCGTCTTTCGAAAATGTGGCTCATATCGATGGAAATGACATCACAGTAGCACAATGGAAGGACACAAAACTTGTAACTGTAGTATCATCATTCGTCGGTAAATATCCGTTACATATATCAACACGAGGAGAAAAAAATTCGGGTGGTATCAACGTGGAATGCCCTTCAATTGTGAAGGAATATAAGAAATTCATGGGCGGAGTAATCTTTAGTACGCAAGACGAGTTGAAAAACAGCGTGGTACCACCGACAGGTATGTATTGGGCCTCGCTGATTTCAAAACTAAATTGTCAGAAACGTTGATGAAGTTTGCAGAACCTATATAGGGCATATACCTCATTGGGCGGATAAGATTATCATGCAAGCTTTGTTTTTATGATCATTTCTGAATTAAAGGAAATTTCTTAAGGGATATATTTTTTTAATTGCCTTGAATGCATAATATTAGTTTTCATTTTAGTAATCACTAATCTGTTTGCTTACACTGTTCTGATTGCGAGAGGTAACTGTTCTTTCAAAACTGATTCACTTGCCGCAATCATAACAAACCCTCTACTATATTGTCCTACTAAACTTCCAGGGCTGTTTTTTTCATTTTTAACTATAAGAAAAATGTCGTATAATAAATAAAAATCCTGGGATGATTTTGTTTGCTCGTATAAAGTCTAGGATCGATTTTAATAACAAATTATTTGAAGTTATAAGTTGATAAAGAGCGAATGCTCCAAACTATAGCCCTTGTACTAGGTATATAAAATATTAAAAAGTATCCCAAGATATAGTTTATTCTTTTCAATTTTTAATTAAAACTTTGAATTTTATTGCTCGTACAATTTAAATAGCGTAGAAAAAAAAAGTTTTGGATTACTTTTTACACTTGTGTTGTCGGAGGTAATTAAACATTTTCCTGGAATGAAAGTCTGAGATAACTTTAAGGCGGTTGAAATATAAGAAAATATAAGAAAGGAAATGGTTGAAATATAACAAAGTATGAATAGCTACAGAAAGTAGTAGTTATTTAATTTTGATTTTAATAAACAAATATTTTTCTCACATTATGAAAATTTTACTAAAAAAATGTTACCTATTACTATAATTTTAATTTCTATATTTTTTTAATTTTAAAACTTTATTTACGAAAAATATAATAATTAATATATATTTCAAATAACTACCCGGTACAAGATATTCCACTTCCATACATAAAATAAAACGTATACATAATTCATTTTGTGTTTTATAATACAAAAGACACAATAATCACGATAAACGTTTTAATTCATATTTATTGTTTTAGCTAAATGTATTTTGTTTCTCACACAGATAACAACAACCAGATGGTAAAATTGCCAGAAGATTCGTAATAAATTGTCTGATTACGATAAACTACTGATATTTTTTTACTTTTATAATTATTGGTTTAATAATATAAATTATTATTGTTTTTATTACAAAAGACTTAAACGAAAGCTTTATGCGAGTAAGCGACGAACCTTATTCTAGCAAATAATTTTTTTTTATTATTATTTGTGTACTAAATCAAACCACCTGCATATTTAAAACTTTTATTTTCACAAATAGTTTTATATAAAACTATTATTGTTTATATTATATACAAAACTAGCCAGCAACACGAAAAATTAAAAGTAATATCAATAATAATAATAATAATAATATGAATGTTTATTCTAATTTCTTTTTGTATTATATAAAACAAAGCTAAAAAATAAAAATAAAACAATTCAAAAGAAAATGTTACAGATTTGTTAAAACACGACTTACAACGACTTCATTATGATAACAATCTACTCAATTCTTTAAAAGAATTTTCAGTTTTTTTTTTTTTTTTCACGAATGAACAACAACATTATCAACATCATCATCAAACATGATTGTATAAGTAATAATAGGTAATTGTAATAACAATAGTAATAACAATAATAATAATGGTAACCCTTATTTTGTATATTTGTGCGATTAACTTTTATTTCCAGGAGAAAGGATTTAGCGATAATTGCGCTTGTTTCTTCTGTTTTTGTAAATTTCAAATATTTTAACAAGATGAAACCACGAAATGTAAGTAATTAATTTTCTGTGAATAGGTACCTGAAGTGAGATTATCTGTGTAATTGACATATTCATGTTATTATTTAATTAACTGATTTTATTGTTAATTATTACCATAATTGGTTTGGTTATGTTCGAAAGACGTAAGATTTGAGATGAGGTACGAAAAATTGTAAGTGTTTTGAAATTTTGCACTGAAAACTGAAGGTTAATTTAAAAACAAATCAGGTCTGCCTCTAAAAACTGGCTTTTGAGGCAAGAATAAAAGGTATTCTAGTATCGTATTGGAAAGAAAAAATACAATATAAAGCTTTGAACAAACATTTTCGTTATGTGTTACATCGATTAAATAAAACGAAAAAATATTTATCTTAAAGCTTTACTGTCACATCATAAACATATTTGGTATAAAAAAATAAAATGTTGATCCAATTAGAATAAAATTAGAAACTAAATTGAAAACAAACAAACCTAGAAATAATACAATAAATAGAAAACCCAACAACTTTATAGATATACGAGTGCATAATAGAAGATAATGGCATAAAGAAGAAAACAATAAGCGCGTGCAATAAGTTTTCTTTCTATTATTTTGTTAAAGATTCGTGATAAATTGGCAAACACAACGTAACGTAACAATGTAAACCACCAAGTCCAAAATAAAAACACAAATAAATTTCGAAATAGAAGTCAATTTCATTTTTCTATTCTACATAGTTTCTTACATTTTCTTTTCGTTATTGTGTTGTTTGTGTATAATGATTGAATATCTTCACCCGCGCTCTCATAATTGATTTCAATTAAAAATGTAAAAAAAAAAATCGCCTATTTATCAGATTCATAATTATAATATTTCATTTTTGTGTGCGCAGAATAAAAAAAATAAAAAACCAATCGCACGAATTTGATATAATTTTTGTTGTTGTATTTCAATTCAACCGCCTTCCGAACCTACATACAATAATAAACATTTTTATAAAAATCCACTTTGCATTTATTCTTTTTTTTTCAAAGGAAGCAACAAAATACTTTTAAAATCAAATTACAATCATTTAAGAGTAAATTCTGTTGCTCGATTCTGTTTTTACTCGTATATACATTTATTCAAATTCATGAACATTTATCATATGTTCGATACTGATAAAAAAACGTAAAAGAAATAAAAAATTCTTTATTTTATTGTAAATGCAACGAATTACAACAATAAAGATGATAAAGTGGTATTATATCCGAAAGAAATGAGTGTACTATAAACGTACAATAACAACAACATAATGAAAGAAAATTTCTTTTTATTTTTTTTTAAGAAGTTAACTGGAAGAACAAAAGAAGTAAACTACAAAGATGAAGAATTTTATAAGAATGAGGGATAAAATTAGAACCGCCTACGCTTACGGCCTTCTGTTAGGTCACGATATTGACCTGATACAGGAAATTTTTGTTTTTGTATCGATTTTTTTTTTGCTGCTCTACTCTTTTTTTTTTTTTTGTTATTACTACTATCCTAAATTATTTGTAATTTGTACAGTGATGGAATGGTAAAATATGTAAATCGGGCATATTGAATAAGCGGTTAATTTTTGAAATACATAGTAGATACATACAGGTCTCCTGATTTTTACAAAAGTGACAATGGACGCATTCAGCACAGTTTACAATGGGAAAATAGTTTCCTTAGCTAATAGCTGTATATGATTATGGTTAACATCAACTTAATTGTCAAAAAATCTTAATAATAATTTAGAGTAGCATTACGAAATGGTTATAACCAATAAGACTATAAAATTTGAACACTACAAAATTTAGATAAATACCGAGAAGAAAAATCTCTTCGATTTAAAAAAATTAAGCGTAATAATGACGAAAAACTGGACCAAATGAGGACATTTTATTTTATGCCTCTGTTAAGGAGGGTTACGTCTCTATAATTTGTAAAAGATATAGTTATCACTTTTTTGGGGATTCGACAATTTCTTTTTACTATGGTTAACAGATGGGTTTAAAGTGTTTTGATGTGTCTCAGTTGCTAAAAACTATATATAATCGTGTTGAATAAAATTTATTTCAAAACGGAATATGCAGAATGACGATGGTTTTGGGCTCTAATTTTTATTTTGTCTTGAGCTTTTGGACTCTGGTTTTTTTTTTAATTATGTTCCTCCAAGCTGTGACAATTATGTAATTATGTTAAAACAGCGCAATTTACTCGCTTTTATAGTAAACTGGCCGATAAACCAGGTGTTACTCGGGAAAATATTATTAAACATTTGTGGAATTTCTAAAATATCAACTATAGCGGGTGAACCTTTAGGCTCGAATCACACTATCGTTTTTCTATGTCAAAGATGTTTTATCAAATATCTTTGTCAAAGATAAATAGTGTGACTTTAATCTATAATAAAAGATTCCTTTATAAACTATATTTAATCAAAATTTGCTTCGTAAAGCTAAATATGATCAAATATTTGGTAAACCATCTTTGGCATAGAAAAGTGATAGTGTGATACAAGCCTAAAAATTAAAGAAATACTTCAACCATTTTCTAAAAATGTATTTACTAATTTAATACTTTTTACACTTTCTGCCGTAGGCACTTGGCGAAACACACTTAATACACACATTTTTAAATTTATTTTTAAAAAACACTTGTTAAATATTTCGCAAAATTAGAAAAGGTTAAAAAAATTACTCGATCGATTTAGGCTTGTTAGGCCATCATTAGGAGTCAGTTTAGTAAATACTCCTGATGATGGCCTAACAATTCGAAATCGATCGAGTGATTTTTAAACACTTTGTAATTTTGCGAAATCTTTAACAAGTGTTTTTTAAAAAAATTTAAAAATGTGTGTATTACTCATTTAAGTCAGTGCATTTTAGTAAACATAATACGCCGTATTCCGGAATTTAAAAGTTTAGTTATTTTTAATTTTTCATTATAAATTCTAATATGAAGCGGGGATATATGATAACATAATATAACTTGGATTTACGTTGCAAAAGTAAAGGGCGTTGCCTCGTTAACAGTGCAATAAAATTCATGTTAGGTTATTTTACAATATTTCCCCGCTTCCGGTTTCAATTTTTTCTTGAAAAAATCCGGAATATGGGGTTAATGTTTCTCATTTTTTTCATTGGTAATCAAAGAGATTATCAGCCCTTGAATATGGAACCTTTCCTTCATTCAAATTATTGCCAATTACACTTCCAAGAGCTGCTCTTGCCCTTCGTTAGATGTTACAAACTGTTGAGATGGGTATTAGTGGAAATCACTAGAATCCTCGTAATAAAGGTGTATTTTCTTTTACGTAGTCATATACTTAGAAAACCCAATGAGCAAGATAGAGTTCTGCCAATCTGTTGAATAGAGTGCTGCGTTATGCCTCGTTGTCAGTGTTAATAGCTAATTTATTTGTAAGAGGTTGGGTCGTCAAGTAGCAAATATGGAATGTGAGCTTGTGAGAGTGAATTGGAATGAGATGAAACCCTCATGATTCAGGTAATTGAATTTTGAGTTTGCGAAAATTGTTCCCTCAAGTTCTTCATTGTCTTTACCTTCTTACTCTACATTGTGAAAGAAGTTGGCGTAAAAATACTCTCGATGAGGCACATATTTGCAGTTGAACTGTGTTAATATTGAAATTTATTTGACATGTTTACAACACCATCATTCTACAATAATAAAATCATACCGGCATACCGGCACACCATGTAACAATAAAACAATTTATTTAAGTACGTTATAATTCGTACGTATTAATTTATTATTAACAATTTCTATTTTAATGTTTACACAAATATTCGACCGTGTTGCAAAATGATTTTAATTTTTATCTTTTATGTCCGCTCGCTTTGATGGTTTACAGGCAAGAGAGATTTTATAATTGTTGCTTTCAAAATGACGTAAAATTATATGATAAGTTTGTCTACCTGAGTCTAGGTGGCTCAATATCAATGTAAAGAAAATATTATTATTAACTAAATTTGTTGGTAGGTGACCACTTTTGCATTCTTACCGAACACATGAACAAAATTGAATTTATAATGTTCTATTTTCGAAACGTCAAAATTTGAGGTAAACAGAATGAAATATTTCTGTTTATCTTTACAATTAATTTAAAGTATAAATAAATTATAGTTTAGTGAATATAGGTTAACAAAAAATTATTACATTGAAGATAAGTATTATTACGCTACAAAATTATACAATTTGATAAATATAAATTTAATGAATTATGTAGTATATTTTTAGGTTAGCTTAGTATATGGAAAATGTTAACAAATTAAAGCTAAGCTTACATAAATTTACGTTATTATGAATAATTTTCTAATTTGTTTCTTAACCTTTTTCTTTTAGGTATCATCAATGCAATATTTGATTGTTTTTACGACAGATACCATAATACCATCGCACCATCAAGCCATAATTTCATCATACCATCACACCATCATACCATTTTATCATCATACTACCATACCAATATACAATCATACAACCTTGGATCATAACAACATACCATCAGAACATCTTACCATCATACCACTATACATATCATACAATTGTATACAATCTTCCATAATACCATCATATCATCAAACCATTACACCATCGCACAACCGACAGCGGTTGAAGTAAATCTTTCTTTGCCGCTGATGTCGTTTCAACCAATTTTTCCAAAATCTTAAAATTTGGTGTTATACAAAATTTCAATTTAACACCACTACGTACGTAAGATACAATTTTTTAACTTTCCTCAAAATATGACGAATTATCACTTAAACAAAACACAAAGAATACTATTGGTGACTACACACTTATGTTAGTCGAAAAATTTGGGCGACTCCATCATGTCAACGTTTTCAATACAGTTATATTTTGTTTTCCGTTCTTCTTTAAGTTTGTTTCTCGCCGTTTTTTATGCTTCGTGCAATTCACCTTCGTGCTCTTGCTTATAAGTGTGTTAAATGCCCGATCGCTTGAGCGTGTCTGTGTGTGTGTTTTTTTTAACAGCGATCAGAGTATGGTTCGTTTGTAAATTAGTTGTTATTTAATAGTGTTTTTTGTAGACAATAAATGTGAACCATTCAACAATAAAAATTCATTTATTTTGTGTTCTGCTTACTGTATTTTGAGGTTTTAATAAGTGCACAAGTTTTTTGGCCAATGACTGTAAATAATTTTAAATTTGTATTTGTTATTCCTCTAGCATTTAAAGCGTGTTCGATTGGACTGAATTAACTGAAGTAGTAGCTGTATCTGATGAAACAGAAGTGAAGAGACTGTTTGATTGACAACTCTTCACTTCATTTAAAAATTGAGCAACTGAATTAACTGAAGAGACATTTTGCTCATGTATGTAGTTACTTAACTCATCTGTTATTTGTTTTTCTTTTTTTAGGATTTCTTTGTTTCTCGCTTTTGAGAAAGTAAATAAAATAAACAGACAAATTTCAATTATAACTTTTAATAAAAATGTTTATAATAAAATAGAAAATAAAAATTTCGATTATAACAAATTAGTTGATTTTTGGTAAAAACAGGAAAATTATTTTTGAAACAATTCTTCTAAATATAAGCCGCATTGAAATAAATTGTTTTATTTTTATTTTGACATTTATCTGAAGTGAAGAATACCAATCAAACAGTCTCTTCTCTTCAGTAGCTCAATTAAGTGAAGTGAAGACTTGTACTCTTCAGTCCAATCGAATACGCTTTTAGTTTTTCTAGGAGCATTTCATGGCTCGCTGAATTAAAAGATTTATGGTGTTCTACAAAAAGACTTGTAGACATTTTAATTAATTTACATTGATTTTTTAATTAAAATTATTTTTATTTTATTTTATTACAAAACTGTTTCTATCTTAAATTACTTTTTAATTCTTAACTTTCAGTTAAGTGTCGAACGTCACAGAATTTCAACTCTCACTTTCCTTTATATATTTATAACAAGACCTATTGAAAAAAGGTTTGCTGATTTTATATGGTATCTTAATACCTCACTGGATTGATAATATTGATCACGCTAAACGGAATCTGGTTAATACAATTTTTCCAATTTTTTCAAATTACACCCTATATGTTTCTGAAGTGTTAATATTCAAAAGACCCAGTTTAGTCCGAACATGAAATTTAAAATTCAAAAAATTTTGTGCTGTAGCGGTAATTGATTTGGAAGTATTGAAATAAGTAAACAGAAAATCATCCAATTCTTTTTAAGCTACTTCTTTCTTGCTAAATAAATAAAATTTTCTTGAGCAACAATTTTGTCGTTTGCATCGATTTTTCTGTAGGACCCCTTGTAGTAAGGATATACTTAAGTCTTTGTAAGTTTTATTTTATTTTTATAATAACACTACCAAAAATTTTTTTGGAGTTGATTGGCGGACCGTTATTACTATAGATTTCTTTATGACTAAAAATTTATTATACACTAAAATACCGATATCATCTAAAAGCATAGAAATTTTTCTTGCAATAAAAAATAAAAACTAATCCTTTGAAAAGGAAAAGTTGTTGGTAACCAACTTCTTAAATCCCCTTTTTATTGAAATTTGATTAGAATACACAAACATTACAAGAAGTTGTGACGCTTCCAGGTCACTGTCAATATAAAGTCAGCAGCAATATGATCTTCGTGATAGCTTCATCCTCAACAAGGCAGAATAGTTTTCTTAAAGAAGCGACAAAATGTTTCCTCAGAATCACTCAGAAACTATAGTTAAATAGGCAATCTTCTTCAATGACAATGCGGAGTTTAAAAGTATGACTTTTGACCAACCTTTAATACAATACTCGAAAATTTGCATTAAAACTACATCTTGCTTGGTTTCTGAAGAAAATTCGTTTAAAGGTTGATGGTAAGTAAAATTGTTTCCATATACAAATATTTATGAAACCATTTTATTTTTAGCGATAAAACACACTCAATACCTTACTGAGATGAATCACAAGACACCATTATTTATATTGTCGGATCCATAAAAGGGAGAAAATTTTTGGTTGGAAGCAGGTCTACTGTTTGCGAAATTCTTAATATTGTTCGGCTCATTAAAATTCCGCATCTTTGAAGTGCGTATAGAACTTTAAATTCATAATACATATTTTTAATAAATTTGATAAAAACTCAAAAATCCTACAGAAACTTTTAATTGAACCCCTTTTTATAGCCTGCAATTTCTCTGAATTACATAGACAAAATTCCTGTTTTCGACAGAATATGAAACAAATTTAATTTTTCTTTAAACACCGAAAGGCGCTTTAAATATTTGGCTCGCTCTAACTTCAAAAGTTTCTATTATTAATAGTAAATCATCTAGAAATAAAAATACACTCTCTAGATTATTTAAGATATCATCGATAATCTTCTGAAAAATTCTGGGTATGGGTGCAATTCGAAATGGTCATCTGTTAAATTCGTTATTCTTTATTCGTTTATACTGCTTTTAATTACATATAATGTCGAAAAAATCATTTAAACTATTAAATAAAATATACTAACTACTAAATATATTACCTTGATTTCATTAATATGGAAATTATAAATTGATTCCTTCCGTTCACAAAATTCTTGGAAAATAATTGTATCAATAACCTTTTCCACACATCGATAGAGTAGTTTATCTTATTAGACGGGCAGCAGCCATCAACGCCGAAGAAGTAAATATGTCCTGCAAATTACATACATGAATAGTCTCAAACTAAAATTATTTTTCTTTTCAGTAAAGTCGAACCAGGTTCGACCAATAAGTGGCACAGTCACACATATTTTTTGAGCCTGCATAATAAAAACAATTATGAAAAATTTCAGTCTTAACAAATGTGACATTGATGATTCCTTTTTAATATCGCTAGCTCCCAGGGGCTTTACATGGTTGTGGAAATTAAGTTGCCAAATTAATAAAGTATACTCACTAAGTTTTTTTAAGACTAAAAACTTTCATTCTTTTTAAATGATCCTTCACTGCTATGTCGCAGTTGGGTTTTGTCCCGTTGCGGAATTTCCTTTAATTTCGCTCATTTTTAAAATACAACTTGCAGGGAAAACTTCTGCCACTGTGCATTGTTCTACACTACATATGTAATGCTCAGTGAAATTTTCTCCTCTACTTATATTGAGGAAATATTATAGTAAAAAAAACAATTTTCAACACCTAAGTGTCAACTTTATGTATTTAATAGTCCACATGGACTAATAATAATCCAAACTAAAATCATATCATCACAAATCATATGTTCCTATGCGGTTATTGAGTAGGTAATATAAATAAATCAAAAACCGGGAAGTCGCGTGATGAACCGCTAATATTGTTTTTGTGGGTCCCGCTATGAATTTAGTATAGAATTTGGCCTTGGCGTCTACTGTCTTTCGTATAATATTAGATCAGTAAGCAGTCTTGGTAAGTATTCCACATAATTAGTCAAATCGGCATAATTGCGCTAGTACAAGCTGATCCTTTGAATTACGATGTAAAAAATCAAAATTTTGCTGTCTAAATTATAAAATCTTGACCAATCTTCTTTCATCGAAAAACAGAATTACGATCAACTGGTTTCCTCCTCATAGCATTGGGGTAGTGAGATCAACGATTCTTTAGATAAAGCCAAAAATTAGCTACTTGACCCTTACTGTAATTTTGTTTTGTCTTTAAAAAGGGACCTTATCTAGGAATCTTGGTCGTAACCTGGCCCAAAAATATTTATTGGTTTTAAAATCGCCACCTACCAACCTGATTTAAACCTGCAACGATTATAATGATGATCACTTTAAATGATACACCAACGTATACACCACCTTCGAAATTCAGTAAGCAAATTCACCTCTGTCGAATCATCCAATAATTTCATTCTATATCTTCCAATTTTTTTTTTTTTTGTTTTGTTTCTTCTTAAAAAATTATTGTATTTATTTGCCTTACGGCAGCTACCGCGTTCTTTCATTCTTAAAAAAAATAAAACTTTTTTTTAACTTTACTCAACAAAAAAAAAAATAAAAAAGTTGTAAGCTACAACAACAACAATATTATAAACATTTTCTTTCGATTTCTTAAATGAAATGGTTACACAAAACTAATATACAAAATTGTACATCTGTTTTGTAAATGTAATTCCGTATACACAAACAATTCCTCCCGTCTGATGAATCTCAATTTGAATTCAAACTAATTCTTGTTCAGTTTTCTAATTTTTTTTTATTTTTTTTTTTGTTTTGTAAATGCCTTGCGCTTACAGCTCTCGTTTATGTTGTTGTTATATGTATATTGGAAAAAGATTTCAAATTAATTGAATTAAATGCATCTCGTATATGTACATACATACTTATATTCACTGTTATGTAGTGTAATTAATGGTTCGTGTGATATATTTTAATGAGGTTGAAATGGTTATTTTATTTAACACCCGTCGAAAACCTTTGGTCTACATAATCGGATTTTTGCTTTGTTTAAGACGTACAATGAAATATATTAATAAGCATAATCATGAACAAGAAAGTATTTAATACGGAATCTACTGTACTATGCACCACCTACATATATACAGATAAAAAATATTTTATAACTTTTCATCATCTAATAAATTTTACATTAGAAAATTATTTCTCCATGATCATTGGTGATCTTCGACTTTAAAGGTATAGACAAAAAAAAAACAAAATGATTTAAAGGATCAAGCGCACAGTATTAGTAATATTTGAAAGACATTCAACAAATCTTTTTTTACAAACTGCTATTAAAGATATATGTACGAGTAAGTATGGATATGGCAAAACATAACCCGACGGTTTAACATCAAACGAGTACTTCGAATGGCATAAAAAACCAGAATAAAAAAAAAATTGACAAACAAATCGAAATTTATTAATCCAAAGTAAAAAAAAAATCTAGCTAAATAACAAGACCACACATGAAGATAGATCTTAATGTACATTATTGGATTCAAGAAATAATTTTCTGTTTTCCTTTTTTTTTTTATATTTATTGCAATAAAATTATAAATACATATTTTAATTTATTTTGTTTTTGTAGATCAACGATTTTTCAGCGAGCATGAAAAACATAGAAATTTAATTTTTTGTTGTATACAAACCGCATGTGATGTATTTAAGATCGAACAAGACTGCGCTGGAAATCTCTATAGCAACAAACAAAAAAAAAACAAAGTTATTCATGTAGATCGATTACAGTGAAAAGGGTTGGATAATTTGATAGTTTCAGAAGCTTAAGATTTGGTGTTATGATAATTTATTAAGTTCGTGTTTTTTTTGTCAAGAGGGTGATTCTAAGGCTTTTTTTATTGTGATTTATTTAATATGATAGATGCGTTTTCCAAATTTGTATGGATTTACGATTTACCCAACAAAGACGACAACAAGTTCTGAAGTTCTGACCAAGATGAAGATTCACCAATCAGTATTTGGAAACCCTTTATGTGTGGTGGCCGACAGAGGCACCGCATTAAGTTCCCATTAGTTCAAAGATTATTATTTGGAGAATAAAAACTGGCGTACCAAGAGGTAACGGACAAGTGGAAAGGATAAATGGAGTTCTCATACCTGTATCAACAAAATTATCAAAAGAGTCTCCGGATATGGGACAAACACACAGGAAAACCACATGCTGAAGCTTTGGAATTCCAATGAGAGATTTTGAAGATGTCGTGCGTTTGTTGATGAGCGTGACGCACTTAGGTCAAAGGAGAGAGAAAATAATAACAACATAAGAAAAACAGAGAAAACCTACCTCTAATCTGAACGACATGGTGGCAATCAAACGTAAGCAGTTCGGAGCCGGGTTAAAAATCAGGGCTAGATATTTTGTTCTTATAAAGCTACACAAGTACTACCAAATGACCCGTAAAATGTATACAATGTTGATAAAGTAGGAGAACAAGAAGGCACAATATCGACTAACAACTTACTTAAATTCTTCAAAAATACAAGAGTAACCAAAGTTATTAGCGAATGGAGTGACCGGCAAACAGCTTTACTCACCTGTAGGTATGTAATACTTTAAGCGATGAAACAATGATGTGGAAAACCATACACCTACTTGTGCTAGTAAAACGAAGACATATATTTTTCAATATTTGTATTATTACAACTTTTAAAAATAGGAAATGTATTAAGTTACATATTGTAATATCTATAACTCGAGAGAGTTGTGCGTAGACTTTAATGTGTTCTTAATTATTGGCGGGTTAAAGATTTGGTTTATAATTTTATTTTTTAGATACTAACTTTACAAAATTAAGCCTTACTTAGTTTAGAATTGACCATTTTATTGACGTGTGTACACCTCAATTTGATTTTAGATACAATTTTTTTCTTAAATAATTATATTTTATTTAAATGTTTGATGTCAGGCGGTAGTGAATTGAACATGGTTAATCTATTAGATAATATATTACTATCTCCTGCTATGGTTTTGAAGAAGTCAACAACGAAGTGAGACCGTCTTCTCGTGCAATATTCGTGAATTTCTCCAATTTGCTTCAGGGATGCAAGGATAGTTCATTAATTTTGAATTCTTGAATATTTGACCAAACTGGACTGAGGTACAATAGGTGCGATCACATGTACATATTATAAATGGCCAGAATTACGTGCTTTGATAAGGTTTTCTTGGAACTTCTCAATACAAATATGTATGGCATTATTCTAGATTTTATCTTATCGATATGAGCCGTCCATTTAAATTTAGAATTAACGCATAAACCTAAGTAATTCTGCTGTACTTTTTCTATCATCCTGTCATTATATTTGAGGGTGAATGAAATAGAAGTAAGAGGGGAAATTTTATTCTCAAACACAATGATGTGTTCAAAACTAAAAAATTTTGCGAAAGCCATTTTAAGTCCTACTGCATTTGCCGATATAAGTCTTCAATTGTATTGGCATTATAAATAATAGCTATATCATCACCAACGATCACTGAGTACACCTTTAATGAGTATTTTTGACTCACTAACCACATGTTTATCATGACCATATGTTTTCAATTAGTTAAATAGCTTTAATAATCTAGCTGTAATAAATCGTGGTAGACTTCATATCCAGAAGCTTTCTTCAAATCCAGAAAGACACACGACACATATAGCTTCTGCTCAATAAATTTACTTATATTATCTGTAAGAGTGAGACAAGCTGACACCGTACTAGACTTTTCACAGAATCCAAATTGGTGGGGTGATATTACTTGTTTATTAAACAGGAATTTTTAAACTCTATCGTAAAGAAAACACTGACATTTTTTCACATTGCAGACAAAACTGAGATAGGCCGATAGTTACTAACGTTTAGATTATCCCCAATCTTAAATATTGGAGTTACCCTACCTACTTTCAAAGAATCAGGAAAATTACCCGAATTGATTAAAATATTATTAGTTTTGATAGTGGTTCAGCCAGGAAAGAATGGAATTTTTCTACAAATTTAGAGGATATATTATCATGTCCAGTTGCCACATTACATTTCAAGCTGGCAATAATTGCATACTTATCTCGTCAGAACTAGTATGATTTAAGTCTAACCTATCGCTAATTTGATATTGAACATCTATAGGGTCATTTTGGTTTAATAGTGGTAAGTTTCCAACGATTCGAACGGGGCGGGGGCGGGGGGGGGGGGGGTGGGATTGGGGTGATTCCCTTCCTGGATGGAGATAGCTGCTTGCGCAGACCGTTAGACCGTTAGTTAGCAAAATGTATATATATATATAGTATATCCAATCTGATATTAATATAATAGAAATTCTATCTAAAAATTGCTTTGCTAATAAAAACAATAATAACTAAAAACAATAATAACTAAATTATGGTTATAACCAAAAAAAAACTTGCAAGACAAAATATATACTCGTTCGCACGCCGCTAGTAATTCCGCTGTAACCGCCTTACTGTCCCATTCCTCTCATCCGAGTGATAAATTTGTATTGATGACCGATATGTACTCACCGTATCAACACTGCCTCATAAACCGCTCTCGATAAGGCCGAATCGTTCTCGAAGCCACCGTTTGCGTGTTTTTTTTTTGCTTTTGTTTTCGTAAATTGACACTACGTAACCTGCCACTTATCGGAATTATGGTGAAAATCTATTGTAAGACATAATTTTTATCGCTGTCAAATTTTATTTAAAATTTAAGAATAAAAGAATATTTGAATATTTCTATTAAAGAATATTTTCTTCAAACTTGATGACAATTGCACTGAAGAATTAGGTGTCACATTTTGTCTTATAAAACACTTACCAAAATATAATCAGAGATGGCACTGAAATCACTTTACATAGTGTCATTTTTTTTTTGTTTTTTGTTGTTGTTGTTAATCATCGTGATATAAACAGGACCAGCACCAAAACTCGACTGTCTAAACCAAACTTTTCCTCCCAATCTTTTCGGTTGACCATCACGCGAATATTCCAAATGTGGTCGACACTCGTATTACACGTAACCGCATAAACGATTGCGTACAGAACACTAAGAGTAATTATACCTAACTTCAGATGATACCAATGATTTTTTATTATTTTTTTTTTAAATGACATTTCACATGCTATGAAACAAAAAGGAAGTACACTAAAGAAACTTTATTTTAGAATATTTGTATGTGTACGACCGCGTCGTAACAAGTTGTCTAACGAATTGATGTTAAAATCACCGGCAAATATTGATTTTGGATAAGACTCCAATAAGCTATCCAATTTTGGGAAGAACATATCTAATGGGAGTTTTGAAATCAAAAGATAGCAACCAAATTTAGATTATAATTATTCAGTTTTAAAATTATGATACTAGTCTTCTGATGTTCCAACTCATTAACTGGAGTGACCGAAATCTTTACTTCCACGAATATGGACAGCTCAGCCCCCGCGCAACTTTTCCTTACCGAGTGATATGAACTACAGTTAGGTAAATTGTGAAATATTTCTTCACCTTCTTCAAAACAAGTCTCCGTTACATCCAATACATGAGTTTTTATCCGCAGAGAGTTCAACATTAGTTCAATTTCTACTATTTTATTCCTCATACTTCTCACGTTTACTAAGACAACATTCAAATAATTATGTCCACTGTCAATACAATTGAGGTTCTTATAATGGTGCACATCAAAATAATTATTTACATCAAAAACATCAGTAACGGTAGTTGAGAAGCACACGTACCATCAATAGCCAACCAACAATAATTCAAATCTAGAAAAAAATAAAAATGACTTTTAATTAATTTTAATAAATGAAACAGAATAAAATTAGGTAAATAATATAGACGGATATCAAAGAGACACCGAGACTAAAATCAACTCTCAATAAGCGAGAGAGACCACATAATGTGTATATAATAAACGATGCAGAACAAGCGGTAGCAAAATTGATATTAACAGAATTACAGTTAAAGGTCGTCATTTAGAGAAAATTTGTTTTAATCTTGGAATGTCGTTTCTGTTCTTGATAATATAAACTTTGGTATTGTTCTCTTATATAGATTCTCTTATCAGGAGCTGTAGCAAGGTCGATTTCGGGTCCAAACAACTTATACTTTTTTTCTTTATATTTATGAAGCACAGCAGATTTTAATCCACTTAACTAGAATGCAATTTATAGAAAGTAGGTTTTTTTTTGGTTGAAACATATCAGATCTTTCCATATTTTTGTTTGTTAGTAACCAAAGCTTCCATGTAAGCAGCAGAATTAACATCAACATCCCTGTAGTTTACATAACTTTATCAAGTAGAACTTTAGGTTCTCCTTTGTTATCTGGTATTCTCGTTATCAGATAATTTTTGCTTAACTCACGATGATTGTACACGTCTAAGTTAGCTTCAAGTTGACAAACAATATTGTTAAGCTCAGTATAATTTGTGTTTAGCAATTCAATTTCCTTTCTTAAAGTATGTACTATTATATAATTAAAACACAGATGTTTAAACAAGACAAAAATGTTACGACGGGAATAATTAAGACAAATTCATTAAGACGAAAGGCATTTAGTTAGACCTTAAATAAAAAAATTTGAAAATATTTCAACATGGCGCGCAACTAGAAATTTGTTGCGGATCAGAAATTTGTTTTATTAAAATTAAATAATAAAGTGAAGCTTATTTTAAACAAGTTGTAAATTAATTAATTTTAGAAACATCAGCAGTTTGTTTAATAGTAAATAGTGAATGATAAGTAAATCAGAACAAGTGTAATTGTTAAAGACAAAATTATAAAAAACTGTAGTGCGTTGCAAGGTATTTGTTGTATCACAAAAACAAAAAAAAAAACGCAGAATAAATAAATTAAAATGGGATCAACATCGAGGTCTAACGGCAAATTAAATAAAATTCTTGAATCAGAAAATCCTACTACGAAAGATATTATGTCAGCATGTAAATCCATAATTACTATGCTAGGAACTTCTGAAAAAAATATATCTAAAAAAATAGACGAAATAAAAGAAACAGTGGATGGCCTTGCCAGTGATAATGTGGAAATAAAAACCGACGTCATAAAATTACAGGAAGATATTAAAATATGTAACCGTGATATAGATACCATGAAAGACCAACTTAATTACTTTCATCAAAAAGAAATCGCGCTGGATGTTGTAATAAGTGGTCTTCCAAACGGGGATTCACTTAATTCAGAAAATTCCTTGAATACAATTTTGGAATACTATGTATTCAATACACAAGCTGCAAAGGTTATATTCACAAGAATAATAACGTCGTCAACAGGTGGTACTGTTCTGATTTTTGCTCGGTTCAACGATTTGCAAAATAAATCCCGATTTATGGATAAAATTCGAAGCTCTGGGCCTCTATATGTTCATCAAATAAATCCGGGGAAGCAACAGACTACCATCGATGACCAAACAAACGGAAAGCAAATTTATATACGTGAAAGGCTCACCACTACAAATATGTTATTATTAAAGCAATTAAACCAGTTAAAAAAGCATCCTAACAAAATAATTGTGCATGCATATTATCGTAATGGTCGAGTCTTTGCTAGAAAATCAAACGACGAAAAAGCAGTTATAATTAAATCAATAAGCGACATTGAAAAAATTAGCAAACACAACAACACTAAAAAAACAGATGATGACCCGCAAACACACACAGCTATTGCAGAAGAAGAAGAAAACTAGTAGCCGCAACGAGTAAATTCAAAACAGTCATAAATTTAATCTTTTGTTATTATTATTATCTTATTATATTTAATTGTCAAATATTTATAAACTTATATTATTATCCTTTCTTTTCTTTATTTTTAGCGTATAAAGGAATATTTTATAATTATTATTAGTAATCACATCAGCTTCATACAAGTATTATCTAATATGGATGAATCTGACAGGTACGCTATTGAATTGAGTGAATATAAAAAGTTGGTAAATCAGTGTAGTGCGGGTAACCTTCGAATCTTATACTTCAATATTAATAGATTAAAGAATAAAATTGAGAAAATTGAGGAGTTTTTGTTCACATTATCCGAACCAATCGACATAATTGTGCTTACGGAAACATTCCTTTGTTGTGAAGATACTCAACATGTATTGCTATCTAACTATAATGCATTTCATATTTGTCGAGAAAATCGAACTGGAGGAGGTGTTACAATATTTACAAATGTAAATCTTGATTTTGATCTTAATTTTTCAATTTCATATTGTGAAAATGACTTCTTAATAGTTAGATCTCAAGATTTGAATGTTATAATAATAGGTCTTTATAGACCTCCTATATATGACTCCAATACGGTTGATATTTTCCTTGAATACTTTGATAACTTACTACAAAAGTATCCGAAATCAATTGTAATAGGTGATATGAATTTAAACTTATTAGACGCTCCTGATTCAAATGTTGTGAACTATCTTACAGTTGTTCAAATGAATTCTTTTCGGATAGTAAATAAAATAGATGCCAAATTTGCGACCAGATTTTCTAACTCAAATAGAACAATCATTGATCATATATTGTCTTCAGTCAATTATAACTATATTACTTTGATAGATGATACTATTCTGAGTGACCATCAATATATGCTGATTAATTGCAGTGTGGCGAAAATAACTAGCAGTCGTAAATTTGTATCGAAGACCAATTATCGTGTAGTACAACAATTTGTTGACGCTTTTGATTTTTCGGGGTCCAGTTTTGAAAGCTTTTACTATGAACTTACAGGAATAATAAACCAAAATACAAAGAAAATGCTGAGCCAAAATCTTGTGTATTCTTACAATAAGCCTTGGTTCAATAATGAACTGAAAAAAGCTGTCAAAATTCGTAGAAAGTTTCAAAAATTACATAGAAAATTTCCATCAAATATGTATATTAAAACCAAGTTTGAAAACGCTAAACATAAATCTTATGAACTGACAACTGATCTTAAGACTAAATATTACACCAGCAAATTCATGGAGTATAAAGCTAATCCACGTATGATTTGGAAATTTGTTAAGGAAATCCTTGCTTGCAAAATAGAAAATAAATCTATCAATATCAAATTAAATATTGGTAATAAAGTTGTCGACGAAGAAATTGAGGTTGCAGAGCAATTTAATAAATTCTTTAGTGAAGTGGGTTCGGGAAAGAAAAACCTATTGGTACAAAGTGTAACCCCGAGAAATTGTCTGTACGATGAATTGGTTTTGCCACGATCATCATTGCGATCCTTCGATTCGGTAACACAAGATGAAATATCCAATATCATCCTGAATTTGAAATCTAAAAGTGCCCCTGGTTACGACAATATTTCAACAGAAATTATTAAGCAAAACGTAAGCCGTTTGGTACAAATAATCACTTCTGCTGTTAACAGTGCGATTGAGGAAAACACTTTTCCGGATAATTTAAAGGTTGCAAAAATTACTCCTATTTTTAAAGGCGGCTCTAGAACCAATCCAAACGATTATCGTCCCATATCAGTCCTACCAGTGTTTTCCAAAATTTTCGAACGCGTTATACACAAGCAAATAACTAATTACTTAACGGAGCATGATCTTATTAACAGACATCAATATGGATTTCAACAGAAAAGTGGCACTTTATCTGCCTGCCTTAATCTGATAAACACCTTGTACATGAATTTGGAAATTAAAAGGAAAGTTGGAGTTTTATTTGTTGATCTTTCGAAAGCATTTGATTGTATTAATCATAAAATTCTATTAACTAAATTCAAGATGATGGGCATTATGGAAAATGCTCATTTAATGTTATTGAGTTATCTGCAAAATCGTCTGCATTTTACCCAAATCGGGGTAAATCGTTCGGAAGGCATTGTTTGCTCGAATGGCATACCTCAAGGGTCAATATTGGGACCGCTTTTTTTCCTAATTTATATTAATGATTAATTTTTAATACCCCTAAAAGGCAAACTTCAACTTTTTGCCGATGATGCAGCCATTATATATAATTCCAGATCAATGCTTGAAATGAAAACTGATATGTTATCAGATTTAATCACCTTAGGAAATTACTTGAACCAAAACCACTTAAAAATTAATACGACAAAGACCAACTTCATGACATTTTCTTTTGGGAAACTAAGTTTCGATCCAGATGTGTTTTCGGAAATCGTGGTAAATGGCGATGTTATTAGAAAGGTCGATAAGATTAACTATTTGGGTCTGCATATTGATGATCGTTTGAGTTGGTCCCGACATATACAGAATATAAAGATGAAACTGGTTCCGTTAATAAGTGTTTTCCGTCGTACCAGTAAATTTATTACAGAAACCGTTTTGGTAAATATTTATTTTTCTTATATTCACTCTCATTTAAATTATTTAATTCAAATATATGGATCATCTAATAAAACATCCATTCAAGAATTACAACTAATACAGAACAAGGCAATCAAAGCAATTTTTGGTTTAAGGAAACGTACACCTTCTATCCACCTGTATTCAGAGAAGATTTTACCAGTACATAAATTGATTGATTATGAGTTCATTCTATTGGGATATAAAATAAAAAATAATATGATAAAGTACAATATGCCAGTCCCATTGAATATTGAAGTATCAGGAAGAGAAGGGAGATTTGCACACCACTTTCGACCGCCCCCTAATTTTCTACGCGAAACCTCACAGAATAGTTTCTTTTATAAAGGCTTGCAACTTTATAATAAGCTACCAGAACATTTTAAACAACTCCCTTTGGGTTCTTTTAAAAATAAAGTAAGATCTATGCTATTTAGCGAATATGTGCGCGAATATGAAATTAGCCATTAATCTAAAACACACTACTTTATGTTTGCTCAATGCATTTAAGTATTCCAACTGTTATGATTGAAATATGAGCATACGTATTGGATATTACAAATAAGTATGAAGAATTGAAATATGTAAATAAATTGTAATAGAACATAATAATAACTATACCTTTTAATAAAAAATTTCTTATACTTTCTCTTAACTTTAAATTTAAACAAATGTTGAAGAATAACTTTTAAGTGAATTATTGTAATATTTTCTTATTATAAAAAATGTATTCTCATTTCTGAAGAAAATAATAAAACATTAAAAAAAAAAAAAATTAAACATTGACGGAAATGTGCCTAAGAAGGAATTCAGCAGCACACTAATGAAGACGTTTAGAAGATATTTTGGCAGAAGTATGTTGGAAAACCAATAGTTTCATCGAGGCATGTATGAAACATTCAAGATGGCCGAGTGTCCGAATTGACGACCATCTGACTTTTACTCAAAATCAATGCTGGTACTTGTTTAAACTCAGCTAAAACCTGAAAATGAATGAAATATTATAAATTAGAATTCGTTATATAACCAAATTTAATTCAACTTATCTTAACAATAAATTGTTCCGCTTGGAATTTATGCCCCAGCCTGATTTTGTCATCTGTAATGAAATGTAAAGTAACATTTAAATTTGTTTATTGCATTAAAAATGAATTATGTAATCGTAAAAGAAAGGTTAGATGATTTACCACAATCATATTTTCATTAGATAAATCGCTTACTATATTATAACTAGGGGATTAGCCCGTCCTAGGACGGATACAATTTATATATAATGTTGATGTCAAGCAACCACTGCCACCATCATCATTTGATATTTTTTAACCGTTATTTTTAGCCAAGTAGGAATAGCTCAAGACTAAAGGCTTTAAGGATTATTGTACTTTAAATAAACACACATTTTTAAATTTTTTAACACTTGTTAAATATTTCGCAAAGTTACAAAAAGTTTAAAAAATCACTCGATCGATATCGACTTGTTAGGCCATCATCAGGAATATTTACTCATAAATAGACCTTAAACCAAAGAGTAAGGGCTTTTAAGGACGATTTTACATGCTTTGGGGCACCACACAAAAAGTCTTACAGACAGAAAAAAATTTAAAAAATCGGGGTGGGCTGTGTCATCAACACGGCCGTAGGTGTTTTGCGTGATAGCGCTTATAACATGTTGAGTTTGGCCACAATCAAACCCTGGACTTTAGCCGCTCTAAGTATTCCAAAACATTTCTATTAAGGTCGCTGCACGAGTATGGATATAAATCCGTACAATCTGAATCCGGTCATTCATCCAATGAAATTACCCAAATATTGTCATGTGGCCGAAAAAAATATTCCCCTATTTCTCCTCTCGAGTTAAAATTATTTCAACATTAAGCAAAATATCCGCAGAAAACCAACATAACCATACCAAAAAATATATATTACGAGCTATTTTTCCCCTATTTTTAGTTTATTTGCTTATTTCTGACTTTTCGATTTTTAAAAAAATTTGTTATTTTATTATTATTGAAATTTTCATATAATGTATTTGTTATTACTGAAACTAAAAGCAAAGAGAAGTTGATAAAATTTATTTAGCAAAAGTTCAAATAAGTTACTAACTTCGTTCGGATTCAGATTGTACGGATTTATATCCATACTCGTGCAGCGACCTTTAAGCCATATCAACCTAAGGAAATTTATTTAATTTTCATTCTTATATTGTTTCAAATATAGCATGCTTTGAAGTTTATGACAGAAAAAAATTGTTTACCGAAAAATTCTCATGGCTTACTACAACTCATAATATAAAAGTTTTAAAAAATTTGTTGTAGGGTTTAATTATAAACGCGGACCACGTATTTTCTTGTGTAATTAGTAATTACTGTAATAACTAAAAAGCGGAATGTTTAATTTAAAGTAAAATATTTGGTCATTACATGAATACTAAAAAATAATAATAATAATAAACAAATAATAAATAAAATTAGATATGAGGATCGAAACGAAGACCTTTGCCGCTCTAGTCGAATACGTTACCACTACGCCACAAACAATATAATAAATCTCATTTTATTTGCATTGTTAAATTGCTTTATTTTTTCAAAGCGTTCTACAGTGTACCAACAAACAACGCGCACGGAAAGCCGTACGTTTTCAGTTCCAAATTTGCTCGGCGTTCTCTGAAACGCACGCTCTCAGTGCACAGAATTGCTTGTACTTGGCCGAAAGAAACTGTCACTTTTTTCCGTATGTTTCCCCTTTAATTGGGAATTATTTTAGTGTAACTGTAGTAGTGCATGCGAATTTTCCGTGCGCTTTGCTTCCTCTTTCAAAATCAATTTAACACAATATTTTGACCGAATTCAGTACCCAAAATCGAGCGTTTGCATCGCAATACTGGCAACTAATACCATGCGCTTTCCGTATAAATTGTATACACTTCTGTAAAATTAATATTTAAATAAAAGTTAAAGACTTTCAAATAATAAATATTTTTTTTTCATTTAAATCACAAAAATGTATCACATAAAAGAAATGACTTTAGTCTAATATAATTATTATATCTGAAGCACTTATACTTTTTAATACAAAGTTAATCGCGATTTTCATTTATCCCGATTGTCAAAAATCGCGTTGTGAAAACGAAATAATCCGGTTTTTGTGAAAATCATGTAATGACAGCCAAGCAAATAATCTAGATTCGCAATTATTCGGTTTGTGTCTGTCTACCGTATTAAGTTGATTTTTTATGATTTTGAAATGTTGATCTTCCATTTTTAAAGCCGGTTGTTGATTTGTTTCATTGGGCTTGTTCTTATTGCTAGAAATACGTTAAGCAATTTTACAAATAAAAAAAATTAATAAAAATCACTTACTACGTTCTTTATCTGAATATCTGAATAGCTGATATATCTACTTACGTTCTTTATCTGAATATCTGATATTTCCAAAATTTCACCTGTGATCTCCGTTGATGTAGTTGGTATAATACGAATTTTTAAAAAATGCTGATAGCTTAATTCCGAATCGGAATATGAGGGACTTTCAGGGCTATCTTTTTCTTTCCTATCTGTGACGGGATCTTCTTGAACAAAAACATGAAGTAAATTATTTGAAAATATTTATATACATATCGAAGAACTTACATTTTAATTAAATTGAAAATTTTTTGAACTGTTTGATTCCATAATTAAAATTTATTGCCGAAATTATCCTATAATTATTAAATATGTAATTTTATTAAACAATCACAAAACACAATAAAAATTAAACCAATACCTAATAGATTTTATTTACTTTAAAAAAAATGTCGCGTCTGCAAACAAAAGATTGAAAAAATGAAAATGAAATACGAACGCCATATGGTTTGACACATGCGGAACTGAAACCTTTTAACATACTGTGCGCACGAAAAGCAGTCCTTTTTTTACTTCTCAAATTCATCGCGCTGTGCGCAATCTTCAAAACGATTATCCGCACACACTCGCATTTCTTTTATGTAAATGTAGCAAAATGAGTATGGAAAACCGTACGTAAATTGCACTGCGCTGGGTACGTATCCAAAAATGTTTGATGGGATGATACTTCCATATTTATTTACTTTATAAATATTAATATACACAGTAGTATTGCTGTATCATAATTTTTGTAAAGTATGATTATAATGTTGTAATTTATAGTAGGTTTGTAGTAGCTATTTTTATTCTCGCCCCCCGATTTCAGAATTTTTCTTTAGCATTCAGTTTTCGTTCAATTCACTAAATTATATTTCATTTCTTGTTCTGAACAGAAAATTGAATACAGATCATTGTTAAATACGAAATTGGTGAAATTAAAATTTCGGGGGTGGGACCAATAAATTTGTTATGCACACACTATATTTAAACCATTTTTTATATCAAAGCTATATCTTTTAAGACATCACATTCACACGATACAAATACAGTTATACTCTTTAATTTATTTATTTATTACGATGAGAATATTTTGCTATATTTATGATGTAGAAGATCTATAAATAATTTGTCGATACAAACATATATGCCACTTAGTTTAATTACCAACAACGTAAAGGAGAAACAAAAAAATGTACTTGCAAGATTTTTATCTAAAGAAAAATTTCTATCGCACAACAACATTATGCATACACACACCCGAAATTCGTGATTAACTTTGAATACATAAATCAGTTACTAATTTGTACACATATACATATATCAACTTTCCAATATCGTTACTATCGATAATCTAACATATACGATACAAATTCATCAAAGTAGCAATAAATTAGAATTTTGCAGTTACAAAACACAACAATTTTTTTTTTTCAACCATTGCTTGGAATTTTCATTTCTTAAAATTAAGAAAATTTTGTTTTACATAAGTGTTATTGTAATATTAAGATCATTATTGGTGGAAACAAAAAATGATTTGAAAAAATTAAAATATAGAGAAGAACCATAAAATGAACATTGGCCGAGAGTGTAATAAAAATTAAGAATTTACTGTTGTTTTGATATTCGCACGTAATTTTTATCTAAATATTTATGTAGTTTATAGAACTTATACAGACAAATAAAACTAATTAAGTTAAAATCGTTAAAATAATTACAATTTTTATTGTCATGTACATTCAGTGCTATTTACCATTTTAAATGATAATAAACGGAGAGACACGATGTATACGACGATACAAATTAATTAAATTCATAACTTAATTATACTGATGTTGTTCTTATATTCGTTCAATACCTACATCTGTTGTATAAGCAGAAAATTAGAAAATCGACGAAGAATTTTGCCCAAGAAATGGGTAGGTTTTATCACGAATGCCTATTTTTTGTTTTATAATTATACATGAATTGATATAATAAACAAGTCTCAAACCAATTTTCAGAATTTTTTAATTTTTTATTTTAATTTTTGATTCATGCTTGCGATTATATTACGGTGCTACGGTTTAGTAATACATTTAATTGATGGCTTCTTTTTTTCCCGTATAATTCAAAGCGTACACGATTATATATACAATAAGATGTAACCCTTTCGTCAGATCGAGCTCACCTGCTGAGCTCAATGTCACCGATCATTTTCTGTAATAAATATTTATAAAACAATTCTGTCAAAATTTGCGAAACTGTTAAAATCACGAACGACCAACAATCAATTTTTTTTTTTTTTTTTAATGAAGTCATTCAAAAATTGTTTGTAAGAAACAAACCTGTCTAAAATGTCAAATAATCCACCTTTCTATATAAATACTCGCGTCTAGATATAAAACTCATTAATATTATGAAAGATACTTTCATTCAATCGTATATACCGTCAATTAGACATGAAGACAACAACGCGAACAAAACTAAGAGTTTTATACAATTCAATTGGAAATGTACTGCAAAAATAATTGAATTTTAATTTTCTAGGTTTTATGTCATATGATTTGACCTAAACTTAAAATAAAAAAAAAATTGAATTGCGCGATCGAGCGCGCGCGCTTTTGATTTAATTTTCAAAGTGGAAAATTGCATGTAAGTTTCGTATACACGACCACAATAATAATAATCCAACAAAAAAATTTATTTATATCTAAAACTGTTGATCTTTTAATCTCTTTATTTATAACAATAGAATATAAGATGAATAAGAAGAAAATATTGTTACAAAGTATATATTGCAATTTAATTCAATTGATATGACGGGAGAATTCAACACTCAAAAAAATTTTTTTTTTTTGTTTCCTTTAGTCGTTCGTTAGACAAAAATAAGAAGAAACTTACAAAACGTACCAAATATGCAAAAAAAAAAAATTGGATTTCAGAATATTATTTGAGAACGCCACACGACGACAGTTAAATGGAAATCAAAGAAATGTTACAATTTATTTAAGAAAATGGATAAATAATTTCACTGACACAAAAACAATAACAACAGTATAGTTAAGAATGGTTATTGTTTTGGATTTTGAAAGGGTGCATTCATATTCGGCTCATGCAATAAAAAATAAAAAAAAAAATGGTGATCGAGTTTATTTTACACACGTCGAGTTTATTGAAAAGAAATTTAATGGCTCGTTTTAAGGTAATTGGGTTAATGTGCAAGGGCGACCTATTAAATTGCATTGAGTAATAAAATACTGGTAAGGGTAGAGTATAAACTATAATAATACTAGAGCGATCCTTCGTCTATTCGGTACGCTCACCAATCGCCAACAATATCTACTCGCTACTCTCGCAAACGGAATAAAAACAAAATATTGTTGTTATAAGTTTTTATTTTCTATAATCTTAAAAGATTTTACACTAAAAAAACAAACCAGATAATACATGACTACTCCATCATCCAATCATAACATGAGTAACATTTTTTCGCTGGTATTGGAAATGGGAACTAGATCTCCTAATATCAATTTCCAAATTGTTCCAAATGCTTATCCCTTTAACAACAAAAAAGACGAATTCATCAATTTCCATTTACTTCTGGCTGGCTTCAAAATTTGTATGCGATCAGAAGATTTTTCCAATTTCTCTTAAAAGCTCTTAAATATGTATAAGCACACTTGGAAAGTGTATAATTCATGTAGAGAGCAACCGAATAAAAAAATGGAATAACAAGAGATATGGTAATACTTCCTATGTCTGAAGATATATGTGACACAACTACTAAAGAGCATTTGTATCTTGGTGAAGTAATTTTTTTGCAGATCAAAAATGACCACATCACCATAAAGAAAATGGGAAAGAACAAAAGATTTGACCATTCGAAGTATGAGATCATAAATTCGAATAAAAATTAAATCAAGATTGTCGACGCATGAAATGTGGGACGATATTAAAATAGATTGAGTCTTCTCTTTATAATTATACAATCTATTTTTCAAGGACTATTCAACAATTAGGACTATATAGAAATTAACTTTGTTAATACTGTGGCTCCAAAATTAAACCTTGGAATTCATATGGAAGTGTGCATGGTTACAATTTGTGAGCGATAAGATAAATATGAATGAACCAATTGACTCGCAGTAGAAGAAATCATGGCAGCCTTCGACAGTAGTGTCGCGTTTTTTTTTTTGCGCACTGTAGGAAAATAAAAAATTAATAATGTTCGATTTTTGGGGCATAAATTGGGGCTATACGGTTAAGTATTGTTCCTTTGTTTACTTTTTCTTGGCATTTGTTACTTTGTATTGTACCGTTTTTTGTTTCTTCTCTTTTAGATTTCCAGTGATTGAGGTTCATTTTGGAGCTGGATGAATCGTTTCTTGATTTTATTTGTAAGTATTGGGTATCAATCAAGTTTTGATGTTTATTTTGATTATGTCGCTCACCAATCCCAATCTAGTCCTGAAATTTATGTTAGTTGATAGGTCATTATTAAATGAAGTAAGTTTAAACGTCCAAAATCTAGTCCCAAATATTGACGAAATTCATCACATTTTTAATGGCGCTTCAGTCGAAATGCTTTGTTTCTCTGAGACCACTCTAAACCCAAATATCCCTAATTTAGCTTTTGCCGTAAAAAGGTTTAATATATTTAGGATAGATAGGGCGGTACCTCCCCTTTATTATGGTGGTTTAAGTATGTTTGTAGGTGATCACATTAAGGCTAGTTAGTATCGGATTTACAGTTTTTATTTGTGAAAGTTTACATAAATGGTATGCCTAATTTAAGAAATCCCTTGTAGACTTAGAAAGTTTGTTTAGTTATTTCTCTTGTAGATTCGATGAAATGTATATATCAGGTGACTTTAATTTCGATGGATCCTCGGGATTATTTGAATCTTTTAAATAGTCTTAATTAAAACACTAGCGGTGCTTCTTATTTCCTTATTGAACATATCATCTGTTTTACTAATAAGTTGTCTCTACACAACAATTTCAAAACTCTAAATATGTATAGAGATGCTGTAATGATTAAATATTGCAATCGACGGAAATAGGCCACGTATGATCACTACGATGTTTAAAGAAGATAAAACGCAAAATATGTTTTTGTAAAATGTAATGTGACTCCATGGTATTCATATAAACCTCTCCCCAGCAAGGTAAACCATAACTCAGGCGAGATTCAACACACGAATAATAAGAATTAAGTAAAACTTGGGACGGACAAAGTTTCTTAACAAATAAATAGCTCGCAGAGCAGAGTTAAGCTGTTCCTTTAACTTATGACAATGAATTTTTCAATTTAAAGTGGTATCACGATTCAAGCCTATAGATACATAAATCACATCAAATATTCAATCTTAAGACAATAGCTGGGACAATTAATTAAATCACAATCTTGTTTATGATAAAATATTTCGGGGATATAAAACTTCGATACGGATCCCCCAGAATTTTAAAAACATTACTTTAGTTTTTTTAAATTAATAACAACGAGTGAGCGTCAAACCAAGACCTAAGAATATTCATCTCCGAATTAATCAAATTTGTCACTGCAGCTGAACTCAAATCGGCATAGGTTAATGCGATGTCATCCGCAAATGCTGTTAATCTACCATTTAACTTGATTGAAAATAAGGAATTAACATAAATTAAAAATAGTTTAGGACCAAGCACTGAACCCTGTGGAAACCCAAACTTAATACAAACAAGGTCACTGTAAGGTTTTCCTATTTTAACCATAAAATATCTGTTACTGAGATAATCTTCTAATCATTTCTGCGATACAACTCTGAGCCCAAGTGATTCGAGTTTAATCAAAAATAGCTTGTGATCTACCATATCGAATGCTCTCTTAATATCAATAAATACTATTAAATCAAATATTTTTTATTAAATTTTCGATTAATATTTATTATGTGTTGTGGCTTTCATATGCTGGAAAGCTGTATATGTGGCCACGAATTTCCTGTATTTGGTGATCTGAGAGCTTACAGCTTAATGTATGTCGCTCTCGTTGATCAACCCTAACAGATTCTGATACTGACTCTAATTTTTTCTTTATAACGGTCTTAAATATTTGCTCAGTTTCACAAATGGAAAGCAAAAAACGTTTTTGTTCAAAGTACAAATTGGTGTGGGTCCTATTCCGAGTGTTTTGGGCGACTTTGAGGAGTCTCTCACTTTCTTTCGGCTCTACTTCAATCATCCCACTTAAGTATTGTAATCTAGTAGAATGGCTACCTAGATTCCGATAATCTTCGAAGATCGCTTTTTCAACATCAAAGGTTATTACATTTTTGCATTTTTTGCGGCAATTTTCGAGCTCTTTAAAGGATCTTTGTTTTATTATTTTACCGGTTTTCGATAAATATTCGTTTCCCGAATTTCTGTTTTGGTTCCTCGATTTTAAGGTTTCTTTGACTTTTGTGACAGTTTGCACTTCATTAACAACTTGTTCGGTAGCTTGCTCAATTCAACAATCAACCCAGCATATATAAAAAAAGTCGTAAATATTTATAAAACCAGGTATTTTGGGTCAATTCGTATGGTAGGTACTCCACCCTCTTGACGTACAGTCTCCAAAAGCTTTTCAAATCTCCGCCTTGACCGCATAGAAACAGTTCTCTAGATACCACTGGTACAGATATCCAGACATACAGACAGACGGACGGACATTTTTTTGTTCTTTTTGAGACTCAGGGAATTTTAAAACGTCGAGAAAAGTGGTTTTGGACCAATCAATTTTTTCGTCTTTTTTGACAGGATTTCAATACTTTGTTTTTTTTAGGCCGAAGTAAAATATACGGCCATTAGGTTAGATGAACCAGTTAAATTGAAAGTTTAATTTATGCGCAAAATTACAGATTAAGAATAAGGAATTCTATGAAAGTTCATGAATTAATTATTCTTTATTTTACACTTATTTATTACAGTCCATATTAATTAACCAAATAACCAGCATCACTGGTAGAAAACCGTATGAAAATGTTTGAAATGCAAACCACGTTAATAAAGTTAATCACTATTCATGACATAACTGTTTACTTGTAATCAATTTTTATTTAAGTTTGTTATAAAAAACAGTTTTGTAACTTCGTCTAGAACATAATTAATATGATTTTGAAATAGGACTCCACGATAGTTTATTTCTTTTTCAGCTCAAATGGAGGCCATTTACACTAAACAGTTAGACATTTTTGAGTAAATTCTATAACGCGAGTAAAATAAATTGCTTGCAAATTGTGTGCATTTAGTTATAGTTGCAGATATCTGTTTGGTTTATTTGTGAATGTGATTTGTGAGTAAATATTTTGTGAAAAAATCTAAATAAAAATTAAATTTCATAATAAAAATGACGACTTATAGCGTTGTCAGACAGAAATAAAACGCGATTAGCAAAATTTGGAGTTGACATACTGCAACACTCGAAAAATTCAATAAATTCGATTTAATAATCCCATTGTGTCATTGGCATTACCAGGCAAAATAGAATGAATCCACATGATATATAAATATTTTAAAGAAATAATTTGGAACTGCTGATAAAAAAATCAGAAGAAATGGTAATATGTCAGTTTTGAGTGTAATCAGAAATTGTCTGTCTTATTGATGGCTTTAAATAAAATAAAAAAAAATTACTGGGAAAATGTGGAATTTGGGAAATATACATACATATAGGGTAACCGGAATACTGACTCTCTTCACATCAAATATGTGTAAGGTACAAATTTAAAAAACAAAAATTTCGCATCGTCTACATTCTGTGGAAGGGAAGATTTACTATACTTTTCCACAAAGCGCCCGTTAAAGATCACCAAACCAACCATTTATATTTTACAATCATTTTCCGTTATTTTGAGCACGCAAGGTCCTTAAAAGATGTTTTTAATATTTGACCTTTAATTAGATCCAGTTATACTTCCCCAGTATACTGTTAAAAATCCTTAAGAATTTAAATTACTACATTCGGAGAACACCCACAATGTTCAAAATTTATTTTCTGCAAATTTGTGCTTCAGATCACAACATTACGTGAGCAACGTGAGAATTGGCCGATATACCTAATACATACATACAACAAAATAAAATTATAATTAATGACTTTACTTTTAACTTTACCATGATTACCATTATCATTATCAGCGTCGGCGCTATACGTTGTAAGGATATTCCTGTATAGCATGAGGAGGATTGGCATAATAAAGAGTTAAACCAGAATAAAAACGCAACCATTCAAATTCATTCGATATTAATTATTGCTTCTTCTTTCTGTTGTTTTGACAGGCACTTAGCGTTCACAGGCTAGACGGCTAGTAGAGATTGCTATCGGGAATTACTGTCTCGAGAATTCTTGAGACTTTATAAACATTTTTAAATCTCGTTTATCGAGAAATTTTATTTCAATAATTTCGGGAATACTTACTTCTCGAGAAATAATGAATTTTAGAAAAAAAAAATTGGAATGCAAACTTTATAGGTATATGAGGTGCCGATGTTATATTGAGGGAGTGAAAAAGGACTAAATTCTGAAAAACAAATAATGTAACGTTTTCTTTAAATTCGTTATCGATACGTATAATCCGATAAAGTAACAAAATCGCATTTAATCTTTTTTACTAAAATTTAAATAAATAAAAATTAGATTATGATCTTACATCATTGGATTAAGAAATTCTTTTTCTTTAAAATTTATGTTCAGTCGATACTAAATTTAGTCGAAATAATGAAAAAATTCCGTTAATCACTATTTATTTTATAAAAAAGGTCGTTTTACAGAGAATAAAGGCCGACCTTCTCCGTCAAAGAATCTGGGAGGATTAATTTTATGGTCTAAAATTCTATGATAAAGACTCATTCATTTTGATACCAATTATGAAAACATCACAGCCATTTAATTAAAAGAATTTGTGGTCGTAGTTATTACAACGCGGTAAATTCGATAAACTTGGTAAAACTGAAATATTAATTGGTCTTATCACGTGCCGAAAACTGTTTCTATGTTAAAATGAAAGTCTTCATCCCGGCTAGAAAAGCTGGAATGAAAAGAGAAATAAAATTTATCGGGAAACAAAATTCTCGGTTTTTTTCTCCAGCGTCCACACTTTTGGAACAATTTGGCATTGTGCCAAATAAATCGCATGGTTGGATTTGTAAAATCCAATTAATTTAAAACAAATATTTTATAAACAAATAATTTCACTCGACTAAATCTAAACCCGAAATTGAAAATTTTTAATGGATCCAGCATCCTTCGATTTAGCTTGTGATACTTTGCGAAATATAGAAAAATTTTCAACTTTGTTTTCAAAATAGGCTACCAGCTGCATTTAGCATCTTTAGGAAGCGCTGCTTACCCGTTTTTAGCCGAAATGGAGTCTTGAAAGTTTAATTACAGACATTTGAAAAGACATTATTGCAAAACAAACCAATTGTCATGGAGTCTATTTTCGTTACTACGTAGACTGAGTAGCAAGTGCGCAGAACATGGAAGAACAAAGTTAGGTTAAACTCCATTTGAAATACACGTTCGCCTCTGATATTTTTATTGACGATATTTACACCAATCATTTGATCAGTCCAATCTCTTTCGATTTACTTACAATATTGAAACAAATAAAATGTTACCATTACCATTACCATTACCATTACCATTACCATTACCATTACCAGTACCATTACCATACCATTACCATTACCATTACCATTACCATTACCATTACCATTACCATTACCATACTAAGAATTTCTTATCCTTAATATGTATGCACATTGCACACCCACATACACACTGCTACTGTTTATTTTTTTATTGGAGGGAAGAGAGGATGAAAATAAATTAGGCTTAGATGGCGAAATCAGAGTTTTATTCATATATATCGGATACTTCATATAAAGCCATAATATATGATTTTATATTACTATAATTAAGATATTTCATCATTGGGTTTACGGGGTAAACAACAATTTTACGGAAGCCCCGCAATTTCACAAATCTGGGTGAAACATGCTTGAACTGGTTGAGTACACTTTAATTTATATTCAAAGTATTATCGCCTAAAGAATATTTTAAAATTGAACAAATAAAATAATTGTTTGTTAATCGCCAACCGAATTTAGAAAAATCACGTAAAGCTGCATAGATAAATATACATACATGTTTGAATTGAACAAATATTAAAATTTTCGAAAGTCATTTAAAATCGAAATATCTCAGTAATTCAGCTCATAAATGGATATGGTCAAAAGCATGATATTTTTGTTGATTATATTTGATGATCATCACAATTATTATTGTACGCGCATTATTGCAACTCATTTTGTTAATTTAAATATTTTTATTTCGATGTTAAATAATAATTGAGTTTGGAAATTTTAATAAAATATTTATTTAAAAAAAAAACAAAATATGTTTAATCAAAACTATAAATGGTAGCAAAATATATTCTATGTATATGTATGCAACATAAACTGAAAGTATTTTATTTGATCGTCTGTCTTATTATTGTTATTGTTGCAAACAGTTTTTAAGAATGCAATTAAAATTAAACTCACCGAATGACGTGTATCAAATCTGCTCAATTGATTGACATCTAACAACTCAATTTAGTGTATCTAGGTAAAACAAGTATGTAAATTGCGTATGTAAAATTAATAATTTCAATTAATATAAAACGATTATTTTAAATTAAAACGCAATAAATCATTAATTTAATTTATTATCGAGTGCAACAAAAAAAAAATTGTTTTAACTCCTACAAATAAGAAATAAATTTCAAAATTAAATTCAATAAATTTAAATAACAAAAAAAAAAAGAAAATTACATTTCTCGCTAAATTAACTGAAATTTATGCACTTTAGATTATAATCTGATAATAGTTGAAATAAACTATTATGTATATTGAGACAACAAAAGTAAAATTAAATTAAACTAAATTAAGACAAATCACAAAGATTATTAATTTCTTTAATTGGATCATTATTTCTTGGCACGGTGACAGTTTTCTTTTTTTTTTTGTCTTTTATGATTTTTAATTGAATTTAAAGTGTTTCTGGGGAATATAAAGCGTTGATTTGGTTGGGAGCGGAATACATTTTCACTGAAATTGATCTTAATTGATTTTACCGATAGTGGAATAATAGCCTTAAGCTATTCATGAATAAATAATTAGATAAGGGTTGTATCTGTATATGCAATGGAGTTTATAATTAATATGCCATTTAGAATAATGATCTCGTTTTCTAGTCACCACAATTTTTATCAACACTGATACCTTTTTGATCTTAAACACTTTGATCAAAATATATATTTAATAGATAAGCTAGATATCGACGGTAATACGATACGTTAACACACATAAATATACCTTAACTTTACCTTCTAAGTTATTGGTCGGATTAAGAGGAAAACAATACAGTTTGATGATTTTTCAAAATATATTGTAACTGTTCTCCCACGCCAACCAAAGCGAAAAATTCTTTTCTAGTTATTCATTACGTATATTGGTAAAAGTTTAACTAATTAATTAGCCGTGTAGTGACAAAAGCGCATGTACAAAGAATAAGTGACATGTAATTTTTTATTTTTTGCGTGAAAATCTCAATGCCGATTTGTAACATTTTTTCTTATATTTCCACATACTATATAGTATATACATACATACATTGTTACAGTAACGAATTCATTCAACTTCAAGATTTTATTTTATTTCTACAAAAAAATATTTCATGCATGAAAAATAAATCGATCGCGGACAAGAAATATGTACAAAAAATTGATCGTGATCATGGATTAATATTTGGAATTTTGCAGTTTATTTATTTTAGACAAAACTATATAGATACGTAAAGATTTTTTTTTTTATGTACGTATTATGTGACATGACAAAATATGATCACCTTCCTCCATAACTCGATCCAATAAATTTCGTTTATCTTATATATTTTCTTATTCATACAAATATTCAAATATTTATTTATTGATTATAAATAAGTTATGTATAATAAATGCGCGATCATCATATTATGGTACATGATTAATCCAAAATGATATAAAATACATATTCTTTGCTTATCTTTAAGAATTTATCTGTTTTCGATCATTTGTCGTCGATCAACGTATTGAGCAAACACACGATCTACGAGTACCTACATAAATAAATTGCAAGGTACAAAATGTTTTATTTTTTGTTGGTTTTCAATTACATGATCATTCGATTTGAACAACAATAAATCAGACTAGGTATATACAAAACTATAAAATGAACGAAATCCGGCTACAGACATATATAATGTGCAGTATTGTACCTGAAAGATGACAATTTTCTCGAAACGTTTTCAATTTTTGTTCAAATTACAAGAAAAACATTTTATTTTAGTTTTTTATTGATAAAATAGAAAGAAAAACATTTTTTTTGTTCGTTTCCAATAACTATCCGATCGCATGGAATAAAAAAAAATTGTATGTTGAAACATAAAGATCGATCGACAGAATTGATAATGTATCAAATTAAATTGATATTTTTATAATTCGACATTGTGGTGAAATTCATTGGGTGTCGGTGATTTTTGCTGTAATAATATTATTTATCGATCGGTGTAAGTTTGTTTTTTTTTTTTTTTTGTTGCAGAGTTGGAGTTTTGAAGAAGGCATATTTTGTTAAGAGACTATCGGTTATCTTTAAATTGTATTTAGACCATTTCATATTCGAATGTTATTGATATAAATTCATTGCACGTTCTAATTAGGACAAAATTCAAGCCACAATTTACCAATAAATAAGCCACTAGTCCGTACCAAATATGATGAGGGAGCTCTAGAAACGAACAATTGTTATTCCGATAAATGATTTTACATACAGACATGATATTAGTATGTATATCTAAATATTTAAAAACAAATTTTGCATATTTGTTTTTACAATAATGAAAACTTATCTGGCTGAAATTAACACGAGCTCTCAGAAACTATCGAGCAAGTTGTTTCTGATTGATTGATTGATCAGAATGTATGACCAAGCCTAAGCAGAATTCCCGCAGATTCCACTGCGAAATAATTTAAATTATATCTCGAACTCACACAATTGATATATTTGAGAGCACACAATTGATATATTTAATCCGCCAATTATTAGATCGGAATCCCGAGGATGACAGACTGCATTATCCAACAAAAGTACAACTTTTTTAGAAATATTTTTAGAAATTAGAAATTTTTTAACCTAAAATAAATTTTTAGTTAATTAAACATTTTAAATGAATCCATATGATATGTATAATACCTCAGGAACAAAAGTGCTTTCCAACCAAGATTGGAACAAAATTGATGTCATCCAAGCGTTCTTATTTCCTCTATAAACAATTGGTGATTGAAAAAAATTTCTAAAAGCTCTCGGTTTTTGAGCCTTCCCAATGACAAACAATTTTATTTTGTGTGTACCCGAACTATTGGTGCAGGTTAGGAAAGTTATTCTTTCTTTACTAACTTTTCGCCCAGGAGCAGATTTTTCAGTGATTCTAACTAATGTGGTGTCCGTTAAAAGCTTCCAAAATAAGCCGCTTGCATTGGCATTATAAACTTGATCATCGGTAACATCTAGGTCTTTTATTTTATCGTGAAATTTGACAACAAACGGGTCAACCGCCTGACTATTGTTAGATAACTTTTCACCTGCAATTTTTAAAAACCGAACTTCGTAGCGATTCTTGAAATTTTTAAACCATCCACTACTAGCACAGAATTCCGAATTATTTTCTTTTATATTATTATGAATTTGTTTTGCTTTTTCACATAAAACGGACGATGAAATAGGATGGTGATTGGCTCGTTGATTGCAAACCCATTTATATAGAGATTACTCCATTTTTGGGAATTCTGGAGCTTTCAAAGTTTTACGGTTACCAGGACCCACTTCGGTTTTACAAATAAAATCAGCTATATTCACTTTGTTTTGTTTGATGCGAGTTATCGTAGATCGATGCACTGAATATTGTTTGGCCAATTTACTCGCCGCAATGCCTTTTTCTAAACAAACTAAAATTTCATGTTTTTGCTTAATAGACAAAAATGAACGTTGAATTTTAGAAGGCATCCTTGTGTTTTTATTTTGTTATACGAGTATAATTTAATAAAATTAAACACTTTATTTCACTGTACTATAACCACATGTGCGACGCGATATATGAATTTTATAACGATAATGTGATTGTATCCTTTTTAATAAATTTATTTTGTTTCATTTTAAAACAGTTATAAATGACAATAACACTACACAGAGAATAGTAAAAAACAAAGGTGTGAGAAAAAGTTAAGTATATGATCTAATAATGCCGTTTTAATAGTGTTGTTCTCACTGGCACATTCCAATTCTAAATTTGTAGAATAGAGATGGCATAATGTATATTTTCTGTAGAACATTTTTTATGAAAACCGTATTTATAATAGAGATAAAAAGATTTAATTGAAAAAAATGTTGCAACTACTGAACGTAAAAGCAAAAATATTGCAATTATCAAAACTAATGAATTTTTGTTTGTGTGTTTGCATATATCGAAATTTGCAATTACTGAATGTTGCGCAAATCGAGCTTTTTGTATATCCAAATTTGCAATATTAAATCCTACATTCCAAATTCCAAATTTCAAATTCCAAATCCCAAATTTTAAATTTTAAATCATAAATTTCAAATCCCAAATCACACATTCCAAATTTTATATTTGAAATTTCAATCTCCAAATCCGAAATCCAAAAATCCATAATTTCATATTCTAAATTTCCAAATTTAAATCATAAATTCAAAATTTCAAACTTTAAACTACAAATCCCAAATTCCAAATTTCCAATTCTAAATTCCAAATTTCAAATCCCAAATCCCACATTCCAAAATCCAACTTTTAAATTAGAAATTTGAAATTTCAATCACCAAATCACAAATTCACAAATTCAAAAATCCAAAATTTTGTATTCCAAATTTCAAAATTTAAATCATAAATTTCAAACTCCAAACTAAAAATCTCAAATTCTAAATTTCCAATTTCAAATTCCAAATTTCAAATTTTAAATCTTAAATCAAAAATTTCAAATGCCAAATTTTAAATTCCAAATTAAAAATTTCTAATTCCAAATTCTAAATCCAAAATTCAAAATTCCAAATTCTGAATTTCCATTTTCAAATTTCAAATTGCAAACTTCAAATTCCAAATTTCAAATTACAAATTCTCAATCCAAAATTCTAAATTCCAAATCCTAAATTTCAATTTTCAAATTTGCAATTTTAAATCCTACATTCCAAATTCCAATTCAAATCCCAAATCCCACATTCCAAAATCCAAATTTTAAATTTGAAATTTCAATCTACAAATCACAAATATTCTAAATTCCAAATCCTAAATTTCAATTTTCAAGTTTGCAATTTTAAATCCCACATTCCAAATTCCAAACTTGAAATTCCAAACTCTAAATTTCAAATTTCAAGTTCCAAATTTTAAACCCCAAATCCCAAATCACACATTCCAAATTTCAAATTTTAAATTTGAAATTTCAATCTCCAAATCCGAAATTCAAAATTCTATAAGTTCATATTCTAAATTTCAAAATTGAAATCATAAATTCCAAATTTCAAACTTCAAACTTCAAATCTCAAATTTCCAATTCTGAATTCCAAATTTCAAATTCCATGCTCCAAATTTCAAATCTAAAATCCCACATTCCAAATTCCAAATATTAAATTTTAATCTCCAAATCACAAATTCAAAAATCAAAAATTTTATATTCCAAATTTTAAAATTTTAAATCATAAATTCCAAATTTCAAACTTCAAACTAAAAATCTCAAATTCCAAATTTCCAAGTCCAAATTTCAAATTGCAAATTTTAAATCTTCTTTCCTTCAAAAATTTCAAATTACAAATTATAAATTTCTTTTTTCAAATTCTAAATCCAAAATTCGAAATTCTAAATTCTGAATTTTCATTTTCAAATTTCAAACTTCACATTCCCAATTTCAAATTAGAAATTCTCAATCCAAAATTCTAAATTCCAAGTACTAAATTTCAATTTTCAAATTTTCAATTTTAAATCACACATTACAAATTCCAAATTTCAAATTCCAAACTCCAATTTTTCAATCTCCAAAACCGAAATTCAAAAATCCGTAATTTCATATTCTAAATTTCAAAATTTAAATCATAAATTCCAAATTTCAAACTTCAAAGTCCAAATCACAAATTCCAAATTTCCAAATTCTAAATTCCAAATTTCCAATTCCAAATTGCAAATTTTAAATCCTAAAACAGAAATTTCAAATTCCAAATTTCAAATTCCAAATTACAAATTTCAAATTCCAAATTCTAAATCCAAAATTCTAAATTCCAAATTCTGAATTTCAATTTTTAAATTTCAAATTCCAAACTTCAAATTCGAAATTTCAAATTACAAATTCTCAATCCAAAATTCTAAATTTCAATTTTCAAATATCGGGTTGGGGTCGATTGGTCGTCAACTTTTTAACCAAAAAGCAAAATCCCAAGATTTGATCTCAAAAAATAAAATCTCAAAAATTAAAATTCCAAAAATGCCCAGAAATATACCAAATTAGTCCAAAAGTTAGTCCAATTTTTGTATTTATTATTTTTATTAGCCTGTAATAATTGATGTTGTATATTTAATGGATTTTAATATTCATAATTTAGAATTAAAATTTTGTGTGCATCTCGAATTTCTGGTTATTTAGTTGGTGATTAGTTTTCTGTCCTTTTAATTTAGATGTCGAATTGAAGTTAATTTATTTAAGGGTATTAAGGGCTGATTTTAAATGAAGAATTTATGGTGAAGTAAACTGGGTTTTCGGTTTCACTGAATTTGGTGAAATTAAATTAATTTTTGATGTTGGTATTGGTATCGATCTCCTGACATGCCAATTCTGGAAAGAAAAAATTTAATTCGTCAAAATTGATCATGGGCCCTCATCAGATGATACTTCAGTTGAGAAGTTCGCAATGGAAAGAGGCCCAAAGTCCTCGGAATCTACGATACAACTTCCGCTGATTTGTGATGTTTTAGGGGTACCACAGTTTTTAATGTGAAAATAGCTTTGGCAACATACCCTCTCTTGTTTGTAGTCTCATAACTTAATTCCCTGTAGTTCATTGTTTCTGGACTGCCCGAGGCAGATTATCCACCTTGATAGCCTCTGTGCTCCTTTCCACGGCTTAACATCCCCGACTATGTAGCTTTAAGCTACTCTGCAGTGACCTTATGGACACAAATCAGCAATAGGAATTGATTTCTGAGTAACTTTGGTTTACGCACTTCGTTCTTCGGCCCCAGCACTATGTTCAGAGTGCACAACCACTCCTTGGTCACAACCACCTTTGGAAACCCAACGGTACGATCTCAATTATCTCCGATTCCGCTGCCTATCTCATAAAGCCAGATTTAATTGGGGAACCAGAGTGTGTTCTCTGGGCGCTATCCTCCACGCTGAATCTTATAAATGCTGGTGGCGTATCATCCTAAGAACGATTTCGTTTGGCCGCAGATACTTCTGAAGGAGCTCTAGTCGCCTCAAGTTGCCGCAGCGCTAAAAGTTTAGTATCTCCTGCCTTGAAAATTAGCCGCTCTATACCACGTTCTTGCTCACCGCTGTTTCCACTGATGAACTCCGATTAGTTGCGAGGGATGCTACTTTGTCTCCTGCGATGCACATTCTGGAAAGAAGAGGATTTAATTCCTCAAAATTAGTATCGTGATCCACTCATCTGATGATAATTCAGTCGAGGGATCTGCAGCAGAAAGAGGACCAAAGTCTTTAGAATCCACAATACAAATTCCTTCCCCTGGTTCGTGACACTTTAGAAGCATCACCACTTTTATTTGTAATTTGATAACCTGTTTTGTTCTAACGAGTTGCTGCGATTGTCCGTGGGACACCCAGGCCTGTAACAGGCAGGATAATATGTAACTGAAGGGCGCCAGTATCCAGATTTCGCTTACTAGTGACTGTTTATCGTAAGAGCCATTCATCTATCGGCTTCCGCTGTTTCATCTTAGATTAGGTTTTTTTTTCAAAATATCCAACGAAAGCAATCAAAACAGGAAAATTGTACATTGTATTCGGCCCCATAACAAATAATTCGACAAATTAATCACATATAATTATGTAAATTAATTATGATAATTATATGTGATTTTATTGGCATGGTAGCCAATTACTTTAAATGAAAAATAAATTTATAGAAAAAATTCAGTGTATCCGACTTCTCGAACGATACTTTTCCCACAAAGCATCCATACGTCACCAAACCAACCATTTACATTTTACAAAAAAAAATGGTTTTTTTGAGTAGGGGTAGTGCTTGTAATGTGTTTTTTTAAAATTTGCAGATCCTTTCCCCATATCACAATTGGTAATGACAATTTAAATTCTCTTTAAATTCAAGGGATTGTCAAATTTATCATCAACATTAAAATGAAATCGTCGATCCTGTTTTTGAGAAAATTTGTTTTGCAGTTTTAACCCCCTCTATTCTAGACTCGACTGAACCCAAAAGTTAACAGAAACTGCTGATTATAAATGAAAAATGTGTGACTGGAAGGACCGACACGATATATTTTTAATTGATGTTTTGGAGTCGTGGTAACCTAATTCGTCGAGAAATGTGAAACAATTTTTTTTCGCGATTACAATACTTACCCAATATAACTTTGTTGTAGTGGGAAAAGTAAAAAACGCATGAAATTTTTTACAATTAAAACCTTAATTAACTGATAATAACCAACCGCTAATTGGCTCTTTATAGCGTATTGCCCTATTAAGATAAAGGCCTATTGTTTAGAATTTCTGCACTAATGATAGATTTTCTTTTTGTATAAATACCATTGCAATAGGTTGAGCAAAATTATATTGTAGTAAAACAAAAATGCGATCACTTAATGTATTTGGTTTATTAGTGTTGATCACTGTGGCATACGATTTGATACTTAGCCAAGGTATGTATTTATTTAGCTATAGTTTATTTTAATTGCATGGTTTTTATTATTTTGCATTTTCGTAATAGATATTCAACCGCAACAGATATTTTGTATAACTAATCACATACGGATACAAATAGTACGTGTTTCAGTTTCCCAGTCCCGATGGCTCCTGGAGATATCGTTATCAAGTATTTCTGCGAAATTCCCCTTGGCTCACCAGAGCCATCAGGTATAATATGTCTGTCAGAAGAAGCTGCCAGAATGTATGCGGAAGCATATACTAATTTCACCGATTCCTTTCTGGAAAATTACTTTTAGCCTAAATTATAAATACATAAAAAAATGGAAAACCAAAATGACTAAATGCAAAAGCATGCGAATTATATAGGTGTATATGTAAATGTTTTTTGTTTCCAAAATAAATTATTATAAATATATGTTATAAATATATGTAATTTTGTTTCTAGTAAACTATTTTATGGGCCTAGTTACGTGGTAGACAAATTCATATTTTTTTAAACCACTGTGCTCTTTGTTAACATATACTTAATTGCTACTCTCATTGAATTAGCTTTTTCCCCTATCAAATCAATTACCAACTAAATTGAATGAGTGACGCGTATGATTTTATGGGTCAATTGAAATGAACAAACAAGAAACATTTTGGGGGCGACAAATATTACGGAAGCAGTTTCCGAAGCAATTTTAAAAACTAATTTCAAATTTTGAATTTTGAATTAATATGTTGCCAATTTATTTATAATTTTTGTCGCTCAAAACTCCCTGCCAATAGTTGCAACAAATTGTATATGTTGCCAATTTAATATTTTTTGTACCACAAAAGTATTTTTTTTTGGATTTGTTTTTGCTCATTAAAAATCAGCCTATTATGTTACCATATAATGGAATCATCTCATAAAGCATCGTCACCTCCAAATCTTATAGAAATCGTGGTGTGAGCTAGTCAAGACGCCGTGGATATCATAAAATGTCTAAGGTCTATTACACCTCTCCGATTAATTTGGAAACAGAATTTCCGTTATGCAAAACACAGTTGCCAAAATCGACCAAATAGAAGGTGATAACTAGATCATAAGGATTATTTGGCACTAGTTTGACGGTCTTTTGAAATACGGTTTGATTGTGCTGAAAGATGTTAAAAAATTTCTGCGTGAAATTTTAGTCAATAGTGTTCCAGTTCCAGTATGGAAAGGTGAAAATATAGAATGATATCTAAACAAAAAAGGAACAATTTCACATCGAATGCGGTATTATCTGTAAATTTTTTTAACTACATAGGTAGATAACTAGCGATTAATCTAGTTAAATAAAAAATAACTAGAAAACTATTTAGTATAACTAGAAATACATTTATGATCACTACAACATGTATACAAATCTAATTATCATCAATGCATTTCAGTTATTTTCTTCGTAAACATTTAAAACAACTAGAATATTTCGTTTAACATAAAACCTAGAAGATCTACACCCTACGCTATTGAAATTATCAGTTTGAATTTTTAAAGAAAATTTAGGAAATACCGCCTTTGTTTCAAAAAAGATGGCAAAAATGGTAGGTTCTGATTATCAACACAATTTCTTGACCTACAAAACTTCGGATAAGGAATATGTCTGCCCTACCTCGTAACAATTTGGTAGGTCTTTACAGTGTTTTTAACAAAGTTATTTCAATTGAAAAATAGTTTGTTGTTGTCAATGGTAATTTTCAAGAAGTTTTTAAAATCAATAATTAATGACCCTTGGCTTCTATGATGATCTTAATCCGGATCGGCATTGAATTGTAAAGTTTGGTTAAATAATAATATTATTATTTCTTCAAACTAGACTTTTTCTATAAGTTTTTTCTGCTCTTTGGCACTTTTCAGCTTATATTTGTTGATCTTCTTGTTCTTTCCAATGAAGGACGAAATATTTTCAATAATATTCAGGTCACGACTATTTCCTGTTGACGGTAACGATTCAATCCACAAGCTATTTTTAAATTCCTCAAAAAAATTGACATTAAAATTAAACAGTCTACGGCACAAATAACGTCAATAGCGTAGAATGCGTGACCTGTGGTACGGAGTTGAATCGTCTTGGAAGAGTGGAATACTGATGTATTGAGTCGAGTCCTCAATAGTCACGATCCAGGTTTCGATAATTTGTTTTATATTTTTTTCTGTTTACTGAACTATCCAGTAGGCATATTGATCAAATTCCAAAGGCTATTATGGCTCCCCAGGCCATAACATGTGGTGAATGTTTTACTGTCGGGGAAATACATTCTGTTAAATACCGCTTGCCTTTTTGTCGCTGAACACTTATCCTTAAATCGGGTTCAAAAATATTAAACTTGGATTCATACGAGAATATGAATCAAAGCCAGTCATCGGGCATTCAATTTTCTCATTCTACTACGAATTTGAGGCTTGCAGCTCCCATTTTTTGCTGTCAGTAATTAATTTCTCGCATGTCGGCAAGCAGAGAAACCAGGTTCCTCTTGTTTTCTTTTAATATAGTATGGATTGAAATAGTGTCGGTTGTTGCTATTAGAAGCTAACTTCTCATCTCCAGAGGCGGAGCAAACCTTTGCTATAGAGAAAAATGTCTGAAATTCAATCTGTTGCCATCTGAAATTCCAGTAAATAATTATGTATAATAAGGAAAAATGAATTTCACTGAGTTTTATTAATATCTGAAACAGAATGGTATAGACGAAAATTCCGCTGCGATAATTTAAGAATTTATAGATTTAGATAACTTAAACATTGATTGAATTAAACAAATAAATAAGAATTCTGATAATTTAAAAAATCAAAGAATTTAAAGAATTAAACGATTAACAAATTTAGGAAATTAAGGAATTTAGAAAATGGGAAACATTTATGCAAAATAACCAGTTTATAAAATGGTTCAAAATTTAAAGAATTTAAAGAATACAAACAATTTAAAGATTTAAAACATTTAAAAACCTGAATTCAAATAATTTAAGGTATATTAATACAAAAATTCTTCTCTTTAAATAATAAATTCTCCCTAAATTCTTTAATCTTTTAAAATTTCTTTACATTTTTAAATTCTGTAAATTCATTAAATTCTTAATTTTAAATTTTTTACTAGATTTTTCTTTCTAGAAAGAATTTTAAAAATATGAGCACATAAAAGTATAATATTTATAGAATTTAAAAAATATAAAAAAGACTAGAATTTATAGAAACGTGAGAATTTTCAGATAAAGAATTTACAGATTTATAAAATAAAAAATTCAAATAAATGTAATGACTTAAGGCCAATATCCGTTACTCCTATAATATCCAAGGTTTTTGAAACAATTTTAAAAGACCAAATATACGGACATTTGTTAGCCACAATAATTTTATTAATGTGCATCAATCCGGATTTCGTAAACATCACAGCACTGCAACTGCTTTGCTTAATGTAATTGATGATCTTGCCCAGTCCTTAGATAAAAAAAACCGATTTGCTCTTCTGGTGCTGCTAGACTTCAGTAAGTCTTCTGACTGCCTTGACCATGTTTTATTTATTCATAAACATATGCTATGGTATCAATTTTGAAAATTGAAATTTAGAATTTTGGATTTAGAATTTGGAATTTGAAATTTGGAATTTAGAATTTGAAAATTGAAATTCAGAATTTGGAATTTCGAATTTTGGATTTAGAATTTGGAATTAGAAATTTGTTATTTGGAATTTGGAATTGAAAATTTGAAATTTGAGATTTGGAGTTTGAAGTTTGAAATTTAGGATTTAAATTTTTAAATTTAAAATTTGAAATTTGGAATATGAAATGTTGGGTTTTGGAATTAGGAGATTGAAATTTGAAATTTAAAATTTGGAGTTTGGAATTTGAAATTTGGAATTTAATTGGAATTTGGAGTTTGAAATTTGAAATTTATGATAAAATTTTAAATTTGGTTTTGAAATTTTTGATCTTGGATTTTGGAATTTGAGATTTGGAATTTGGATTTTGAAATTTGAAATTTGGAATTGGTATTTGAATTTAGAATTTCGAATTTTGGATTGAGAACTTGTAGTTTGAAATTTGGAATTTAGAATTTGGAATTAGAAATTTATTACTTGGAATTTGAAATTTATGATTTAAGATTTAAAATTTGGAATTTGGAATTTGGAATATTTTATTTGGAATTGGAAATTTAGAATTTAAGATTTTGAGTTTGAAGTTTGAAATTTGGGATTTAAATTTTGATATTTAAAATTTTAAATTTGGAATATGAAATTTTGGATTTTGGGACTTGGAGAGCGAAATTTGCAATTTAAAATTTGAAATTTGGAATGTCGGATTTGGGATTTGAAATGGCAGAACTTGGAATTTTAATTATTAAAACGATTTATTTGTTTTTTAACTTATTTTTATTTTGTATATGCCCCTACGTTTCGACGGTATATTCCGTCATCTTCAGGGGGAAAATTAATTACTAAAAAAATTAATTAATTAATTTTCCCCCTGAAGATGACGGAATATACCGTCGAAACGTAGGGGCATATACAAAATAAAAATAAGTTAAAAAACAAATAAATCGTTTTAATAATTAAAATAAAAACTTAATAAAAGAAAACAATATATTGGAATTTTAAATTTGAAATTTGGGGTTTGGAATTTTAAATTTGGAATTTTAAGATTTGAAATTTAGTTATGAAATTTTGAATCATGGATTTTGGAATTTGAGATTTGGGATTTGGATTTTGAAATTTCAAATTTGGAATGTGGGATTTAAAATTGCATATTTGAGGGAGCACATCGATTTCTCAAAAATTTCTTAACCATACCACTAACTTTTTTCAGTACCGAAAAAATTTGAGAAAAGAATGTCAAAAATCACTTAACCACAAATTCAAGATACCAAGAAATAATCCCAAAAATATAAATTTTGTAATTTTTAAAATGTCAAAAATTTCCATCCCAAAAATGCGCTGGTCAAGAAAAAGATATTATTTTGGGAATGTAACATTTCGGCCATTTTTAAGTATGAGTAAATTCATTTCACTTCAGTTAAGTTATATAAATAATATCTATAATATATAATAATATATATAAAAGCTCTATAAGCTCAATATTCTCCATAATAAATGTTTCTCTAAACAAATTAATAATTGATTGATTTGTATTGCTTGATATTTTAGCAATTTGTAAACTTGAACTGAACGAGTAAACACATTTTTATAAATTGTTATTGAAAACAGGATAATAAAGTTAATAATTATTATTATTACAATTATTATTATCCTTTTTTTGCTGTATTTACCAACCAGTTTCTGAACAGTTAAAAACAATTAGAACCATACGTATAAATACGTTGTTTAAAATTCCAAAAATGCCCAGAAATATACCAAATTAGTCCAAAACTGCCGCGCAATTTGGTATATTTCTGGGCATTTTTGGAATTTTAAACTTTTTTTTTTTAACTAAATTTCAAATCTTAAAATTCCAAATTTAAAATTCCAAACCCCAAATTTCAAATTTAAAATTCCAAGTTCTTCCATTTCAAATCCCAAATCCGACATTCCAAATTTCAAATTTTAAATTGCAAATTTCAATCTCCAAGTCCCAAAATCCAAAATTTCAAATTCCAAATTCCAAATTTCAATGCCCAAATCCCACATTCAAAATTTCAAATTTCAAACTTCAAACTCCAAATCTCAAATTCCAAATTTCCATTTCCAAATTCCAACATGGAACTGCCTAATCACAGTTCAACAATTGGCAGCCACAAGTTTTGCCTCTTCATTCATTGGGTCAGAGTCCTTCTGCGGGGTCAATAAGGGTCAGTTTTAAGTAGCAGTAAAGCGCCGGGAGTATAGGAAAAAGTCCTTAGGCGAAGAGAATTAGATCCCCTTTGACAAATTCAAAATTTTCAAATTCGTTTCAAAATTTGAGTAGTTATTTGTTGAAGTTCTAACTGATATGTTGTACGAATCTTAAGTAGGTACATGTTCCACGCCCTTTAACTTTTCTTTGGTAGATCAGCCCGTTTGTCCTAAATATGTAGAAAGGCAGGCAATCAGAACATATTAATTTATACAAGCATGAGTTAATTTTGGTTTTTGTTGTGGATTCTAATTTATTATGATTTCTATGCTCCGTGATGTAACCAAAATTTAATATATTTGTATGCCCCAACCTAACCAAGCATACGGTGTTAATAAATTTTCACCTGAAAACTAAATCAATTTAAAATAATAACAATACAACGCCATTATTATTATGTAGGAGTATATAAATCTCCTATTGTTCACCTATAGACATGATATATATCCAATTGTCATAAAAACTGTTCACAGCAATTATTGAATTGTCCATTCCCGTGTATATAATTTAGAACAATAAATAACATTATTTCAAACTTTTAACTGTAATATATTGACTGTAAGCGCGCAACAATATAATTATCGCGATATAGGTTTAGCAACATAAAATTATGGCATAGAAATAATATCTTATTTTAAGATAACAACTCGGCTAAAAAAACACTTACTGTATCAAAAATAAAAAATATAAAATCACATTCCTTAAATAACAATGTAATCATATAATAAAATAATAAGATAAATTATAAGACAAAAAAAAATAAAAAAATCGGTCGCAATATAATCTCGCGAGATACAGTATATAGAGACACAATCGCCCAAGCTTGAGCGCGATTTATGTGTATTGTTGTGTATATATATATGTACATATGTACGACCCGCAATAATAATCTAATAAATCATATAATTTTATGTATCGATTTTATCGAATTGGATAATATTTTCAGATTTATAATTTTAATTCAATATGTGTAACGTAAGGTAGTAAGCTAGTGAAATCGCGCCTTCTGGAGTTATAAAATTTAAAATACAGTGAAATGAGGGAAGGTGAACTTCTTCCTCTCTCAACCGGGAATATTACGACATAATAAGTCAAAATAATTAATAAGTAAATAGTTATAATAAAGCCAATTAACGTAATTAACACATTTTTTATTTGATATATACACACAAGTTTTCTGCAGGGTACATGTACATGGTTTTTCCGTTTCGAATAATTAAAAACATTTTTTTTTTAATTTAATATTCATGTAGATAAGCCGCTATAAGTGAATTTTAGTTTTAGTCGTAATTTTATTACGGATACGTGATTTGTCATATCGTATATAGAAGAAATAAACAGGCGTCTTTTCTCCGCGATTTACGAGCAAAAAATTCTAACATGCATGAAACCGTTTAGTTGTTACAATATAATTGGCTAATTAGTGTAACATCAAAATATTTTTACTTTTTACACTTTCTGCCGTAGGCACTTGGCGAAACACACTTAATACACACATTTTTAAAATTTTTTTAAAAACACTTGTTAAATATTTCGCAAAATTACAAAAGGTTAAAAAATCACTCGATCGATTTCGGCTTATTAGGCCATCATCAGGAGTATCTACTAAACTGTAAAAATAAAAATGAACTGAAGCTGATATTTGAAACTTGTATTAAACAAAATTATTTTTGCTTTGATAATAAGTATTTCAAATTCACTGATGGTCTACCGATGGGCTCCTCTCTGTCACCTTTGTTAGCAGAAATTTTCATGAATTTCTTCGAACAAACGATTGTATCAAGCAATAATATTTATTTTCGTCATATGATCTTTTGGTACAGATATGTTGTATGTCATCCATGTCTATGGAATGGAACTGATAGGCTATTAACCTCTTTTCTCACTTGGTTAAATTCTCAATATCCCACCATTAATTTTACGGTAGAAAAAGAAGAAAACAAATCTATTAACTTTCTAGATATAACAATAACCAGAATTAATTCTTCATTAGAGTTCAAAATTTATAGAAAACCCACGTATACAGACGCCATTATACCTAACTCGTCAAACCATCCCCATAATATTAAAATGTCAGCTTTCCACTCATTCTTAGATAGATTAATAAACATTCCTTTGACCATATCTAATTATAACAAAGAGCTTAATATAATTTTAGAAATAGCAGCGAATAACGGTTATGCAGCTAAGACTATATTAAAGCTATTAAACAGAAAACTGAAACATAAAGCTTTAGCTAACATTTATCCACCTGATAGCCCAATGCCGAAAAATTGGCGCCGCTTAGAGTATATAGGAAAAACTAGTCAACGGATTAGTAACATCGTGACACAATATACAGATATTAGCTTTGCTGTTTATAACAATAATACAATTAAGAAAATGATTTTTAACAACAAGCCAAGAATTGATCGCCTGTCCAAGTCTGGTGTTTATAAGATCAATTGCAATGATTGTAGTTCCTCTTATATCGGACAGACTGGGCGCAATTTTGAAGTTAGAGTTAAAGAACATTTATCTTGTAGCCATGAATCATCCCTTTATAATCATTTAACGTTAGAAAATCACACATCCAGTTTAAACAATTTAGAAATATTGCATGTACAACCAAAAAGCAGACGTTTAGACAACTTAGAATCTTACGAAATCCGAAAAGCTATATTTCTTAACCAAAATATCCTCAACGAACAGAGAGAAATCCGTTTCTCACCAATTACCAACCCCGCATTGTTTTATTCACATACTCATTCCATACCATAAAATTACTAATTCGTCGGGTTATAAAAAATAAAATAAAAAATAAAAAAAAATCAACATCTGGAATTTTGTTATTCGACCGTTGACTAATCAATAATCATATACCTGTGTTTACCTCACCCTCTTTTAATTTTTAATTTTTAATGTTTATTGCTCTCACCAATTTTACCTGTGTTTAATTCACCCCTTTTTTAGTTTTTATTGCTGTCACCAATTTTATTGTTTACCACTCCCACATTTTTTTTTTTTTTTTTTTTTTTTATTGGTATATTTTGGTTTCACTTTTTGCTTTTTCAAACTATGTATATATATATATTAACTACATTTTTATTTTTACAGTTTAGTAGATACTCCTGATGATGGCCTAATAAGCCGAAATCGATCGAGTGATTTTTTAAACCTTTTGTAATTTTGCGAAATATTTAACAAGTGTTTTTAAAAAAATTTTAAAAATGTGTGTAAAAAATATTTTTACTATACCGGGGGCCCTATTATGATTATCTTGACCTTCCGACAAATTTTGTAATCGTCTCTTCATATACATTTGTATTTGCTTCTTTCCATTTAACATGGCAAATTACACAAATAAGTACTTGTGTGTCAAATCAACACGGCCAAAAAAATCAACGCCAACTCTACCACAACTCAACCCTAATCAACCCCAACTCGACCAAAAATACAGCCTTCAACTAAACCCAAACTTAACGCCATATTCAATCTCCAAACCAGCATGGCTCGAAAAGATGAATGAACTTAAATTATTTCATTTTCTTCATTTGGCTCAGGTAATTCATAAATCATAAAAACGATCAGTTAGAACAATTGTCAATTCGGTTAGTAAAGCATTTCACAGCTGATCACAGAAAATATTGAATTTCTGTTGTAGATTTAACAGATCGCCCTCATTTTATTCTTGCAATTTACTTTTATGCATCAGCATAAATCAAAAACTCACAATGTTTGAAGCACAGCTTCACATCGTTTATGAATTTTATAAATAAAACAGGTTCTGGATGGCTACATTGTGGGACAGCAGACAAAACATTTATATCTCCAGATAAAACATTATTTAAAAGAACTTTTTGAGTACGGCTCGTTAAATATTATCCAAATCCCTTTTAAAAGTATGGACATCGCACTTGAGTTGTTTCAGTTTCTTAACAAGTAAGACATGGTCAATTTTGTCAAATGCTTTATTAAAATCAGTAAAAACTACTTCAACACTATCACCACAATCTATTGCTAAAGTCAAAAAATTTGTGAACTGTTTTCAGAAATGGAATTTCCTGTTGTATTGGTATTAAGAAAACAATAATAAATTATGACAAATGTATTCCGGAAATCCGTTAATTATTGATAAGCCATTGTATTATTTGTATATTACTCACAATTCATATTGATTACAGCAAGTAATGATAATGTGACTCATGGTTTATACAAACGAAAAGTATATAAAATGTATCACATAAATAACAGTAATCAGTTGAAACTTGTCTTGAACATTTGTGTTTAATAAATCGTCTATAAATAATGAAGTATTTATTAATATATTTTGCAATTTTGCTAATTTCAATACAGTTATCATATCAAGATATTATTCCTGATACGGTAGAAACAAATTCAACTGCAAACACATTAGAAGAAAGATTTGGTAAAATTAATTATTGTGAACTTGTTAAAAATGCTAGTTGTCACAACAGGGACCAAAATTTTGGATGTCTCCCATGGAAAACTACGAATCGTTGCACCGAAATGGAAATACAGAATATCATGAATGTTAAAGGAACAATCCTTTCTAAACATAGTGATTTACGGCGTCGCATCGCACGCGGTACTTTAAGAGATCTTGACTGTGCCACAAAAATGAAACAAATCGTTTGGGATGAAGAATTGCAATATATAGCTGAGGTAAAATTAGGAAACTGTTCACTGACTTACGAAATGTGTTATGCCAACCAATTAGGGGAGAGATTATTTGCGATTAACGATTATAAGGAAATCACCGATCAAAATACACCATCAGCAATTGATATTGACTCAATTCTATATGATTGGGAAAGAAATGTCGAAGAAATGCAGCAAATAATAAAATTAGGTCAATATAAGTATTCTAGCATTCCCAGCAATGCATATACAATTTCGGCGTACATAATTCATGATGAAATTGATAAAATTGGTTGTGCGGTTGGTACAATGATGTTTGATGGGAATAAATATTTAGCCTTAGTTTGTGTGTACAATCGATTTTTAAAGTTGGATAATAAAATTTATACGACAGGGGAGAAAGGGTGTAGCGCATGTGAAACATATGGTCAAGACTATAAATGCGTACATGATCTGTGTCTTAAATCGGAAAACGGAAAAGTGAAGAAAATCGGAGAGACAATGTTTAAAGCTATTGGACAAAATTTCACTGCTGAATTTAATGGTAAATTTAGCGGTAAAATTAATTTTTATTTTTAAATATAAATAATAACTTTAGGTATAAAGCCCAGTTGGTCCCTATCTCAACGAAAATTTGCTTTGATTGACCAAATGGTGATTTTTATGTTCAGTTTTGTTTTTTGAATTAATTCATTTTTTTGCAAACATTTATAATATTTTATAAAGCAGTAGTTTCAATTTAGTGATAATAGATACATTTGTAAAAAATAATTAGTTTTTTGTAAATTATTGATAACAATTAAAATAAAATATTTTTAGCATTTTTTTCTTCATCTGTTATCACAAATATTAATGAATATGTATGAGTAATTGTGTGATAAGAATAATTGCTATATTTAGCACTAAACGAGATGTAATCGCAACTCGAGATATACTGTTTTATATGAAATGTTGGATTTATTTTTATTCTTACATAAATAGAGTATCAGTAGATAATTCGTTTTTATTGATAAATGGAAAAATTTAATTGTAATTCTACAAATTCTATAGAATTTTATTGTAGATGATAGAAACAACACAATAGTTGAATATTATATGAAATCTCTATGTTACAAAAGTAACAATTTACAATTCCAAAATTATAGAAAACTATTAAGCTTCTTGTTTTGGAAGCTATTACCGATATCCTGTTAAACTTAGCCGTAAATAAAAAGTCGATATTGTAGATTATGTTATTTATATTGCAGCCGAAAATAAAAAGTTTAGTTTTCATCCGCCGAAAGTTAACAGGATACCTAGATTGTGGGAAATCTCCGAATATCAAAAGAATCTAAAAAATATTTAAAATTGGAATAAAATCTGGAAAATCGTGCAAAATTAATTCTTTCAGAAATCATTAGAATCTTTGTATAAAACATCTGAATATTATGTCTAATAATGGATTTCATTGATGAGACTTGTCAATAGATATTTCAAGACAAAAAAAGACTCAGTTGAAATTTCCCATTATGTAATCTGAGAAAATTTGATTTTCAAAAATCATTGAAACTGAACTAGATTTTTTCCTGCTGCACAGATGTAATTTTTTGAAATCCGCGAATTTTCCATAATTTCCCAGGGAGAAATTAGATTGTTGTTTTACCATATATATAACTGATGACAAACTTTTGGCTGAACACTTCAGGCTGATGACGACTATATTTTAAATTTTCGTCTGGGATAACATAATCTTTATTATCAGTTCGGGTGGAAACTTTGAACTAACTTTAAAAGTGTACTGCATCCAGTGTAGAAAATGTAACTAGAATTGCGATTAACAGACTACTTGTTCTACGCAAAACCACTTTATGGACTTTATAATCATTTCACCCTAAACTAAATCTGTTTAATATTTGAGTGGATTTGAGCAAAATCATTTTTTTTGACTAACGTCTAAACGTATAAATTTACAAAAAACTTTAAATCGAAAATTTTCGTGATTAAATCAATCTTTTTTTTATGGTTTAGGCATCCCTCTATAGGCTAGACACACATTATGTCGTTCCCCTGATCAAATTCTGTCTTCACTAGAATCACTGGAACAATTACATCTATTCCTGGATGTAGTTTAATAGTCAGACCCAACAACGTTGTATAGCTCAACTCAAACAGTTACTGAGAAGACCACCATTTCCAGAAAATTTGTGAACAATATTGAACCCATATGCAATATTGGACATATGCGTAATAGGCCGTGAATTAAATTTGCTTATATTTGATCAGTTTTTGTAACTAGTTCTTCGATTGTACAACTATATACGTTCCCAGGTATTCTTTAAGATGATATTTCATGTTTTTCACGGCCGCCTTCCAGAAATGATGCTTCCTTCAGCAAATTACTTAGCGAGCTTGGGGCGATGAACGTCTGAGTCAAACAATCTCTGAAGTTCTGTGAGCTCAGATCTCGCGACAAACCATCGAAATGCGAATAGAAAGGTAAGAGTTGCCAGATCATGCACCACCACAATATGCACAACTTTTGTTGAAAAATATACAAAAATTGCGACAAAAGCTTTTCGAGTGGCTTTAAAACGTTTACCACTATTTTTGTTGCAAATGGACCGCAGTAATCGACACCGACATTCTCGACAGCTCTACCTGCCTCTGTCTGCACCCGATTAGCGGGTAGCTATCCCACTAACTATTTAGCTGTGGTAGATTTTATTCTAAAACATCGCCAACATTTGTGAAATATTTTGCTGAGCATATTACGACAAAGATTAATAAAGTCTGCAGACCGCAGCCTGGAGGTTCCGGCAATGATCATTTTGAATAATCTGTTCCGTAAATTTACATTTTGAAACAATGGTAAGATATTTTTGATCAAAATCCAAATTTGAATTACTCAACCGTCCTCCTACTCGTATCAGCATTGATTTTGCATTAAAAAATGCTGTTTTTATTTCATGTGGTCATTGTCCCTTTTAAATGATTGCAAGCTCAAATTCGTATGCCTCAAGTGGCTCATCTTGAACTGATTTCAAGCCAAGCTGGTTTGGATTCTTTCGCAATGAAATACGAAAACAGATTTTTGATACAAAACGAGAACAAAGCGGCGATATAGGATGGAACTTGCTTAATTCTGAAACTTTCGACACAACATAATTCTCAATGTGCAGTGTGCACTATGGAGATAAATACAGCTGGTCTTATTTCAGTTTCATCGCAATCCATTTCAACGTAGTCATTAGTTATTTTGGCCAGAAACCATGCAACACGCGAATTTACTAAAAATGGTGGGAATTGTTACGGTATTTCAGTTTTCACACATTTTCAATTCTTTGACATCTGACCCTCCTCAAACAATATCAGCGAGATTCATTTTGTTTGAAACATATCTCCAAGAATCTGGATTGGCGATTCGCTGCAAATACACAATACTTTGCAGGAGACGATCTTATTAGAAAGAGGGTTATTTCTGAATTCATTCACAGGAATACCCGAATGAATTTTAGGCTAACTGATTGAGACATTTTGCTATATGTTTCAGCCAGAAAAAGCGATGCGCGCACTGATCCAATCTTGGAATGGTTTGCTCCTAATCGGAGCCGAATAAAATTTTGCACACATAACATTGCTTTTTACTGTGCCATTTTCATAAATCACTCGAATGTAAAGCAGACATCCATATCCCAGTTTGGACGTATCACCGAACCGATGAAGCTTAATTTCTTTAATTGAGCAAATCGTTAACTGAATAATCAACTCACTTACGAAAAATATTGTACTAAAATCGACTGAGCTAAGTGTTCAATGTCATACTTTTTTCTTAACACTTCTAAATAAATTGTTCTATGGTTCACTCGAAGTTTTTCACTCGCTCCTTGACTAGATTTTTTTTTTTTTGTCTTTTGTTTAAATAAATTTCAAGCGTAACTTCAGGTTATCGACATGTTAATTAAATAGAAATTGCGCAAAATATCTGAAAATCATCGCCGCTGTGTGCTCAGAAATTGTTCTGTGTGAACAAAGGTGATTTTAAATTTAAATTTTCCAAATCGAACGCACTATAAATCGACATCATGGAAAACAACAATAATTTTTTGAGTTCCATCAACAAGGTCAATGGCTCGGATAATTTTAGCACAACGAATGGTTTATCGGAAAAATATTCGGCGTATGTGCGAGCATAAATTACCAAGTGACACCATCAAAATTAAATTGCTTCAAAAAGAGTCGTCAACAAACACAAGTGAAGGTGAGTTTTTTGGCAAATCGAATGCATTCGAAAGCGAAATTCAAAGGTATTCGCTGTTACTCGTACAACAAATCAGATCATAAATCTCCCGATTGCCCTGAAAATAAAAAGCACAATAAAACCACGAAAATGGGAGGTTCCGATGGCAAATCTGGCGCATTATTCAGCGCAGTATTTTTGACCGAAAATTATAATCGAGGCGATTGGTATTCATATTCCGGCGCAACGCAATATCTGACCATGAACCAAAACATAATATTCAACGCGAGAACACTAGCTGTGACTGATATAATGACGGCAAACAACGAAAACAAGAAAGTTGAATCGTATGGCACGGTTAAATTAATGACTGATGTAAATCAGTGTGATAATCAATCGAGATGTTATCTTTTTGGAATCAAGTTATTTTTCTGACATGAAAATTAACGATTCTGCTTTACATGAAACAGAAGGTAACGATCAATCAAGTTAACCGTTTCAACAGAAAAAATTTCACCTAAATTAAGACGATCGAAGCGAAGTCCATTGCGAAACCAATTTTCTGATTTTGTCACATATTTGGCATGTGAAATTATTGATGAACCGATCACGGCACATGGATTGACAAGGATGCATTGAATGGACCAAACTGTGAAAATTGGAAGCAAGCAATGTACGACGAATATCAATCGTTGATGAGCAATCTCACATGGAAATGGGTTGATCTTCGGAAAGACCGAAAAACCATAAATTCAAAATGGGTGTTTAAAGTAAAAACCGATTGAAATGGCTAAGTGACTCGTTATAAGACGCGAATGCAGGCATTGACTACGAAGAAACTTTTTCACCAGTCGTGCGATATTGATCGATTCGTATTGTGATTGCTCTGGCAATCAATTAAGGCATTTCTTCAAGACGAAGCGAAAATTATTTTCGTCGCGAAAAAGGTAACTTGATTTTCGTTGCTGTTTACTTCTAAGATTTGTTGATCTTTTCAAACAACAATGCATGGAAAAATCAACTGAAACCGAATTTGACAAAGGATTTCAGCATGATGGCTTTGGGTTAGGTGAGTAGCTGTTTTGGAATGCAAATTACTCGAGCTAAGAAGACGGGCACAATTAGTTTGAACCAAAAGAAACACGTCGAACAAATTCTCGAAAAATTTCGTTTGGCAGAATGTAATCTAATCGATTCACCGGCTGGTTCAAACAGCAAATTGACCAAAGAAATGTCAGCAAAATCCAAAGATGAGCTAAAACAGATGAAAAGCGGGCCATATCAAGAGGCAGTTTGCTCAATTTTATATTTGTCGCAATGTACGAGGCCTGATATGATAGACGAGCGATGATGTGAATTAACATATAAATCGAACTTAAATTCAAATGTGCATGGATATTGAGATCTGTATTGTGCATTGGATCTCGACGAAAGACGTTCATGCACTGGCTATGTCTTTAACCCTTTAATGCATAGTGTAGCATATCTGCATCATGTTATTCTAATTTGAACTGCATCTACATTTGAGCATATTTTTTGTGTTTTGTTTCGAATATCTGTTGTTCATTTGTTTTTCTATCTCGTTTCACACAATTTTTTGTTTTTTTCTGCGTTTTGAAAATAAAATCGCCATTTAGAATTAGTTAGTCGATGTTTTGCATATAGTTAGTAGTAAACATACATTTACATACATATGTAATTTTTTTTAAATAAGAATATTGTTTTTGAATATTTATTTTAATTTTGAATGAATTGCCTTATTATTAAGAAGCGTTATAAATGAAAAAATATTTAAATTTTTTACCACAAATCCATAATGATGCAAATAGGCATAATGTCATAAAATCAATTTTCCGGGAAAACTAGCTGCTTCCAACCATTTTTACTTTGAAATCCTTTTCAACCAAACACTGAAATGATCGCCAACAATTTAACAAAGGGGCTAAAAGTAGTATGGACTTCTCCCAATAAATGCTATAAATTTAAAGGATATTATTTTTTGTTATATAATGTCATCAAGCTTCTTGCAAATTAGGAACCGAGTTAAAGAAATGATTGTTAAATAACGTGGCTATTTCAAGTTGATCCGTTACTGATAAGTAATCATCAATCATTAGTTCCGCAACCGTATCTTTCTTGCTCTCATTGTTCACAATTTCAATGAATACTTTCCAACTATTTCTTTAATAATTCCTGTTGAGGAGCAATTATAAATATCATGTTTAGGAGCTTTAATTAAAACTTTGAGCCGCATTTTTAAAGTAGAGTTACTAGAATTTTTAGATATTTTTTAATTTAATTTGTTTTAGCAAAGCAGATGAAATCGAAGGTTTAATAATAATTTCCTTAGCGTTCGCTAACTAAATGTCTTGAAGTATTACCATCAATCATAAGCTTTGGATACATTCATTTGGTAATATACCTCGAGCCAGCATTCCCCCGTTTAACTCATCAAATAGATTTGAATAACGTTATTAACATAACGTTTTAATTTAGATAAAAAAGGATTACGCGGAGGAATGAACAACGGTACTAATATAATAGTGTGGTCAGTAATGTGCAATCTATGAACATCCGAAATAAAACTAAAATCAAATTTCAATGAATGTCTAAAAAATAAGTGATCTATGCACGTCGAAGAATTATTTAAAATTCTCGTTGGCATATTCATTAAAGATTTTAGACCATGAGACACCATTTGAAATATATAATCATCTGAAGATGAAGGAAGTTCTAATATATTGACATTCCTGTCCCCAAAACTAATAAAGTTTTTTATTTGATCCTTGAACGGAAAGAATGGAACATAGAATTACATTTACCAGCAAGAGCAGTAATGTTTGCTATCAATAAATTAAAATCTTTTCTTAAAAACTTCTAATATTTTGGTGGATTTATAAAACAGTTTAGCTTATTCTTAATATAGTTGATAGAAGATGTTTGAAAACTTATGTTGCAATTTGTTGAATGTGTTGGCGTAACCCTAAAAAAAGAATGACTTTTAGTTTGGTTTTGGTATTTCTTCACAAGAACTGCAGCCATCAATTTGTCAAAAATAGGAACCGAAACTCTTATTTTAAGTGAAGAGTAATCCTGTTTATAAGTATCTCTTACTTTTGGGTAAAAACAATGAAGTACTAAATTTTTCTTGTAAATTTCGTCTATTATTTGTTTCGGTAACATCCGGATGAATTCAGGACACAAAAATCTGTTTACTTGGTTCCACAGACCGTAAAATACCACCACTGCCAGTGCCAATAACAAAATTGTTCACTGGCTGACAATTGTATCAGAAACTGATTTTCGAAGCTGATTTTCGAGGTACCGAAAACGTTATATTTGTGGGATTTTTTGGAAGAATTTCAGAAGTTGAAACAGTAAGTACCGGAACAATCACGTTTGGTAGGCTTTTCGATTCAATCACAATTCCAGATGAATCTTCAGGTACAGACACACTTATATCACCATTCACATCACTTCGGTTTAAACTATCACACAGTTTATCATGGCCGAGTGTCCAACCCTATGTCCAGAAAGCAGTCATTCATAAATTAAATTCATTACAAATTTCATGCATATAACAACTGCTTTCAGTGGCATAACTTCTACTCTGTTGATTGGTGGCCAAACTTTGCATTATATTTTCAAGTTACCTATTCCAATTTTAAAAAAAATCAGTAACAAGCATTACTGCTAACTGTGTTCAAAGTCGATACATGAAATCAGCTTCACTGATAATTATTGACGAACTATCAATGTGCGTGAATGAAAGTAGAGAACAATTATTTGGAGACAAGGCAATTTTGTTGTGGAGTGACTTTCGGCAAATTTAGCCAGTAATACCTCATGGTTCACGTGTCACCCTAATTGAAAATTGTATTACATCTTGGTCTGAATTTTCTACTTTTCACCGTGTTACTTCAACACAAAACATTAGAGCTATCCCTCATCAAATTGGGTCTGTTCATTACTTAAATCATTTGGTAACGGTGATATGCAAACTTTCCCTCAGTATGGTGTCATTTAGATTCAAGCGTGCCTGTTGTCTGATCCTTCAAATACTATACAAAAAATGTTTGGCAATATTTCAGAAAATATTCAATCTTCTGATATTTTTAATTTTGTTATTTTGGCCCCAAAAAATGATGATTTCCACACAAAATTCTTCAATTTCGAATATCTCACCTTTAACTCCATATTACTTTTCTCGCTTAATTCATTCGAAACTAAACTCAAAAGATACAAACAATCGAAACAACTCAATAATAAACATGCAAAATCTCGAGTAAGCTTAAAAATTTCGAAAATATTGATGTAGGTACCCTCGAAAATTGCCTATATTTGTCGGAAGACGCAACTTAACGTCAAAATTCGAAAAACTCGAATAATCTCGAATAATCCAACAAATCCGGAAATTGAGGTTATAATTGTACCTGGGTCGGTTATATAAGCATAAAAGTTTCAATAATTTGTTGTGTCAAAAGCTGTATAATCAACAGGCAGATCTATGTACATGTAAGTCGAGCCATTCAAATTGAAATATGAATGAATTATTATTAACTATACAACTTGATGTGAAATCAAAATGCAGTAGGTTGACAATTTGCTTCTTGATTCAAATTCTTTCACGACATTTTTTTCCCCCCAAAATTGATCGACTTACAGAAAAGCTCAGATCAGACTCATTAATGTTGTTAACCGATTATATCATTAATGAGTGTCGCTTTCCCTATACCAGTAACACCGTGGCAATTATAACTTAACTCGCACTAGCGTTAGAGATAATTTTCGTTTTAAGTGCAATTAAAACCGGCCTACTTTCAAAATGTCTAATACATACCTATAAACCATACACAAGAACTAAGAAAATTTCTCGCAGATCAGTTTCAGTTAAAACGTTCCGATCATAATCACATTCAATTCAATCAACTAAAACCGATTTGACAATATACCTTAAGATCAGATACAGTTGAGCGACCTGACTTAGATGAAGATGATGATTGTGAATTAGACCTTAGACGATTGTGTTAATTGGTGAGTAATACTACCGAACTTACGTTTTTCGTCGGCTATGGTTATACAGACTAGCACCGCGCCTCTATAGTGGTGAATGTGTGAACCAAGAAACATGGGCGGCCGAATTTAGGGACGGGCTTTATCCAGTCTATTTCAGTCTAAATTAAACCGTTAAGTATTTTAAGCTGTACAGAATTTTGACAATAAATTTAATTTTAATACATTAATGTGGTTATCATCATTTTCTTTGTACATAGGTATACGGAAAAATCACGCATTAAATATTAAAATTTTCACGTTCTAAAGATGTCAGGTAAAAAAACGAAGCGAAAAGAAATTTAACTAAACAAAGATGCAAAGACACCAATAAGATTGCCAGATCTTTATCACGTTATCTTCGACCAATTGCACTCGATATACCAGAAACTAATAATAACAATGAACCAAATGTGACTGTATATAGTCAAAATCTTACGCAAGCACAAATTCGAACTGAAGAACTCAATTTAGATATCTATGACGGCAATGATAACGAGTTAACTAAAGATGAAATTTCACCAGATTGGCCACTAATTCTAACTACAAAGCATATCGATTTTATTGTCCTTAATTATGACCGAGTATAATAGAAAATATCAACTACCCCAAAAATAGCGATGGCAGAAAATTTTCAAAACAGTTTTTTTATAGAAAACTTCAAAATGAAGAACAGGTTGTTCGACAATGGCTCATGTATTCGAAAAAATTGGATACTGGCAGCTTGCTGGACTGGCAACATGTTTGTCAATATTTAGTGAGACATAAAACTCAACAGACTCATTTGCAAAATTGTCGTCAGTATCGAATTTTAGATGCGAAAACAAAATATTGTCATGATGTACTGCAACGGTTAATACCGCATTAGTTCAATTTCTATCAAAAAATGCTTATCGTTCAGAGGGTCATCGAATAAATTGTTTACACCATCAAACGGGAATTTTAGGCTTACAGAAAAAAATACTTCAAGTTAACCTTCGAGCATTTTATGTACCATGCAGGGCATATTCTTTAAAACGGTAGGTTTTTTTCATTAATTCAAGAAATCCATGATTTTTTCTCATCGTCTATGAAGCGGTGGGCAGTATTGAAGAAACATTTACATTCGAGTTTGACACTTAAACCACTATCGGCAATTAGGTGGGAATCCCGAATTGAAGCCCTAAAGCCATTGTATTATAATATTAGTGAAGTCTACGATGCTTTAAAAGAAATTTCATGTGGTGAGGAACAAAATTGGGATGCTAAAATTCGTTATCAAGCTGATTGTATAGCAGGCAAAGTAAAATCCTTCAATTTATTGTATCGCTAATTATTTGGTTTACATTTTTTTCTAAAACACAATAGGGCGGTTAAAGGAAATTTGCACACAGGCGGCCAACGTGTCAGGCGCGGCCCATACAGACTTGATTGAAGCAACTGATTACACAACGCTGATTTCATTCCAATTTTGTAAGAGACGTAATTTTTAGATAAAATAAATCAATAATTTTGGAAAATCTCGTCTCAAGTGGTTTTCTTTTGCCTAATTTGTATATAAATACAATAAACCTTTCAAGACCTTCATTTCTCGGTCGTTGTCCAAAAAACAACTTCAACCAATAAAAAAACATATAAATAACCGAACTGAAACTAACAAAAAATTGTTTTTTTTCTTTTTTTTTTTAAGATCAAGAATTGTAAAACATATATTTTATATTTAAGATGAGATGGAAACGTAATAAATAAACAACCGCACAAATTAATTTCTTGCAATTTCAAACCATTAAATCGTGACTATTTTTGTCATGTTTGTAAAATCACAAATTGAAAACAACTTACACAAAACAATAATACATAATAATAAATTGAAAAACAATAATAAAATATGTTTGAAACAATTTAAATGTTTTTATTTTGCTAGAATTTAAGCGAAAATTCAAGGAATGGCAAAAAGAATACAAAACGATATATCTTTACAGTGTCATGACAGTTTATCTTAGTGTCACTAAACTATAGTAGAATAGATTCATTTATGAAGAAATAGTTTACAAAATATTTACACGAGATGGCAGAGTAAACTGTTATAATTGTGTACTTGCTAATATTAATTTTACACTTTTTTTAGATGGCGCAACCATTGATTAAAATTGTCTGGTTTAAATATTGGATTTTAATCAATACTGCAAATAACAAATAGTAGATGGTGCGGTAAATTTTATTTTGAGTCTCGAATTAAATAAAATTTTATTTGCAAAAATTTTA